>ML791695.1:795051-874492 GCA_009831015.1 Picea engelmannii | reverse complement strand
CATTTTGGAATCCCACAAACCATTGTCTCGGATCGAGATAGTCGATTTCTCAGCACATTCTGGTCGAGCCTCTGGTCACTGCTGGACACCAAGCTCACCAAATCCACGGCCTTCCACCCCCAGACAGATGGCCAAACCGAGGTAAATCGAATGATTGTGCATATCCTTCGCATGTATAATTCAAAGAACCCTCGCACATGGGATGAGATCCTTCCCTATGTCTAGCATAGCTATAACCAAGCCTTGCATAGCTCAACTGGCCACAGCCCCTTTCAAGTGGGGTTGGGATTCCAACCATTGGGTCCCATAGATGTTGCACTTCCCCTTGCGGTCACCTCGACTGACTTGTCTCATGCTCCAACTGAAGCTGACAAAGACACCCGGTTCATAGAGCGAATCCAACACATTCGCCAACAGGTTCAGGATATCCTACAGAAGTCCAATGACAAGTACAAACAACGCCATGATCAACATCGGGTGCCGCATAAGTTTCAAGTGGGCGACAAAGTTTGGTTGCACTTGTAGAAAGAACGCCTTACAGGACCCCATCGGAAGCTTCGCCCACTCCATTATGGACCATACACTATCACCAAGGCCGTGGGGGATAATTATTTTGAGCTCAACATTCATCCTTTCCTTGGCCTGCACCCAGTGTTCAACGTGGATCTACTTCGCCCTTATTTCCCACCATTATTGGACACCTCAGAAGTAAAAGAATAGCTGACACCAACAGAGCTCAACCCCGACTGCATACAACAGGTATCCAATGATCATATTATGGACAGACAGATAAAGGGCACTCGACAATAAAGGATCCAGCTTTATCGAGTCGTCAAAGCAAGGCAACTCGTGCACCAAGGCAAGTGGCTCACCCGGGGCCAAATTCAGCAGAAATTTCCTCATCTAATGGGGGACCTCAATGAAATGGAGACCATTGCTTCCTAATGAGGGATGATTGATGCATATGGATATCGGCGGCCACCCACCTTTTCCAACTGGCTCAAAACAGTTTTCTGACATTTTTGGCAATTTACTATTTTTAGCAGTTTTTCGGGTCCTGAACTTCTGGAGCCGTTTTGAGGCCCTAAACGATGTTTTTTGGGGTATGTTTCAATATAAAATATTCACCATTAAATTTAGTTCAAATGTTGTAGTCCTCGGATAGATCTTTCCAATGAGCTATTATATGCCTAAAACAGAGATCGTATGCAAAAGTTACGACCCCGGGAAGTTGATGTACTCACTTACCCAAACGGAGCCCACATGAATTTTGGCGCTTCATCTCCTAGGGTTAGGTTTTTGGATGTCTAGGACTTTTGGCATTCCTGTTTATTGTAAAAAGGCCTTCAGAGCCTCATTGTAATCATCTTCTTTCGAATGCGCACTGCCGTCACATCTCTTTTCAGAGACAAGCCGCCACCATTCCAGCAAGCTTGTTTCCGCTGCATTTTACAGTTTCAGCTTATTTCGTTATTTAATAGAAAACCAGTTTTATTGTATCTCTATTATTTTTGTGTTCAGCACCTGTTAATAATCGGTATTCATTTCGTTCTGCTCATAAAATCCGGATCAAAAGGTTAATATAGATATGATCTATATTCCCAAGATAACAAGCTTCTCGAGGTTGAACCACAAAAGATCTGAGGTCTAATATCATCTCTTGGAAACTAATCCTAAATAGGGAGTAAGAGACTCAACCGCACCCTGCATTATTATAGGCAACGACTAGTTTCCGCTTGAAAGAGGACAAGGAGAGACCAACAAAATTTGGTCACAGGATGTAAAGGGACAACCAATGACCAAGAAAAAATGGACTGCAAACTCAAGGAAAAGTGGTATAATTTAGTGTTTCGTACTTCTAACCTCTAGATGATGCCCATCAGGTGATCAGGTGGAAAATAACTATATAACAATTATCAGTGACACTCACTGGCACTCTTGTATACCAATTCACTACAGACATGCCCCTTAAATTTCATTCGGTTTTGAGTTGAACTTCTAATGTTATGGTCGAAACAAATTTTTGGCTCCAAACTCTTTTTATAAACTTCTCTATTTTCTCCTTCCATTTCTTCCTTCTCTTTCTCCTCTTCTCTCCTCTTTCTTTCTCTTCTTTTTCCCTTATCGGTGATTTTGGCACTACAGTTTTGGAAACCATGCACCAATATTCAATGCACACAAATTTGGCACCGCACACCAACATTCAAGGTGTGCAATTTTTGTATCATGCACCAACATTCAAAGCATGCAAGTTTTGTATTGTGCACCAACATTCAAATCATGCAAGTTTTGTATCGTGCACCAACATTCAACATGTGCAAGTTCTGTACTATGCACCAATATTCAATGCACACAAGTTCAGTACCGCACGCCAATATTCAGTGCATGTAAGTTTTGTACCACACACAAATATTCAGTGCACGCAAGTCCTATACCACACACCAACATTCAATGTGCGCAAGTTTCATACTATGCACCAAGATTCAACACACATAATTTATGCACTGATACTCAATGTGCTCAAGTTATATACCACACACCAAGATTCATGGCATGCAAGTTTTGTACCATGCATCAATATTCAACGCACATATGTTTTGTACCACATATGTGTGAAACCTTTTGCAACGCATGCACCATCCCTAGTGTTATAGCACAAACTTCCACACCTATGCTTTTGTACCATGTCCTAACCCTTTCCCAATGTTTGCTATAATTTTCCCTAAAAATTCATCTCAAGAATCATTTAAAAAACATGCTTTAAGAGCATATTTGCGGGTTTCCCTATTGCAACACGCGGACATCCACGCCTTTCCTCACTGCAACCTATGGATGCCCTCATTTTTGGTGAAAAATAAAATAATCATCTGTTTTCAGGTGGGTTTTCTGGTTGGGATCAGTCCCCAATGACCCTTTCCCATACATAACAGATTCCAACTCCCCAAACCTCTTTGGGAAGATATAAAACAACCATAGTGGGATAAAAAGGACAACACAAGTCCCTTGGTGCAAAGATATGCTTACAACATCTAGCAAGCCTCCTTTCCCTATATTCTTTGAGAAACATCCCCTTTAGTCTAGAAACTCCTTTTCCAGACCTTCTTTCTCCTTTAATGTGAATTTAGGGTGTCTCTTTATCCCTATCTGAGTCATTGAGATAAGTATATATCGATTGAGTTGATGCTTGAGGATTCCCAGAGGAACCCATACAGTTGGATTCACCTGGTATTGTGCTAAAAAATGAGTTAAAAAAAAATCTCTCCTCGATGTTCCTATGCCACAAATATTTTCTTCACCGGCACACACTATATTGCCAAAAATTATATTTTCAATGCTTAGTCGATTTTCCATATTTATAGCTTGCATTTGTCATGAAAATTGCAAAAATGTCTAACTTGACCTTCTAAGACAAATTCAACCACTTGTAGGCCAAATCAACCCCCTCCCCCCTTTAAAAAAAAAACAAAAAAAAAAACAACCATTTTGAGTGCAAATTTGACCTAAATTTTCTTAGAAAGTTGGGGATTTCACTCAGATTTTACTGTTTTCCTCAAATTCGACACATAAAATATTGAAATTATGAATTTACCAAATTCATGTTGATCTCTGACCCATACAATTTCAATTTTGAACCAAAATCTCTAATACCAAATTGTAATGTACTCATCTTTCAAGTTGAGTCCCATTACTACTAAACAACCAAAGATAACTCTGATATGAATTTTAAATGCGAAAAAATACACAACCATGACATACAAGCTCGTGAAATTGTCCATATTAATTAAAAATGTGAATGCAATTATTTTAAACATGTGAAACAACAATTAAACACGTACAACAACATTCAATCACACGAAACTCGTATGCAAATGTGGCATTTACCCAAAATAGGTAATAGTAAATAAGATAAAATGCATAATGAAATGCGCAACAATTAAAGTCAACATTCAATAGAATTAAACAAAATGAATATGATCACTTATATTAATAATAACCAGGAAAAACGTTGCAAAGGAAGGAAATTCTACCCAACTATAGAATTGTTGTTCCATTTCTCAATAAGCAAGACACCACCGAGCTAAGGCTATGAATCCATAAGAGATGGTGGTTCCTAAGGCAGTCTATGGTCCCCTCTAAGAAAACTAATTCCCACAACCATTCCAATCCACCAGATCTATTTCCCCTCAAACCACACAACCCAAGGAAAGGGATCCCCTTCTTTTCCACACAGTCCCTCGGGCTATCCCACTTCCCTCCAAGGCTCCAACACATGTTGGACAAGAAATCTCTTTGTCAGGGACACTAGGAATCTATAGTTTCAATAGGAATTCTCATAGCAGAAAATTAATTGATCCCTTTGATAATTTCTTGCATAGAATCTTACTCAAATCCTACATCCTATTTCTCCATGAAATTGCAACTCCAACCAACAGTTAAACATGCCTACTATAGCTTCCTTCAAGCTTTAGCACTCAAAATTCTGTTACTATCCAAAAATATGTCTGTAAAAATTGCTCCCTTTTTCCGTACGAATTTTCTTTCCCCCCCATGCATGTTGACTATCCCAATTCCCAAGGTTGATTGTGCTCAGTTCCATTCTCTCAATAACTCTATGGTAATTTCACACACCCACCCACGCACATGTATTCAATGATTGTGGCTTGAAAACACTCAAAAGGAAATAGAAGGTTCATATCAAACATAATTTATAAAGATGGTTTGGGTTCAATAAGCATAGATAATCCCCCCACCCTCTCTTGTGGAAAATTATCCCCCATGTCTCTATTTTTGTCCATACGAAAACAAAAATACATTTTATTTATTATTTTCAATATACAATTTTTACATATTACATCACTTGGCCCACAACCATACACCGTATTTACAATATATATAGCTAATTTTGGGGATTAAAAATTAGGATGTTACATTGTTTATCACCTGGCCCCTTACTAACCCTCCACCCTTTACTTCCCCCTACCCTATCTCCAAATATTGTATTATTCAAGTCTTATTGATCTCCATTTTTCCCCAACCCAAACAACCCACCCATAACAACACTCCCCCTTGCATCTTGTTTAACAAGATATTTGATTATTTTTTATTTGGAGGGATTACCTTTTGTTTATTCATCAACCACCTCAAGGAAACCCAATTTCTACCCCCCTTACACCTAATAAGATTCACTACTACACTAATTACCATTTTTATTTTTCCTACTAATCCTCCTAACCTCAACTTTCCCACCCTACTCGGGAAAATCCCTTCATTGATTTCCTACCTTGGCCCACCTTATAGATTTTTTTGTCTTTTGATAATTTTCCATCCTAACCTATCCTTCCCTTCAAAACCTTCCACAAAAAAAAGGAAGGTGAAGGTGTGGGGGAGGATGGTGGGGTCCTCTTATTTCTTCTCTCAAACTATATATTTTCATCCTACCTTCTCATTCCATCCTATCCATTTATCCTATATTTGTGTTGTTTCTCCTAGATTTTGTAGCCTTATATTTTAGTTTTCCTCTTGTGTCTTTTGGGTACCCACAACTTATCATCACTTGACCCAAAACAAGAATCCCATTGGGAAATTATCAAGTTAGGTCCCATCCTAAGGTAGTTTAGTTCAATTTTATATCAATCACAGTTCCTCCTTTGTCACAGTTGTTCTATTGCATGAGTTAATGGATTTTGATGGTACATCCTTCAATGTATGGTTGTTGCAGTTCTAACTTGGACTTGTCAATATTGCTTTGCCCTTTATCTGCTAACATTACCACCCTTTTTTTTCTTGTCAACCTTCCTCCCTCACTATAATGGGGAATTGTTTTTCATACTACATCACACATGGATTTCTTCCTTCTCACCTTTCCCCCTTCTAAGAAGCAATATTTTCACCCTTTTCTCTTTCGAGGAGAAATATTTTGCATGCCACATCACATGTGGCTAGTCACCCTTATCTCTTCCAAGGAAATATTTTTTCATTCCACCTCACACATGAATTTCTCATTTTTCTGCATCTCCCCCCCCCCCTCATAGAATGTTACTCTACCTTTAATAGTGAATCTAGTGTTGTCAATTCTTTTTCCTTTCCAACCTTTTCCCCATGAGGCAATCTACCTCATTTTATGCTTGTCATCCTAGTTTTCTTTCCTCCCTTGGAGAAAGTATCATACCTTTCTCCCTGCTTGAGGAAATATTCTAAAATTGTCTTCGATATATTATTTGTGTCATGGGTACACATAGATAAGATGATTTTTTGGTTAGGATATTGTAGTACACTAACATATGTTAGTTGTAAGAGGTGTTGTGGTTGGTTGAGCCAAGTTGAATGAAGCTCTTGAGGAATCGATTTGGGTATCTTGTTTCTAACCTTTACTTTGATACATATTGAGAAACCGTCGCCAATTTTGTATATTTAACAAATTTAAACCAATCAAATCAATTTTAGCATGCTTTCATTCGTTTCCACATGGAATCATTGACACTTAGCTAAGTGTTACTAGCCTTGATCTCTCTTCCACTATAATTATTTCATATTATACCTTCTTATTATATCTTCCACTTTCCTAAATGCATGGTAATTATAATTTCTTTCCTCTACCCCTTCTCTGCAGCATCTGATTTTCATACATCATTACTTGTCACCTTGTCTTATTTCTTTCAAGTTCTTTTCTTACTAGCATGCACCTAACTGCACATGGTACATATTTAGTTTTACTTTGCACTGGTATAAGGGTGGCAGGGTCATTTTGTTGATTAGACATGTGATTTTGTTGCATGGAAATTCCCCCCTTATGTCATGGCATTCACTGATATTACCCTTTCATATTTGTATTTTACCATTGTTTCAACCTTCTTTTCCTTTTTCCTTCTATTATTGTGTGCCTCTCAGATAACTTCATGCAATATCACTACCTTTCTTGTATCTTCATTTTGAAACTATAAATGCATCAAAGAAAAACGTAGCACATGGATTTAACATATTTTCCTATCCATGCACATATCCCCTTGGATATCATTATATGAAGCTTGCATTGTGTACTATCCATGCAATATCGACCTTAAAATGACATGAACATCCTCCATTTCAACCTTGTAATGAATTACAAGTATTCATGTTCTCTTTTTATCATCTATTTGATGATTTATAAGTGTGAATCTTTCCTCCCATTTGATGTTTAGTACCATGATAGGATTAAAATCCTAGACTTTGGTCCTTTTATCACTTGGTTGCATAGTTGTCCCTAGTAGGATATTTGGTTCATTTGTTTGGATCACTCTTTAGTTAATTGGACCAATTATGGTCCTTGTGCACCAAATAGAGTTCTATTTAGTTAGCGACTCTCATTCAAGTCCCCAAATTTTTCTAAATGTCTCTAAGCCATTAGGGTGTGGTTTTTTATGAGTTTACTTAGTTAAATTTCCCTTTGTATTGGGTGTATATTGCAAGCATTCTTAGATGTGACTTTTCCCATCTACACTAAACATGTGGCTTGTCATCAATATTTTCTGGAAACTCCATAGAAACCATTTTATTTGTTAGCATTTCAAATCCAAAATAGGATTCATCGACATGACAAATAGTGGCTTGTGTTTTTCTCATCTCTATGGAGCAAGGGGTTGTTTTCTCCAATTATGCCTGTGCTTTGGCCCAAAATATTGTGGCTCAACAATTAACAATTTCGTTTTCATTTTGACTAGTATAGCGAGAATGTTTATTCCAAGTTGAAAAGAATGAATAGATATGCCACTCAAGCTTTCTAAAATCTATTTATGTCTCACTCTCTAAGGTTTCTAGGAATTGTGTTTTTACATACTAAACCTCTATTGATTTGAGATATCTCTTGTGATATAGCGATCTCCTTCCATCTTCCATGATCTTGGGATTTCTTAGGTACCTTCGGATAAACCCTTTAATTTTTCAAAGATGTTACAATGGGTATATCCGCCTTTCTTATTTAGTTCTCCCTCTATTGGAGTGGGTTATTGCATCTTGTGTTGTTCTAGTATGCCTCTATTCATACTTTAGTGAACCTTCATCCCCAACTCAAAGGTATCTTGAATGCAAGAATATGAGAGATGATGTAACTTTATTCACTAAGGTCACTACAGGTCACATACTTGCATTTCATAGTTGGATTCTCTATTATGTGTGGATTTTTCGTCATTATTTTACTTTAATTACAAGATTATATTTTCTTGTTTCTACAAGGGAAATATCAACACTTTTGGTATGTATATTAGGATTTTAAACCTTTTCTTTGTTTCTTGTTATTTTTTCTCTTATCCAAGTTGAAGTAACCATATAAATTAGTTTAAAATAATTTAGATTAGTCTCAAATCTATTTAAGAGTTTTCACAAACACTAAGAGGAAATATACTATAGGATCCCTTCTTGTTTTCTTGTTCATCCAAGAAAATAAAGTAATAAAATTAATGTTTCTTACTTTCCCCTTACATTGGATTCAAAAGAGGGGTTAAATAGGTTGCAATTTCTCTCATTTTTAAAGTTGTACTTTACTTTCAAGTAGACTAATTATCTCGTCATGAATTTAAAAGGATAATAAAATACTTCTGTTTTCCTTATTCTGTTACTAACCTGTTAATTTATTTGTTGTTGTGCATGCATTTTCTGGAGATTTAATTTTGTTTGATTTTTCAAAATGTTTGACGTTTCGAGTGGACACTCCACCCATAATCAGGGACAAATTAATTGTAAGAATGATAGAAAAGAGTATGCTAAGGTAAGGATTAAATAGGGTGAAAATAATAGTCATTGGAGAGAGACATTGAAGAAAATTAATAAAATAAAGAGAATGATTTTAAAAACATTGAAGAATAATAAAAACATTAAGAAATAATAAAAGCATAATTTTTTTTGAATATTATGAATAAGAGGGATATATAAAGAAGGAACAATTGAACAAGAATAATGAAGAAAGGAAAAATTGAAAATTCTGAATAATTAAAACGTTGAGGATTTTGACTACATTGATCACTTCTCTCTACAATAAAATCTAAAATAATTTGACATTGTTATAAATGTAATTTTTCATAACCAATGGAAGATATTTGGTCATATTAATTTATAACTTTTCTCTACGAATGAGATTGTTTTGACTACAATGATCACTTATATCTACCAATTTGACATCATTATAAATAGAACTTTGCTCCACCAATGAGAGGGTATTAGCTACATCAATTACTTCTTTATACAATACATTCTAAAATGTATTCTTCACCTTAAAGTATTACCAATACTACAAAAGCATTTAACTAGAGTATGAACCCTCAATTGATACAAGAATCAACTGAAAGTTCATATGATGTTGTAGCCAAAATCCTTCCATTGGTTGAGCAAAGTTCCATTTATAACAATCTCAATTGAGGTTGATTGTGTCTACACTCATAGTCTTTCAAGGTCATTGTGTGTTAAGCATTAAAAATGATTAAATGTGTGTGTTAGGGGATTATTATATAAGGGATCAACGGGGTTAAGGGGTATATTGTGTCTAGAGTCATAGTCACCAAGGATCAAAGTGGGTTAAGTGGTTAGTGTGATAAGCATCATAGTGTATCTAGGGTCATATCTAGGGTCATAGTGGTTAGGGTTTATAGTGTATTAGGGAGGCAGTGTGTTCAAGGTTGTATTGTGTTAAGCAGTGATTGTGTGAGAAGTAGTAGAGGTTGG
The DNA here is from genome assembly GCA_009831015.1 of Picea engelmannii. Lineage (NCBI taxonomy): Eukaryota > Viridiplantae > Streptophyta > Pinopsida > Pinales > Pinaceae > Picea > Picea engelmannii. Next base: position 864,802 of record ML791695.1, on the reverse strand, counting down.
GGGTATTGTGTGTATAATCTTAGAGTGGTGTTACTGTTCATATTGGTCAAGATCCAAACAACAACCTCATGAGGATAAAATAACCTTTCATTTTTTTTAGAGGTGGTACTCCTCTCTAATTGTTGGAATATTCTATGTATGGTTCTATGATGAATGGAAAGGGTGAATGATAAATACAAAACCCCAAAGTATCTTCCCAAAAAAATTGTATATACAAATATACAACCTTTATATACAAATACACATCATATCATTTAAAGAAAGAAAGATAAAGTGTGTCAGCAGAGATTTGTGTCCACAAGTTTTTGGAGTCTCCTTTCAATAGAAAATTTTCCTTTCTTGTAAAATAAAATGAATCTGGAATCTACTATGACTTTTGGGAAGATGAAGTAAAAATAGATAGGTATTCAAAGAACTTTAAATGAGTATTTCATTTAGAACTAAAAATAAATAAAAAATTGATAGGAAATACATTTGAAATCACATGCTTTCAACTAAAGTGTGAGAAATCACCAATGTAATGCCCTGAAATAGTTCTTTGCAGGAGAAACTTATAACAATAACCTAGTATGACAAGTTCAATAACGTCTGAAACAAGAAAACTGAAACAACTTCAACAAGGTCTCAATGGAAATTATATGAATTGAAATGAACTGCATCTTCTTTTTACAAACAGGGGTTTTTCTTCTTGGACCATAAATATTACAAGATGATTGAAGGACCAGATCTTATCACTCAAAGGGGGGGGGGTGAATCAGTGACATAATAATTTTATCATTTTTTTTTGTTAATGCAATCAATATTTTAACACAATATTTATCGTGGAACCCAATTGGGAAAACCACAAACACTTTTCTATTAACTGTAAAATTTTGTTTTACAAGTTACATAGAAGGAAGATGTTCTTCCTCTTAGATCAACATCCACTGATCAGGATGCACCCACATCCTTGTTCACCAGCACCAACTGGTAGGAGGTTACATCCCCCTATTTAGTCAGCTACAACTGACAAGGAAGCACCTACTCCCCTACAGGCTTCAACCTACCCTTGCACCACCCAACCACCCTTAATTTTTGAATCTGGAAAACTTTTGTATCATGTCATCACTGCTTCTCTCTCTGCTTCTATCATTTAATCTTCAATGTATCTGCTACAATCCAATAAAGTTCTTCTATTTCAAACATTGGATTCCATAACTGCTGCTATGTCTCCTTCTATTCTTGATCTTCAATAAGACATTGACAGATCCTAGAACCAACAACTCTTCTTCTTGGACTTTGCTTCTTTTTTGATCTTCTTCTCTCGGGTTGTAGAGACACTTTCTTCTCACCACTCTTTCTCATTTATATATTATTCCAACTGGTGTGAGCTATGAAACATTGTGTCCCTTTGTTTGGACCATCGCACCCCTTCATTTAACAATAATCTCGTTTGTTTTTCTTTATCCAAATATTATCAAGAAGCCCTTTCAATTTAATGAAAATTCATTTCATTAATTGATCACAGATATGGATTGATTTCATTTAACTTAATTTCATGTTTTTGCAAATATTGCAGAAATCAAATTTTGTAGAGGTGCTTCCTTCAAACCATTTACTTATAAACATACGCGTGGGACCAAGGCCTTATTAATTTAAGCGCTTCTTATTCTTTTTCCCTCTATTTATTTATTGCATACGACCTCGGGTGGTGACCAGACGCTAGGCCAAGCGAGTGCTTGATCACTTATCAAAATCAACGTTCACGTTTCAATCTCCCGATGAGATGGACGACTGTTGGTACTTCATCCTTCACAACTTCCAACCTATTTACAAATCTCTTAATGAGATGGATGACTATTGGTACTTTGGGACTTCGTCCTTCGCGAATTCCAACCGCTTTACAAATATCTCGACGTAAAAAATCTCAGAGTGACGTAACTTGTTGACATGGCACTTCCTAAGTGGCTGCCACGTGTCACCTGGATTTGTGGATTACATGTGCTTAAAGTACCTATGGGACCTTGACACTTATCATCATCAAATTATTCCATGTGTCCTTGCTAACATAGATCTCTTCATATGGCACATGTTCTTCCCCTTGATCTAATGGTTGGGATACTTTCCAAAGTGTTCCACTGATCGAACGACTCGTATCCACTTCGAGTAATTCAATTTCTCCACTTCCCAGTTCTCTCGAAGTGATATTCCTCGAAGTGTAAACCTCGAGTAACTTGACTTCATCCAATGGTAATTCTTTAACCTGAAAAGGATCAACACGATCCAACGACTGTCGGGAATTCAACTATTCGGGATCTTGGGCCTTTGACCTTTCTTATCCTATCCTTCTACTTTCCTTGATCCAACAGTCAGGATATCTTCCGAAGTGTTTCCTTGGATCAGACGGCTTACATCTATTTCGGGACATTTGTGGCTTACTCTGTCCTTCCATTAAATATGATATGATGGTCCTGATATCTCCCGAAGTGTTCTTCATATCGGACGGTTCACATTTTCTTCAGGACTTTGGCCTTCGGGTGATCTTACTTGTTCTCAACCCTTTTCTCCCGAAGTGGTCAGTGTCGAAGTTGACCATTGCTACCTTAGCGTGCTCTGAATAGATCGGACAGTCCTCATATACTTCAGGACTTCGTATCGGATAGTCTTTGTCTTTTCTTATCCTATCCTTTCACTTAACTTGATCCAACGATCGATGTGGATTGTGAAACTATAACTTGCGTGTGGTTTAATTCGTTGCCCAAACTCCGCAATTTAAGTTGTGCGATTGTTGGTGAGTTAACCACAGTCGTCGATCTTTGAATCGATGAGATCTGGTGATCTAGAATAATTGCGAGATTGGAAATAACATATAGTTTAATTCTCACTTTCCGCTCCGCAATCAATCCTTGCCCTTGATCTAGTGCTTGCGTATCCAACGGTCACGACTTATTCTGATCATTTGGTGGATCAACCATAGTCGTCGATATTTGATTCAATGAGATCTGACGATCTAGACTAATTTTGAGATTGGAAATAGTTTGTAGTTTATTTATCCCTTCGCGCTCTCCAATCAATCCATGCCCTTGATCTGGCTCTTGCGTATCCAACGGTCTTGGTTTTTCCTGTGGGGATTTCAATCCCAATCATGTTTCTACACTGTGCTTTCCCTTCTAAGCTTCTTATCTTCAGTCGCTAATCCTCTGGAGCTCTTAATTTGTTAGTCCTTCTGTACATGGATTTTCATCTCTTTGTTCATACCAACTCATCATTATAACGTAAATACATCGATTGTTGACATCAATGAAAATACATCAATGACAATATGTTCAACAACAGGGGTTTTGCTTCTTGGACCATAAATATTACAAGATGATTGAAGAGAAACAACTGCTCAGACCCAAATCTTCCTTTTTTCAATACAAACATCGAAGATTTGATGGAAAGAAACAAAGGAGAAGAAAATGTAGGGATGTAAGTTTAAGAAGGACAATTCATAGAGTCTTGGAAAGATATAGCTTTGCTTCCTACAGACTCTTCACCACTATAGAAACTTTTGACTACCAACCCATGATGATCTCATTGAAATCCATATTAATGCTTCTTATGCTTCATTGAAATCTCATTAATGACTTTATGTCATTGAAATTCATGCCTTGAAGTGGGGCCCATTTTTTCTTTAATAAATTTTTTTAATAAACTTTTATTTTTAAATTTTCAAATTGATTATCTGAGAAAAAGTTTGATTGTCTTTCAATTTTCTTATCATGATAACTAAAATAGATCAATCTTGGAAACCATTCCAGAATTAATTGTCATGATTCCAACTTTCCAATGAGTCCACTTGAGTGCAATTTGGAGGTTTGATCTAAAGATATGAGCTCGGGAAGTCGGAGACTCAACCACTGTCTATTTGGTCTATGGATTAATCTCATCCATTGATTTAATTTCCCCCATTTAAATCAAATCCCACATGCATTGTGGTAGTTGATAGTATATTGTTTATATGGTAAAGTGTTCCATACTCTTCATGTGGAACAAATGAGACCATGGAGGTCAAGCCTTAAGAAAATCCATGAATTAATATAAATTTTGGTGGACCACTTTCCCAGTCATCACCCAGTCAACATTGAGTCAACATCCATGTCATCGCCATATGTCTCACTATGATAAGTTGTCATAGGCTTCCACGTGTCATAGTGTCATTGGTCACCACGTGTCTTAGTATCATTGGTTTTCACGTCTTCCATATGTCATAATATGATTGGGTGGAATAAAACATAGGAAAATGGTTAAGTATGGGAGAGTGGGAGATGGACGAGAGGATAGGGAGAAGTATGGCGGGTTGGTGGAGTGTCGCAGGGGTAGAGGAGAAGGGGAAGGTGCATCTGAACCCATGGAGGAGAGAGAATCGGATATATGGAGGAGAAACAACACAAGCCCATGGTGAAAAACTTCAAGAAATGACTAAGTATGAGAGTGGATCGGTCAGACGGAGGGGTGATGGGTATGGATGGTGAAAAACTTCAAGAAATGACTAAGTATGAGAGTGGATCGGTCAGACGGAGGGGTGATGGGTATGGAAAAATTATAAAATGATCGTGGAAACACAGTGAARCTTGAAAATCAACTAAGAGTTGAAATATCGCAGAGGTACTAAAGTATGAAAAAAAGACTAAGTATGGAGAATCAGGTGAGTGKCTTGTACYCAAGGTAGAATGTTTAAGTATGGTGTGAAATGAGGGAAAAGGAACATGAGGGTGCATTTCGTAGGTCGTGGAAATATAACAATAATAGAGAATGGGTTATGAACCCATGATAAACTCATAAATTTCTAAGTGTGAAAAGGGGATATAGAGAGAAGAATGAGAAGAATGGTTAAGTATGAAGTGAAAGAAAAATGAGACTAAGTATGAGGGAAATGTATGAAAGAAATGAGAAAAATGGCTAAAGGAAAATAAGAAAAATGAGAAAAATGGCTAAGAGAAAATAAGAAAAATGGCTAAGTGTGGAGATGGATAGGAGATAGAAGGTGAGAGACATGACTAAGTGAGGAGAGTACTTAGTCAAAAATTCAAAAATGAAGAGGAAAAAAGGGCACGACACTGAAAAAAATTCACTTAAAAAAATTATTCTTGGAATTTTTCAAAGTTCTTCTTGCATAAGTATCTCAAACATACAGACTTGGATTTCGATTCTGTAAAATGTGTAATGAAATTGAGACTAGGACTACACCATGAGCTAATAAACATGCACAAATTCTTCCTTCTAATAATTTTTTTTTTTTAATATTCGAAAGAGCTAAAAATTGAGATGACCTCATTTCTGATCAACAAGTGATCAATGGGTAGAATTACATTCTCATTCAAAAGCATCCATGATTGAGTTTAAATGATCCCATTTTGATGAGGTGTAATATAGAGATCTTACTTGAGGGTAAATCACTAAAATGTTTGTAATAAACACAACTCACATCCTCCTACCTAATTGGAAGCTTTAATATGAAAGTTGCTTGATGACGATAAGGTATAAGGTAACCATTTAAATACCAAGACCAAGTATGATCATTTTCAACCCTAGTTGTATGGAGAGAGTGCTTGGAGCATCAAGTTACCCCACGAGCATGAAGTTAGGAAAGCTTCTTGGCACTCGATCAATTTTGGTTTAGCTAGCACAATTTAAGGCTCGGATGAGGAGTACATTTTGTACGCTGCGCAGACAATGTCTCTTTTTCGATTTGCCCTTATATAACTGTTTTCGCATTAAAACAATTTATATACAGAGTAAAACAGATTTTGACACACTGTATAACTGCCCAAAAAAAATTCTCTTAACTTTTACTGGGCATCTGAATGGAAACTAGGCGGACTTGTTCCATTTACGCTAAAGATATCCCCGGAATTATATGCAGTCGACGGCCTCAATGCAGAATGAATCCATGGATCTCAATCCACACTTCGCATTTTATCTTTATCTGAAGCGAGCGGCGCAAGCGTAGCACGATATCCGCTATACGTCAGTGTATCGTTAACGTAAATGGAGACATTTATTGGCATCCACATGCCAATCAAACAGATTTCAGAACTGCATCACATCTGAGTTCTGACATTTAACAAATGGTACGTCAATGACACGGGATACTTGGGTGTATTTCAAATTTGGTGGAGTGTTCTACATTAATATCTTGGTGTCGATTTTCTGTGTCTGTTTTACGAAATAACTTTTTTCATTGGAATTGGGTGATAGAAATCTGCATGAAATTACTATTTTTTGTTATTTAAAATTTATTTCTAAATGTAGAAATGGATTCAGCATGCTGAAAAAACCTACAAGATATTTGGATTACACAGAAATAATCACTCAAATCTGAGGATCTAACAAATTTTCACCAGATCTGGAGCAAATATCCCTAGAAAATATCACGGGAGAAGAGTCATTTCAACCTTTAAACTAGGCTTTGTCTCACTGTTCTACGAAATTGTTTTTTGGACATAAATCTGCACGAAATCATTGTTTTATGTTGTTTAAAATCTATTTCTGAATGCGGAAATGGATTCAGTATGCATACAAAAATAATCTCTCAAATCTGTGGATCACTCAAGACTAGACTTTTAAGGTACTTGCCCAAGTTAATGGACCAAGACCACTAACTAGTTATTTCAGGTGGCATGATTTTTCTTGAATAAAAGTTTGCCTGATTTTCCTTGAAAAAAGGTCATGAATGAACCTTCATTAACATATAACAACCACTAGTTAACAATTGAGTTTTCTCACTATGTAAAAAAATATATAAATATTGAATTATGATAAACCACTATTTACATCCAAATTTCTTATATTTTTATTAAATTTATTATATATAAATATATATTTCATTAAAACTTAAAAATTTTGTATTAATCATACAATTTAAAAAAAATGATTATTTTTTATTATATTAAATTTGAATTACTGAGAAATTTTCATCACTTAACCCATGAAAAGAACTAAAACCCCCACTCTAACAAAAAAATAATTAAGAAATATTAAAAAACACAAATATTTCTAGCACTTAATTTTACCCTTTTCCATGACTTAGTCTTATTATTTTTTCACCATTTAATCTTATTATTTGAGTAATTAAAAAAATCTTAATTCATCTAAGATTGAATTTAATACTTTTTCCATCATTTAAATTATAATTGCATACAATTTAATATTAGGGAGATGTGTAATTCCTTTCATGCTTAACATACCATAAAAAATATTAATAACAAAAAAATATTTCAATGTCCACCTTAACTAAAATAATTTTATATCAACTTTATATACAATGAAGGATATAAAGTAATTGAAAGTAAAAAAATCCATATATCATGAATAGATGCTAGATAGTTATATGAGGGAGGTGTTCCCCTTTAATATATATATATATATATATATATATATATATATATATAACAATTGAAAGTAAACAATTTCTTGTGGTTAAAACATTCCAATGTTGTCTTGCTGAGTTTGAGGGACATGTGTAATTCCTTCAATGATCAATATGGAGTTGGCTTGTGACATATATATAAAGAACCAACTTATATCCATCTTAATATGAGATCTATCATGCTTCGAGAGGATTCAAATCCATGTTTGCAACCTCTGCAACCTTGAGGAGGGATTGAGCCCTCTGAACACATAGATCCCTAGGTAACAACGATGTACAATGGTGTTAACACTCTCATTAACTCATATGTCCAATTATAACATGCAACTTTATATTCTTAGAAACTTTGTCTTTTCCATGTTTACCATCATTATAACTCTTTTTTTTTTCCATAACACATGAATTATATTAATGAAGAAGAGGGTTGTAGTCATATCCAGATAACTAATACCAAATAGAGAAGTAAGGATTTTGTAATACTATTCTTCTTCCTAAATTCAAATGGTGTGTAAATGAGGTAGAGAGGGAAACACTTCCTTTCATAGATTAATGCTTTCTTTTGTTTATTGTTATACATATTTACATATTGATTTACAAATTGTTTATAAGGATGAATACATCGGAAAAACAAACTTGAACTTTTGAGGAGTAGTCAAACTTTGCAAGAAAGGACTAGGATATCATCACCATATTGTAATTTACATCTATTTCCTCGATCTCTTTCTTGGATTTCCTTTCCCTCATAAGCATTGAAGAGCTTAACAACTACCTTACAATGTCATGATATGAAGGAGATCAAATTTTGTTTGATTCAACCTGAATGATTTTCTCTAAGAGCTCATCTTCGACCATCCTTTCCTGATCAAGCTATTACTTCTCAAGGTCTTGCATCTATTCATTTGTGTTTTTTTTTCTTGAATTTCTCTTCCTATCTTCCTCGTCTTCATTTTCTAATTGCTCCTTCTTACTTAATGCTTCATATTGATTTTCAATTTGTCTCTACAAGTCAGGGGTGGTAGTTTGGGGTTGAGTTGGGGGTTGTTTTTACTTCCTTTTTTTGAAGGCTTGTATTGATCATGGTTCCTCTAACTTTTTCATTGAGGTATTTTTATCGCCTTGTTGAGCCCAAATAACTTACATGGCTAATTACATTAGAAATTTAGAAACTAAGCCTTCCCTTCATAGTTTTCACATACTCAAGGGTTTCTTCTCACTTCACCAAAATCCCCTTAACCTTTTATCCTTTGGAATCCTCTATGGATGCTTAAAACATTCGTCCTTTCTTCCTTATTCGAACTTTTCTTTCATCTCAAGATATAAATCAAGGTCGATTTCCAAATTGGACCCTCCTTCACCTGTTCGAACAATTGCCTTGGCTTGATTTTGTGATTGGGCCCAATTCCTCAATTGACACTCTTATCACCTATTTTAATTGTTGTCTTCGTCTAATTCCATATCATATTTGATTCTTCAATCAAGCCCCTTATCACCTATTTGAATTGTTTCCTTGGCCTAATTTCAAAATTAGGCCCAATTCTTGATCACGACCTTTCTCACCGGTTCAAACTACTACATTGGCCTGATTTCAAGATCAGGCCCAATCTCTCAATCAGGCCCTTTATCATCCCTTCAAACTACTTCTTTGGCCCAATTTCAAATATTGGGCCCAATTCTACAATCAATTCCCTTATCACATGTTTGAAATGTTTCCTTGACCTAATTTATAAGATTGAGCATGATTCCTCAATTGCCCCCCTTGCCACCCAAGTTTGAATGTCCAAATGTGTCTGAATGCATCTAAATGCATTCATATTTAAAGGTAGATGAAAATCTTTACTATGAATAAGTAGGTGGACCTATCAAAAAAATGCGCCTAGCAAGGAACCTCAACGTAGATAACATAACCATATTAAGTTGGAACTCATACACATGGCCCTAATTTCATGGGATTAAGAGAGAGTGTAGCCCCAAAGTGCAGGTTAACAAAGAGTTTGGTTAATAGCAAGTGATAAATTGAAAGGTTTTTCATTGATTTCCCCAAATATGCTTTCCTAACCAAATATTGGGCATGGGTTTTCCCCGACAACATATAAGTAAGAGAGCTTTCGCTTTTAGACAAGTTTTTTTCATTTGAGAGTTTAACTTTTCAGTAGTAGAAGAGAGTGAAACAAAGGTAGAGGCCACTAGAAATTGAATATATATCTAGTGGATCACGAATTTGTAGCAACAAATAACATTCCACTCCTTCCACTTCTCATCTCTTTCATTCTCACTCTCAGTTTAAGCATTTTTTTAGTAACAGGCTCTGTAGAGGAAAGAAATAAGGCCCAAGACAATGATTCTATAATACCAACCACCAGTGCATTTTTTGTCGAAATATAATTGTTGTTTCATATCTCAGACTCTATGGTCCCCAACAATGGAACCACTATTTGATAAATGAATTGTTGGATTTATTGTGAAATCAGGACTGAGGTTGTTGCCACTAATCAATAATAAATTTAAGCAGTTTATACTGGTTTTTCCTCTTCATTTCTTTTCTTACATAATGTTCAATAAAGTAATGGATCTATGCTTCTATTTACCATTGTTTTTATGTCTAATAAATATGTGCTAGGAAAGTAGTTATGCCTCCTCCTTTGCTCATCTTTGTTCTTTTCTAAGTTATTTTCTAGGTAGACCTAGATTATGGTGCCCATTGTTCAGAAGCTCATTCCTATGGTTGAATCCTATTAAACCCCCTTGATGATTGGCCTTTTTTGAATTACCTCCAAAATGAAATTCAACATCTTATTTCTATTCTAAATCGATAGTAGCGATTGAATCGATGCACCATTTTTCTCTGTTATAAATATAATCTAAGATTTGTCTATTTAAATAGGTTTTTTGGGGGTGATAGACAAGGAATATTTCCTTAGGAAATATCGAGGGTACCCACCTCTAGCCCAAGAACTATCTTAAATTCATAGAGTGGCATAGGAAAGTGAATCCTACACACTATGCTCTATCATTTGGGCCTTTGGCCCCTCTATGAGAGTTAGGGGACAACCTAAGGGACGACATAGGAACTAGTGCCATTTTTTAGGAGAGAATTTTCCTTGGGATATAATGAAAAATATATTAGAAACTCCAATGTTCATCTATTTACTAGGTTTTTAACCTAGTGAATAATGACACCCAACATCTTGTGTTATTGAAGATTTGTGACTTGATGGAATGTTACTAGCGAATCCAGTGGGAAATGAAGCCCTAATCTCATTACTATTAATTATATATTCCTTGGCATGAGAAAGAAGTGTCTCTTGAGGAAAAAGTATCTCACTAATCTAGGAGGATATTGGTGGCCACCCACCTAATCCAATTGTCTCAAAAAGCAGTTTTCTGGCAACTTACTATGTTTAGCATTTTTTCGGATCCTAAACTTTCGGGGCCATTTTGAGGACCTAAATGAAGTTTTTTAGGGATCGAGCACTTCAATGATAGATAAAGAATCATTTTGATCCCCCAAAATGAATCTCCTCATTGATACATTTCCAATGAGCTATCATGCGCCCAAAATGGAGATTGTATGCCAAAGTTACGCCCTGGGGAAGTTGATACACCAAACTACCCAAAACGGGGTCCACAACACTCTTGGATTTTCATCTTCTAGGATTAGGGTTTTAGATTTTATTTATGTTAAAATTCCTTTGTTGCGTCATTGTAACAATCATCCTCTTTCAGATGTGAGTATCCATCACATCTCTTCTCAGAGATAAGCTGCCACAATTCTAGCGAGTCTTTCACTCTATATTTCTACAGTTTTGTACATTTCGCTCATTAATAGAAATTGTGTATTACTATATCTCTTTGTTTATGGTTATATCTCTGATATATATCTACTATATTATTGGATATTTGATATATCTATGTACATTTCTTTATTATATCTCCGCTCTCATTTTATCCCGAAAATAATGTGGATCAGTGATATCAGAGAAGGATGCTCTTGATCATTTTTTTAGTGCATGTCTACGATGAGGTATGAGTATAGAAAGTTGGGTCTCAAACTTGTCTCACTTGAGGAAAATCACTCTCATACGCCCAAGAAACCCTCCATTGTGGAAGAAAATAAAAATGACGGAGCATAAGATTTTATTAATCTGTTGCTTGAGCAAGCTCTCATGCGACAGAGGGATGAAATGATGCATAATTTTTCCCACATCCTTCAACGCCTGCCAATAGAAGTAGGGGAATATTCATAAAGCGAACAATTTGGAGGTGCCTCTCCCTTCAAGGTACAAGTTAATTTTGATATTCCCGTATTTGAAGGACAGATAGATGCGGATGCCCTAGAAAAATGGTTAAATATGCTAAAAGGTTATTTCTATTTTCATAATTTCTCCGACATGGAAAATATCACCTTCACACTCCTTAAGGCTCTCCCGCAAGTCAAACATTGGTGGGAAACTTACTAGAATAAAATTTCCACAGAGGAGTCTGGAATATATGGGGTCGAGCCCACTTGGGATGTTTTTGTGGATGTGGTCAAGGAACAATATTACCATGTTGAAAACTATGACGACCGGTACATGAGATGGACCACACTACGGCAAGAGAGGAGACAAGTAGTGTTGGAGTTCACCAATACCTTCGGTACCTTGCACACCAAGCTGGGTATCAAAGACTCTAAACAACATTTGGCTCTGAAATACCGTGGGGATCTACACAGGTACATCCAAACTTAAATGGATTTTCTGGACATCTCATCACTGGGTGTTGCTTATCGATATGTTGTTAAAATTGAGCAAAAATTTAAGCACTAGAACAAGTGGGAGTTCAAGTATGCAAATCCACAACAACCAAAATATGGTAAAGAAGACCCTAACAACTAGCCTTCAGAAAACCAGTCCAAGCCACAGGAAAAGAAGGGTAGTAGAAAGACGAAGAAGGACACTGGAAAATAGTGCAATTTCCACAAAATCCCCTGTCACAACACTGATGAATGTCCCTCAAAATAGTCATTGGTGGTCGAGATCAAAGAGAAGTAGCCGAACCATGATTCAAAATCTGATTCAGAAAATACTATTAAAAGACAGATCATCGATGCAGACCCTATTGTTATTGTCGCAACCGCAACAATTCAACTAGAAGAAACAATAGATATTGAAGAGGGGGAGTGCCCTTTTCATTCACAAATGTGGGTGAAGGGGACCTTGCTGCATTTTATCTTTGATAGCGGAAGCCATAAGAACATCACCTCAATAGAGGTCATCAAACAATTGGGATTATTGATAACACCACACCCACAACCATACAAGATCAAGTGGCTTCGTTAGGGATGACATCCTCATGTCAGCCAACAATGTCAATTGTCATATGGCATCCAAGGCTTCAAGGATGAGGTATTATCTTATGTTTCCCCGTTGGATGTTCTTTGTGAGTCTCGACCCTGTAGTGTCATTGTTACTCTAGTGGGTCATATCTATAGGATACCAGAGGTATTTCCAACTATTGTCCCACCTAAATAGTGTTGCAAGGTAGTATCTCATACTAAAAATTTCATCTTCTTCACAGTCTATTCAAATGTTGAAAAAAAGTGTTGGACAACTGAGAGGGGGGGGGGTGAATCAGTTGTCACTATGCTTAAACAATTATACCCATTTAAACTATTTACAGAACACTTAATGACAATCACAATAATGCAACAATAGAATATTCAACATCAATCACACAAATGAAATATACAGAGACAGATATTTCCCGAGCAAACCCATAAATGGAGAAAACCACTTCTTCTTGATATGATAATTATCTTCTGTACATTATCATTCTTATGAGAACCAACTCATAATGAGGCTACCACCTTTATTTTTCAAGCTGCTACTTGCTGAGAGAACCTACTCTCTGGATACTATAGCACCCACTAGAAGGAAGCACCAACTCCCTAAGTGTTCCAGCACCAACTGGATGGAAGTACCAACTTCTAGTCACACAGGCACCAACCTGTATAATAGAGAACAATAGTTCTCCCTTGCACTACCCTGCCACCCTGGTTTTTTTGGCTGCAACCAGATGGAAGCTACAACTCCCTGTGCTCAATAACCCACTTGAAACTCTGATTAAACAAATCCTCCCTAGCACCTCCCAACCACCCTGAAATACTAAAACTCCGTTATTGAAACTTATTACAGTGATACAGTGTTTATCTATAACTTACCAGTCTCATCACTGTACTGCTGCACTGATATGCTCTGACTGCATCAATGTCTTCCTACTCAGATTCTTCTTTGAGATTTATGTTCTTCTACTCTATCTCTGGCACACGCACCTCGACCTCCTCTTTCTTTCTTAGATATGCCTTTCTATTCTATGCGCTACGCCTTTTCTCTCTCCTTCAGCTTCTACACACAGTCTGTTTTTACCTGCATGAATCACTCTCAACAGTAGCAACCTTCTCTTCTCTATTCTACATGTATTTATAATCCCAAGTCCTCTGCCAGATCATACAACTAACTCTTCATCCCCTCTGGCAATTACACTGAGTCTGTTCTTCATTCATGGTTGTTATGTCGAGACTCTTTGGCTTCTCTGGCAGCTATAGTCTTCAACGCTTTTCCATGTGTCAATCATATCTATAATGAGTCTTCATACCACCGACAGATACCTCGAGACTCTTTAGCTTCACTGGTAGTTATGTTTCTTGTGAGATCATCATCAATGCCTATTATGATGAGATTCCTTAGCCTCTCTGGTAGTCGAGACTCTTCGTCTTCTCTGTCGATCACCTTGAAGCCTCTTCTAATTCTCTGTGTAGAAACAATCAGTCATTTCTGGTAGTTCCCCAGAGATCCTCTGCGCTCTCATGCTCTTGGCGCCTTTTTTTCCCTTTCTGCAAAAAATTGCACAGTGGGCACTAGCTCTTCTGGCTAAGGCCCTTCCTTTCACACGACCACTGATGGTGACCAAGTGCCTAACCAATAGTCATTTCATGATTTTTCATTTCAGGTGATCAACTATGAGTCACCTTGGTTTTTCCGATTCACGAAACTCTGAAATGGAGACTAGCACTGCTAGCTCCTTCCCCTCTCTTCCGCTGATGTGACCACTGGCTATGACCACAGGCCTAATCAAAAGGCGTTTTGCAATTTCGCATTTCACGAGTTTTGTTGCGAGTCACTCTAACTCTTCCAACTCTCGATCATGAAATGGAGCCTAGCAACTTCCAAGCTCCTTCCTCCATGTGACCACCAGCGGTGACCACCATCTACGCCAACAGGCACTTCGCGATTTTTCACTTCGGGACATTGCAAACTTCATGAATTCTCTCACCTATATTCTCCAAATTCCCGATCCCCGATTCTGCAAATTCCTCGAGACCAGATCGACTGTCCTCAATTCCCTTGCAATCAATGACTCAGATCAACTTCATGACTTCGCATTTCGCGACTTTGGAAAACAACTTCCTTTGTGCTCTAGATTCTTGAACTCGCGATTACGTTAGATCGACGGACCACAATCCTCCTTCGATCGAAGACTGCTATCAAGTCGTGATTTCACGTTTTACGAATTTGGAGGTTAGTTCACCTCTGTTCTCCCGATTCCTGAATTCTCAATATCCACGGGTGCCAAATCAACAGCTCACGCTCCTTAGTGATCCAACGGTCCAGATCTCACTTTCGCGAATTCTTCGAAACTGCTCATCTGCTACCATGTGTCTTCTGGATTGAATGGTCTAGAATTCATCTTTGAGACTCGAGACTTCATTCTTTGTTGTGACAAATCAACAGTCTAGAACCCTTTGTGATCCGACGGCCCATATCATGTCATGATTCCGTGTTTCGAAAGTTGGAAGGTTTAGAGCACCTCCTTCCTTTGACTTTCTAGTCAGCGAAATGTTGATCTCTCACCACGTGTCCTATGGAACCAATGGTCTAGATCTTATCGAGATTTCACGTTTCGTGAGTTGGAAGGTTAGAGAATTTCCTTCCTTTGACTTTCTAGTCAGCGAAATGTTGATCTCTCGCCACGTGTCCTCTGGATCCAATGTTCCATGATTTTCTTAGATGTATGACCAAGATTCCTTCACAGCTTTGGAGTGCTGGATGACTCCTGGTCTTATCCTCCTTGCAGCTCCACCAGATCTAATGGCCCACGACGCTCCTCGATCCATGATCAACGACCCACATCGCTCCTCCTCCTGAGCTTCATTCTTCATAACTTGGAAGAATTTCTAAGTGTCAAAGGCCTTGACCTTTGATCCTTCTGCAAGTCCTCATGACTTTGGGTCTCGTCTACGTTTTCTCGTCTCTACATACTCGAGATTTGGTTTGTTGTTGTTCTCACCAGTAAACCTTCCATCATCACTCCTCCTCCTGATCTTATCTTTCCTATGTGTTCTTGCCATCAATGAAAAGCGCACTCCCAACTGTAAACATGCCAACAATACCCTCCTTTGGCATTGATGGCAACCCTCAAAGGTTGCACTAGTCTATTTGTACCTCCAATTCTAGTATTCAGACCACTCCTTTTCTCCCCCTTTGACATCAATGTCAAAGAAAAACATGCTCCCCCTGAGCTGTTATGATACTTTTTGGAGGTATCAGATATTCAACCAACACATACTCCCCCTGACAGAATGGACTCTCTTAAGTTGATAATGGGGTCACACCCAACTTCTGGCGTAGATACTCAAACTGAGCTTGTGCAAGAGATTTAGTGAAGTTATCAACAATCTGATCTTTGGATGGAATGTAATGCACAGAAACCACAGAATTGGTTACCTATATCCTCAAGAAGTGATACTTGATGGGTATATGCTTGGTCTTTGAGTGAAAGACAAGATTCTATGACACACTAATTGCATTGGTATTATCACAATGAATTGGGATCAGTGCAATATACTTGGGTACAGCAAGTGGCAACTATAATGTATTCATCTTCTATGGTTGATAAGGAAATTGAACCTTGCTTCTTGCTCAACCATGAGACAAGGGAATCTCCTAAGAAGAATTCACCTCCACTCGTGTTTTTTCTTTCATCCACGTAGTTAGCCCAATCAACATATGAATAGACTGATAGTTGAAAATTTTGATTCCTTGGATACCATAGGCCATAGTCCATTGTTCCTTTCAAGTATATGAATATTCTTTTGACAGCTAACAAATGACTATGTTTGGGTGCAGCCTGATACCTTCCTACGTTTCCAACAGCATGCATTATGTCTAGATGAGATGTTGTAATGTACAATAGGTTGCCTATCATAGATCTATATGAGATCTGATCAACATCAGGTGAGTCATCATCCTTTATTAACTTACATCCAGTGACCATAGGTGTGTTCATAGATTTCCTTTAGGTATTTTTCTTGAGAAATAAATATTCCTTCAGACTTCTGAGTAATTTGCAGACCCAGAAAAAATGGCAGTTCCCCTATCATAGACATTTCAAACTTAGACTGGATGGCAGAAGAAAACCATTGTACCAGTGAAGCATTATTACTACCGAAGATGATGTCATCTACGTAGACCAAGAAAATGATCAAATCATTACCCTCTGTTTTGATATATAGATTGTTGTAAATTGTTCCTCTCTTGAATCCTTGGTCTTGTAGATACGTATCTAGTCTATGATACCAGGCACGAGGATGTTGTTTTAACCCATATAAGGATTTCTTCATCTTGTAGACAAAGTCAAGGTTATCTGATAGTTGGAATCCCTCTGGTTGTTCCATATAGACTTCTTCTTTTAGATCTCCATTTAGAAAAGCTGACCTGACATTCATTTGATAGAATTTAAACTTCTTATGAAAAGCATAGACAAGAAACATTATAATAGCTTCTAATCTTGTTACAGGCGCAAATGTTTCATCAAAGCCCAGTCCTTCTATTTGAGCATAACCTTTGTAGACCAATCTATCTTTATTTCTTACAATATTTCCTTGTTCATTCATCTTATTTTTGTAGACCCATTTTGATCCTATTACATTTTTATATGTTGGCCTAGAAACGAGTTCCCAAGTGTCATTCTTTTCAATCTGGTCCAGTTCCTCATTCATTGATTTTAACCAATTTACGTCTTTACTAGCCTCATTGAAGTTCTTGGGTTCTACCATGGATATGAAAGCTATATGTGATTGCTCAGTGTTTTTGATTATCCTTCTCCTGGTTTGTACACCTTTGTCTTTTTCGCCAATTATCTGACTTGAAGGATGATTCTTTTGAGTACTTCTGGAGGAAGAATTTGATGTTGTCTACTGATTTGAGTTTACCTGAGTATTTGCATATTTATCTGACTCGGAGTCTTCTTGTTCTGATTATTGGACCTGTTCAACTTCAACTTCATCTATATCCTTTGTTGTTGATTCAGTATTGTTCACCTCTCTTACTGGAATTCCTTCATTAACTTTTATGTCAATGCAGTCAACCAATTTATGCAACCTCTTATTATAGCATCTGTATCCTTTACTGTTTGTAGCGTACCTTAAAAATATGCCTTCATCAGTCCTATCATCATACTTTCCAAGGTTCTCATTATTATTTTTTATGTAGCACTTACTCGCAAAGACTCTGAAGTGTTTGATTGAAGCAGGTCTTCCATACCACAGTTCATAAGGTGTCTTGTCACTATGTGGTCTAAGGTGGGATTTGTTAAGAACATGAAATGTTGTGTGTATTGCTTCTACCCAGTAGGTTTGACCAATGTTCTTCTTATTCATCATTGACTTGGATATTTTCTACACGGTTCTGTTTTGCCTCTCAACTACTCCATTTTGCTGTGGAGTTCTTGGGATTGTGTATTCTCTCTTGATCCCATTTTTATCACAGAATTCCTTAAAATCACTTGACATAAATTATCCTCCTCTGTCTAATCTTATTGCCTTTAACCTCTTACCTGTTTGATTCTGAGTTAAAGCCTTGAATATTTTAAATTTCTCAAATGCTTCAGATTTTTCTTTGAGAAAAGCAACCCAAGTGAGTCTGGAGTAGTTATCAATGACCAACATAAAGTATTTTTCCTTCCCTGTGCTTTCCTGTCTTGATAGTCCACATAAATCCATATGAACTAATTGAAGTGGTTTCTCTATTGAAGTGGAGCTCTTGTATTTAAACTGTGTTCTTGTTAGCTTTCCTATTTGGCAGGGTTTACACATAGAATCTTGTGGCTTTGATATTCTTGGAAGATCTTTTATTGCCTCAATATTTTTGAGCTTGATTAAGTGGTTAAAATTTAGGTGTCCAAGTCTCCTATGCCATAACCAGCTTTCATCATGTTTTCTTAGATGACACTCTTCTCTATCTTCTTTCATCACATATACATTATTATCAATCCTTATGCCTTTACCCACCATGTGTCCTGAGTTTACAGACTTTATCTTGCAATCCTTGGAGGTGGAAACCACTTCAGATCCTCTATCACACATTTGAATTACACTGAGAAAATTATGTTTCAACCCATACACAAGCAGAACATCGTGGGATTTTCCTTTACCATTACTCAAACTCACCATCCCTTTACCCTTGATTTTACCAGGACCATCATTTCCAAAGGTTACGTTTCCTGATTTGCTTTCACTTAGAGATAGAAACTTACCTTTGTCTCTCATCATATGTTTGGAGCATCCATTGTATATATACCAAGGGTTATTTTTCCTTTGAGCTGACAACACTAATCCACACTTGTCACTTTCTTTCTTCTTCCAAACCTTGATATTTTCAGCAGAGGGATTCAAATCTGGTTCATAGTTCCTTAAGCGACAATCAGCGGCTTTATGTCCATAATTATGACAGGTGTAACATTCTGGTTCGTTGAATAAAAGATCATAATGATTGTTATGATTAACCTGTGTCCTTTTCCCAGCCATCACATGATTTGCAGTCTGTGGTGGTTTGTTACTTAGATATCTCATTCTTTGTTGTGGCAGATATCTATTCCTCGAGTGTCTTGATTGCTCATATCTAAATCTTAAAGAAAAGTTTACATCTTTGTGACCAAAGTTAGAACAGAAAAAACAATATCCATAGAAAAATCCTTTGTACCTGGAAAATGGTTGTCTTATTTGAGCAGGTCGATTTCTTCCATGTTGATGATTTCTTTGAGCAAAGGGTGTATCATTTCTTTGTTCTACAATTTCATTTCTAGTACCTTTTTCTTTACTCCTCCTGAGCGATTGATTATCTTATTTTTTTTCTGCAGGTTTGTTGTTGTCATTGGTTGTAGATTTGACAAACTTGATGGGTTCTTTGTTTCTTGGTTGACCACTACTTGATCCCTCTTCATAACCCAAACATGTTTTTAACTTTGGAATCCTTTGTTGATTTAGAATGGTGGCTAGTCCTTCTGAGGCTTTGATACTTGACAGATTCTGATGATACAAGGCTTGAGACTTCTCCAACTCTTTTATAGTTTTCACTACTACTTCTTCTAGAGCTTCACATCTTGCCTTATTTTCTGATAATTGTTGTTTCAGAATGTCTTCGATTCTCTTTGCCTCTTCTAATTCCACTTTTAGCAAGGCAAAGTCTTCATCGGGTTTTTTACTGCCTTTCTTGAACTGTATCAGCAATTTTTTTTGCTTTCTCTTCTTAAGATTGAGTATGTCAATCTCTTCTAGAGCACTTATCAGCTCTCCTTCAAGATCAACCACAACTTCTTCCTCGTCAGCATTGCTTCCTGTCCTATCATAATCCTCTTGGGTCATAAGCATAAATTCATTGACCTTATCTTCACATGAGGAGTCACTATCTGTGTCTTCTGAAGATTCATCATTGTTTACACATAAAATTTTATTTTTACTAAATCTCTTGGATTTGTACTTCTCTTCTCCTTCATAGTTCTGGTCCTTCTGCTTGTGTGGACACTTAGAGGCAAAGTGACCTATCTTTCCACAGTTAAAACATTTGAAGGGAAACTTTCCTTGGTACTTTCCTGATCCTTTCTTTACTCTTCTCATGAATTTTGCTTCAATCTCATTAGGCTCAGAATCCTCATTCTTGTCTGCTTTAAATGATGCTTCTCTAGAGGTGGGTTTATCTTTAATTATTCTCATTTCATATGCAGTCAACATTCCCAGAAGTTGATCAAATTCCAAAGCTTTTAGATCATTAATTTCTTCTATAGATGAGACCTTTGGGTTGATCCTATCTGGCAAAGATCTCAAATTTTTTTGAACTAAAGAGGGTTCCTCAATCTTTTCACCAAGTGCTTTCATTGCATTTACTAGTTCTTCAACTCTCAGAAAGTACTTCCCGATAGTTTCATCTTCTTTCATCTGTAGTTGTTCAAACTGTACTCTATAGGTTTGAAGCTTGGCATCTTTTACCTTCTTATTACCTTCATAACTGCTAATGAGTTTGTCCCACATGTCTTTGGTAGTTTCTAAATGCATAACTTTTACAAATTTTGCTTTTGCAAGCCCACTTAGAATAGAATTCATAGCCTTAGCATTGAAGTTGAATTCTAGCTTGTCATCCTTATTAGCTAGTACAACTAGATTTACATAACCAGTCTCTACCACATCCTAGACATCTGCACCTAAAGCCATTATGTAGGTTCTCATCCTAACATTCCAGAAGGAAAAGTTTGTTCCATTGAACATGGGGGCCTTATTGGTTGAAGTTCCTTCATGGCTTAACATGTTTAATCTTCCTGATCTACCTTTAGATAAAAGGAACCGGATCTGATACCAATTGTTGGAAAACTGAGGGGGGGGGGTGAATCAGTTGTCACTGTGCTTAAACAATTATACCCATTTAAACTCTTTACAGAACACTTAATGACAATCACAATAATGCAGCAATAGAATATTCAACATCAATAAAACACATGAAATATACAGAGACAGATATTTCCTAAGGAAACCCATAAAGGGAGAAAACTTCTTCTTCTTGATATGATAATTATTTTATGTACATTATCATTCTTATGAGCACCAACTCATAATGAGGCTACCACCTCTATTTTGGAAGTTGCTACTTGCTGAGAGTACCTACTCTCTAGATTCTCTATCACCCACTAGAAGGAAGTACCAACTTCCTAAGTGTTCTAGCTCCAACTTCCAGTCACACAAGCACCAACCTGTATAACAGAGAACAATAGTTCTCCCTTGCGCTACCTTGCCACCCTGCTTTTTTTGGCTGCAACTAGATGGAAGCTACAACTCCCTATGTTCAAGAACCCACTTGAAACTCTGAGGACACCAATCCTCCCTAGCACCTCCCAACCACCCTGAAATATAAAAACTTCGTTACTGAAACTTATTACAGTGATACAATGTTTATCTATAGCTTACTAGTCTCATCACTATATTGTTGCATTGATATGCTCTGCCTGCATCATTGTCTTCCTGGTCGCATTATTCTTTGAACTTTTTGTTCTTCTTCTCTGTCTCAGGCACACACACCTCGACCTCCTCTTTATTTATCAGATATTCCTTTCTATTCTATGCGCTACGCCTTTTCTCTCTCCTTCAGTTGTTGCACACAGTTTGTTTTTACCTGCACGAATCACTCTCAACAGAAACAACCTACTCTTCTCTATTCTGCATGTATTTATAATCCCAAGTCCTATACCAGATCATACAAATAAATCTTTGTTCCCTCTGGTGATTACACTGAATCTATTCTTCATTCATGGTCATTATGCCGAGACTCTTTGGCTTCTCTAGCAGTTACAATCTTCGATGCTTTTCCATGTGGCAGTCATCTCTATGACAAGTCTTCATACCACTAACAGATACCTCGAGACTCTTCAGCTTCTCTGGTAGTTTTTTTTCTTGTGAGATCATCATCAGTGCCCATTATGTTGATATTCCTTAGCCTCTCTGGTAGTCAACACTCTTTGTCTTCATTTTCAATCACCCTGAAGCCTATTCGAGTTCTCTATGCAGAAACAATCAGTGGTTTCTGGTAGTTCCCTAGAGATCCTCCACCCGCTCATGCTCTTGGCACCTTCTTTTTCCCTTTCTGCAAAAGAAATGCATAGTGGGCACTAGCTCTTCTGGCTAAGCCCCTTCCTTTCACACGTCCACCGACGGTGACCAAGCACCTAACCAATAGTCATTTTGTGATTTTTAATTTTGGGTGATCAATTGTGAGTCACCTTGGTTTTATCGATTCACAAAACTCTGAAATGGAGCCTAGCACCCCTAGCTCCTTCCCTTCTCTTCCACTGATGTGACCACTGGCTGTGACCACAGGCCTAATCAAAAGGCGCTTCGCAATTTTTCATTTCACAAGTTTTGTTGTGAGTCACTCTGACTCTTCCAACTCCCAATCACGAAATGGAGCCTAGAAACTTGAAATATCCTACCTTCATGTGACCATCGACTACGCCAATAGGCGCTTCACGATTTCACACTTCGGGACATTGCGAACTTCATGAATTCTCTCACCTATCTTCTCTAAATTTCCGATCCCCGAATCGGCAAATTCCTCGAGACTAGATCAACGGTCCTCAATTCCCTTGCAATCAATGACTCAGATAAACTTCGTGACTTCGCATTTCACGACTTTGGAAAATAACGTCCTTTGTGCTCCAGATTCCCGAACTCGCGATTATGTTAGATCGACGGACCACAATCCTCCTTCGATCGACGACTGCGATCAAGTCGTGAGTTTGCGTATTGTGACTTTGGATGTTAGTTCACCTATGTTCTCTCGATTCTTGAATTCCCGATATCCACGAGTGCCAAATCAATGGCTCACACTTCTTAGTGATCCAACGGTCCAGATCTCACTTTCGCGAATTCTTTGAAACTGCTCATTTGCTGCCATGTGTCTTCTAGATCGAATGGTCCAGAATTCATCTTCGAGACTTGAGACTTATTTCTTTGTTGTGAAAAATCAATGGTCTAGAACTGTTTGTGATCCGACAGCCCATATCATGTCGTGATTTCGTGTTTCACGAGTTGGAAGGTTTAGAGCACCTCCTTCCTTTGACTTTCCAGTCAGCGAAATGTCAATCTCTTTCCACGTGTCCTATGGAACCAACGGTTGATCTTATTGAGATTTAACATTTCTTGAGTTGGAAGGTTAGATAACTTCCTTCCTTTGACTTTCCAATCAGCGAAATGTTGATCTCTTGCCATGTGTCCTCCGGATCCAACAATCCACGACTGTCCTCGATGGACGGTCAGGATTCCTTCACATCTTTGGAGTGTTGGATGAGTCCTGGTCTTATCCTCCTTGCAGCTCCACCGGACCTAACGTCCCATGAAGATCCTTGATCCATGATCGACAGCCCACATCTCTCCTCCTCCTGAGCTTCATTCCTCCTGACTCGGAAAAATTTCTAAGTGCCAAAGGCCTCGACCTTTGATCCTTCTACGAGTCCTTGTGACTTTGGGTCTCGTCTACGTTTTCGCATCTCTACATACTCGAGATTTGGTTTGTTTTTTTTCTCTCCAGTAAACCTTCCATCATCAATCCTCCTCCTAAGATTATCTTTCCTGTGTGTTCTTGCCATCAATGACAAGCACACTCCCAACTGTAAATGTGCCAACAACAAAAAAACCAGGACCACTGCAGCCTCAGTCCAAACACCTTCTATCCAACAAAAGAAGGTTGATAAGATTACAACAAAGCACAAATATTCCTTCTACACATTGTCATCTCAGGTATCCCAACTGGTTAAAAGTATCCAACCCTTCCAACATCAGGTTCTCGACAACCTTCCAAAAACTAAGCAATGCAACTTCTCCAGCAAGGCAAGCAACTCAGCAAGGTCCAGATTCAAAAATCACTTCCCCCTCTCCCCCAGGAACTCAACAAAATGAATAAAATTGCATCCTAAGGAGGGTGGATTGATCCAGGTGGATATTGGTCTCCACCCACCTATTCCAATTGACTCAAAATAGTTTTCTGACAACTTACTATTTTTAGCAGTTTTTTGGTTCCTAAACTTTCGGGGACTAAATGAAGTTTTTTAGGGATTGAGCACATAAATGAAAATTTAAGGCTTTGATTGATCCCCCAAAATTGGTATCCTCATTGATACCTTTTCAATGATCTCTCGTTCCCCCCAAACAGATATTGTGTGCCAACGTTACGCCCCTAGGAATTTGATACACCAAACTACCCAAAACAGGGTCCAAAAAACCATTGGCTTTTCATATTTAGGGGTTAGGGTTTTGGATTTTATTTATGTTAAAAGGCCTTTGGAGCCTCATTGTAAAAATATTCATCTTGTGAATGCGAGTATCCATCACATATCTTCTCAGAGATAAGCTACTACCATTCTAGTGAGTCTTTCACTTTGTATTTCTACAGTTTTGGACATTTCGTTCAATAATAGAAATTGTGTATTACTGTATCTCTATGTTTATGGTTATATATATGATATATCTTTTCTATATTATTGGATAGTTGATATATCTCTGTATATTTCTTTATTATATCTCCATTCAAATTTTGTACCGAAAATAATCTGGATCAATGGTATCAGAGCAGGTTGCTCTTGATCGTTTTTTTAGTGCATGTCCCCGACGAGGTCCAAGTATAGAAAGTTGGGTCTCGAGATTGTCTCTCTTGAGGAAAATCACTCTCGCACTCCCAAGAAACCTGCCATGGTGGAAGAAAATAAAAATGACGGAGAAAAAGATTATTTTAATTTGTTTCTTGAACAATCTCTCACGCAACAGAGTGACAAAACGATGGAGAATTTTTCCCACATACTTATGTTCCTATTGATAGCAGCACATGTGTCTTCATCAAGTGGCCACTTTTGAGGAACCTCGCCTTTCAAGGTACAAGTTAATTTTTATATTCCCTTATTTGAAAGAGAGATAGATGCAGATGCCCTAGAAAAATGGTTAAATCTGTTAGAAGGTTATTTCTCTATTCATAATTTCTCCGATAGGGAAAATATAACCTTATCACTCCTTAAGGATCTCACCCATGTCAAACATTGGTGGGAAACTTACTGGGCTAAAATTTTCACAAAAGAGTAGGGAATATATGGGGCTGAGCCCACTTGGGATTTTTTTGTGGATGCAGTCAAGGAACAATATTACCTTGTTGGAAACTATGATGGGCAGTACATGAGATGGACCACACTATGAAAAGAGAGGAGAAAACAAGTGCCAGAGTTCACCAATACCTTATGTATATTGCGCACCAAGATGGGTATAAAATAATCCAAACGAAATTTGGTTCTGAAATACCGTGGCACTCTACCCAGATACATCCAAAATTAAATGGATTTTCTAGACATCTCATCAATGGGTGTTGCTTATTGATATGTTGTTAAAATCGAGCAGAAATTTAAGCACTAAAACAAGTAGGAGTTCAAGTCCACAAATCCGCAAAAAACAAAGTATGTTAAAGACATACCTACCAACCAGCCTTAAGAAAACTAGTCCAAGACATAGGAAAAGAAGGGTAGTGGAAAGACGAAGAAGGACAATGGAAAATGGTATAATTCCCACAAAATCCCCTGGCACAACACCGATGAATTTTGCTCAAAACAGTCATTGTTGGTTGAGATCAAAGACAAGGAGACAAACCCTAATTCAGAATTTGATTCAAAAAATATTGGTAGAAGACAGATCATCGATGCATACCCCACTATTATTGTCGTGATCACAACAATTCAACTAGAATAACCTCATCTCAGTAGAGTTCATCAAACAATTTGGATTGTCGACAACACCACACCCACAACCATACAACATCGGGTGGCTTCACTAGGGACACGATCCTCATGTCAGCCAGCAATGCGAATTGTAAAATGACATCCAACCCTTCAAGAATGGGGTATTATGTGATGTTTCCCCGTTGGATTTATGTGATGTTCTTTTAGGCCAGCCATATATGTGAAAGCGCCATGTTATTTATGATTCTTGACCTTGTAGTGTTATTGTTACTCTGGGGGGGTCATATCTATAGGATAACAGAGGTAGTTCCAACTACTATCCCACCTAAACAGTGCCACAAGGTAGTATCTCATACTACAAAATTCATCTTTTTCACTGTCTGTTTAAAAGTTGAACAAAAGAACACCACAACCACTTAAGCTTGAGTCCAATCACATTCTATCCAATAAAAGAAGTTCGACAATATTTCAGTAAAACACAAAGATTCCTTATGCACAAAATCATCTCAGGTAGCATGAATGGTAAAAAATCTCCAACCCTTCCAACATCAGGTTCTCGAAAACCTTCCACAAACCAAGCAACGAAACTTCTCCAGCAATGAAAGTAGCTCACCAAGGTCCAGATTCAACAAATTCTTCCCCTTCTCTCTCGAGAAATCAACGCAATGGATACCATTTCTTATTAAGGAGGGAGAATTGATCTAGGTGGATATCGGTGGCCACCCACCTATTCCAATTGCCTCAAAACAGTTTTATGACAACTTACTATTTTTAGCAATTTTTTGGTTCCTAAACTTTCGGGGCCATTTTGAGGGCCTAAATGAAGTTTTTTCAGGATTGAGAACCACAAATATTACCAAAGGATCTAATTGAGCCCCTAAAATGAAACACCTTGTCGATACATTTGCAACAAGCTATTGTGCATCCCAAACGAAGATCGTATGCCAAAGTTACGCCCCTGGGAAGTTGATACACCGAACTACCCAAAACGGGGTCCAAAAAACTGTTGGCATTTCATCTTTCAAGGTTAGGGTTTCGGATTTTCTTTATGTTAAAATTCCTGTGGAGCCTCATTGTAACAATCAACCTCTTGCAAATGCAATTATCTATCACATCTCTTCTCAGAGATAAGTTGCCAACATTCTAGTGAGTCTTTCACTTTGTATTTCTATAGTTTTGTACATTTCGCTCATTAATAGAAATTGTGTATTACTGTATCTCTATGCTTATGGTTATATATTTGATATATCTATGCCATATTATTGGATATATGATATATCTTTGTACATTTCTTTATTATATCTCCACTCTCATTTTGTGCCGAAAATAATCTGGATCAGTGGTATCAGAGTTGATTGTTCTTGATTTTGTTTTCCATTGCATATCTTCGACGAGGTCTAAGTATAGAAATTTGGGTCTCGAACTTGAATCTCTTGAAGAAAATCTCTCTTGCATGCCCAAGAAACCCTCCATGGCGGAAGAAAACAAAAACAATGCAGCCGAAGATTCTATTAATTTGTTGCTTAACCAAGCTCTCATGCAACAGAGGGACAAAATGATGCAGAATTTTTCCCCCATCCTTCAATGCCTGTCGATAGTATAAAGAACGTCTTCATCAAGCATCTGCTTTGGAGACACCTCTCCTTTCAAGGTACAAGTTGATTTTAATATTCCCATATTTGAAGGACAAATAGATGTGGATTCCCTAGAAAAATGGTTAAATATGATAGGAGGTTATTTTTCTTTTCATAATTTATCCGACAGGGAAAAGATCACTTTCACAGTCCTTAAGGCTCTCCCCCATGTCAAACATTGATGGGAAACTTAGTGGGAGCAAATTTGCATAGAGGATTATGAAATCTATGGGGCCGATCCCACTTGGGATTTTTTTGTGGATGCAATCAAGGAACAATATTACCCTATTGGCAACTATGACGAACAATACATGAGATGGTCCACAATGTGGCAAGAGAGGGGACAAGTAGTGTCAGAGTTCACCAATACCTTATGTACTTTTCGCAACAAGCTAGGTATCAAACACTCTGAATGACATTTGGTTCTAAAATACCATGGGGCTCTACACAAATACATCCACACCGAAATGGATTTTCTGGACATCTCATCATTGGGTGTTTCTTATCGATATGTTGTTAAAATCGAGAAGAAATTTAAGCACCATAACAAGAGAGATTTCGTCCTTGCAAATATGCAACAACCAAAGTATGTTAAAGATGACCCTAACAACTATCCTTCATAAAACTAGTCCAAGCCAAAGGAAAAGAAGGATAGAAGAAAGATTAAGAAGGATATTGGAAAATGGTTTGATTTCCACAAAATCCCTCACACAGCACCGATGAATGTCTCTCAAAACATTCATTGGTGGTCGAGATCCAATACAAGGAGTCGAATCCTGATTCATAATCTAATTCGAAAAATGATGGTAGAAGATAGATTATCGATGCAGACCCCACTGCTACTGTCATGACCACAACAATTCAACTAGAAGAACCAGCAGATCCTGAAGAGGGGGAAAACCTTTTCCATTCACATATGTGGGTGAAGGGGACCCCGCTGCATTTTGTTTTTGATAGAAGAATCCAGAAGAACCTCATCTCAGCAGAGGTCATCAAACAGTTGGGATTGTCGATAACACCACATCTGCAACCATATAACATTGGGTGGCTTTGCCAGGGATGAGATGTTTGTGTCATCCAACATTATCGATTTTCATATAGAATCCATCCCTTCGAGGAAGAGGTATTATCTGATGTTTCCCTGTTGGATGTCTATGATGTTCTTTTGGGCCAACCATATATGTGGAAGTGCCATGTTATTTATGAGTATTGACCTCGTAGTGTCATTGTTACTCTGGGGGTCATCTCTATAGGATACCAGAGGTTTTTCCAACTATTTTCTCACCTAAACAATGTCGCAAGATAGTATCTCATACTACAAAATTCAACTTCTTCATAGTCTGTTCAAAAGATGAACAAAAGAACACCGCAACCACTATAGCCTCAGTCCAAGCACCTTTTATCCAACATAAGCAGATCAACACGATTGAAAAAAATCACAAAGATTATTTTTGCACAAAGTCATCTAAGGTAGCCCAACTGATTAAAAAATTCCAACCCTTCTAACATCAGGTTCTCGATAACCTTCCACAAACCAAGTAGTGCAACTTCTCCAGCAAGGAGAGCAACTCACCAAGGTCCAGATTCAGCAAACACTTTCCCCTCTCCCCTCAGAAGCCAACAAAATGGAGACCATTTATTTCTGAGGGAGGATTGATCCATGTGGATATCAATGGCCACCCACCTATTCCAATTGTCTCAAAACAATTTTTTCACAACTTACTATTTTTAGCACTTTTTTGGTTCCTAAACTTCTAGGGCCATTTTTAGGGCCTAAATGAATTTTTTTTGGGGATCGATCACCTCAACGATAATTAAAGGATCTTATTTATCCCTAAAAATTAATCTCTTCATCAATACCTTTTCAACAATCTATCGTGCGCCCTAAATGGATATCGTATGCCAAAGTTACGCCCCCGGGAAGTTGATACACCAAACTACCCAAAACAGGGTCCAAAAAACTATTGGCTTTTCATCTTCTAGGGTTATGGTTTTGGATTTTATTTATGTTAAAAGGTATTTGGAGCCTCATTTTAAAAATCATCCTATTTTAAATGCGAGTAGACATCACATCTCTTCTCAGAGATAAGATCCCACCATTCTAGCGAGTCTTTCACTATGTATTTCTATAGTTTTGTACATTTTGCTCATTAATAGAAATTGTGTATTACTGTATCTCTATGTTTATGGTTATATATCTGATATATATCTACTATATTATTAGATATCTAGTATATCTTTGTACATTTCTTTATTATATATCTTCTCTCATTTCATGCCGAAAATAATCTGGATCAGTGGTATCAGAGCAGGCTGCTCTTGATCGTTTTTTCAGTGCATATCCTCGATGAGGTCCAAGTATAGCAATTTGGGTGTTGAGCTTGTATATCTTGAGGAAAATCTCTTTCGCACACCCAAGAAACCCTCCATGGTGGATGAAAATAAAAACAACAGAGCATAAGATTTTATTAATCTGTTGCTTGAGCAAGATCTCACGCGATAGAGGGACGAAATGATGGAGAATTTTTCCCACATTCTTCAACTCCTTCTGATAGCAGCAGGCGCGTCTTCATAAAATTTCCTATTTGGAGGCACCTCGCATTTCAAGCTACAAATTAATTTTGATGTTCCTGTATTTGAAGGACGGATAGATGTGAATGCCCTATAAAAATGGTTAAATGTGCTAGAAGGTTATTTATTTGTTCATAATTTCTCGAATAGGGAAAATATCACCTTCACACTCCTTAAGGTTCTCCCCCACGTTAAACATTGGTGGGAAACTTACTCAGAGAAAAGTTCCACAGAAGAGTCTGGAATATATGGGTTGATCCCACTTAGGATTTTTTTGTGGATGTGGTCAAGGAACAATATTACCCTGTTGGAAACTATGATGACCAGTACATGAGATGGATCACACTGTAGCAAGAGAGGGGGACAAGAAGTGTCGGGTTTCATGAATAATTTTCGTACCTTGCACACCAATATGGGTATCAAAGACTCCGAACAACATTTGGTTTTGAAATACTATGGGGCTCTACACAAATACATCCAAACTGAAATGGATTTTCTAGACATCTCATCATTGGGTGTTGCTTATCGATATGTTGTTAAAATTGAGCAGAAATTTAAGCACCAGAAAAAGAAGGAGTTCAGGTCTACAAATCCACAACAACCAAAGTATGGTAAATACGGCCCTAACAACCAACCTTCAGAAAACCAGTCCAAGCCATAGGAAAAGAAGGGTAGCGAAAAGATGAAGGAAACTAGAAAATTGTGCGATTTGCACAAAATCCCTTGGCACAACACTGATGAATGTCCCTCAAAATAGTCATTGGTGGCCTAGATCAAAGACAACGAGTCGAACTCTGATTCATAATCTGATTCAGAAAATACTGGTAAAATATAGATCATCGATGTAGAACTAACTGTTACTATCGCAACCACAATAATTCAAATAGAAGAACCAATAGATCCTTAAGAGGGAAAGCTCCTTTTTCATTCACATATGTTGGTGAAGGGGACCCCATTGCATTTTATTATTGATAGAGAAAGCTAGAAAAATCTCATCTAAGAAGAGGTTATCAAACAGTTGGGATTAGCAACAAGAACACACCCACAACCATACAACATCAGGTGGCTTCACTAGGGACGAGATATTCATGTCAGCTAGTAGTGTCGATTGTCATACAACATCCATCCCTTAAAGGATGAGGGATTATGTGATGTTTCCCCGTTGGATGTCTATGATATTCTTTTGGTCCAACCATATTTGTGGAAGCACCATGATATTTATGAGTCTCGACCCCATAGTGTCATTGTTACTCTAGGGGGTCATCTCTAAAGTATACCATAGGTAGTTCCAACTACTATCCCACCTAAATAGTGTTGCAAGGTAGTATCTCATACTAAAAAAATTAGCTTCTTCACTGTTTGTTCGAAATTTGAACAGAAGAACACTGCATCCATTGCAATCTTAGTCTAAGCACCTTCTATTCAATAGAAGTAGGTCGACAAGATTGCAGCAAAGTGCAAAGATTCCTTTTACACACAGTCATCTCAGGTATTCCGATTGGTTGAAAAGGTCCAACCCTTCCAAAATCAGGTTCTCGACAACCTTCCACAAACCAAGCAGCACAACTTCTACAACAAGGAAAGCAGCTCACAAAGGTCCAGATTCAATAAACGCTTCCCTCTCTCTCCTAGAAACTCAACTCAATGGATACCATTACTTCCTAAGGAGGTAGGATTTATATTGGTGGATATCTATGGCCACCTACCTATTCCAATTGTCTCAAAACAATTTTATGGAAAATTACTATTTTTAGGAGTTTTTCTATTACTAAACTTCTGGGGCTATTTTGAAGGTCTAAATGGAGTTTTTTCATGATTGAGAACCTAAATTAAACTCAAATATTTTATTACAATCCATAAAATTAATTTCCTCATCGATACCTTTCCAACGATGTATCATTCTCCCCAAACGAAGATTGTATGCCAAAGCTACGCCCCCGAGAAGTTGATACACCAAACTACCCAAAATAGGGTCCACAAAACTGTTGGCTTTTCATCTTTCGGGGTTAGGGTTTTGGATTTTATTTATGTTAAAAGGACTTTATAGCCTCATTGTAACAATCATCCTCTTGTGAATGTGAGTACCCATCACATATCTTCTCAGAGATAAGCTACCACCATTCTAGCGAGTCTTTCACTCTGTATTTCTACAATTTTGTACATTTTGCTCATTAATAGAAATTATGTATTATTGTATCTCCATGTTTATGGTTATATATCTAATATATCTTTGCTATGTTATTGGATATTTGATATATCTCTATACATTTTTTATTATCTCTTCTCTTTCATTTCATGTTGAAAATAATCTGGACCAGTGGTATCAGAGCAGGCTACTCTTGATCATTTTTTTCAGTGCATGTCCCTAATGAGGTCCTAGTATAGCAAGTTGGGTCTTGATATTGTCTCTCTTGAGGAAAATCTCTCTCGCACACCCAAGAAACCCTCCATGGTGGAATAAAAGATATATGACGGAGTAGAAGATTATATTAATCTATTGCTTGAGCAATCTCTCACACATCAGAGTGACGAAATGATCAAGAATTTTTCCCACATCCTTCAATGCCTTTTGATAGAAGCATGCACATATTCATCAAGCATACACTTTGTGGGAACCTCGCCTTTCAAGGTACAAGTTGATTTTGATATTCTCATATTTGAAGGATAGATAGATACAAATTCCCTAGATAAATGGTTAAATTTGCTAGAAGGTTATTTCTTTGTTCATAATTTCTCCAATAGGGAAAAGATCACCTTTTCACTCCTTAAGGCTCTCCCCTATGTCAAACATTAGTGGAAAATTTACTGGGATAAAATTTCCACATAGAAGTTTAGAATATATGGGGTCAAACCCACTTGGCATTTTTTTGTGGATGCGGTTAAGGAACAATATTACCTTGTTGGAAACTATGATGACCAGTACATGAGATGGACCACACTGCGTCAAGAGAGGGGACAAGAAGTTCCAGAATTAACCAATAACTTCCATACCTTTCGCACCAAGCTATGTATCAAGGACTTCGAACAACATTTAATTTTGAAATACCATGAGGCTTATTGATATGATACATCCAAACTAAAATGCATATTCTAGACATCTCATCATTGGGTGTTGCTTACTGATATGATGTTAAAATCAAGCTGAAATTTAATCACTAGAACAAGCGAGAGTTCGGGTATGAAAATCCGCAACAACCAAATTATGGTAAAGACTACCCTAACAACTAGCTTTCATAAAACCGGTCCAAGCCACAGGAAAAGAAGGGTAGCGGAAAGACGAAGAAGGACACTAGAAAATGGTGTGATTTACACAAAAGCCCCTTGAACAACACCGATGAATGTCTCTCAAAATATTCATTGGTGGCCAAGATCAAAGACAAGGAGCCAAACCCTGATTCAAAATCTGATTCAGAAAATACTGGTAGAAGACAGATCATCGACGCAGACCCCACTGCTATTGTCATGACCGAAACAATTCAACTAGAAAAAACAACATATCCTGAAGAGGGGGAGCACCTTTTTCATTCAAAGATGTGGGTGAAGGGAACCCCAATATATTTTATTGTTGATAACAGAAGCCAAAAGAACCTCATCTCAACATAGGTCGTCAAACATTTGGTATTGTCAACAACACCACACCCACATCCATACAACATTAGGTGGTTTGTCCAGTGACGAGATCTTAGTGTCATCCATCAGTGTCGATTTTCATATGCCATACAAGCCTTCAAGGATGAGGTATTATGTGATGTTTCCCCGTTGGATATCTGTGATGTTCTTTTAGGCCAACCATATATGTGGAAGTTCCATGATATGTATGAGTCTCGACCCCGTAGTGTCATTGTTACTCTGGGGGTAGTCACTACAGGACACTAGAGGTAGTTCCAACTACTATCCCGCCTAAACAGTGTCACAAGGCAGTATCTCATACCAAAAAATTCGACTTCTTCATAGTTTATTCAAAAGTTGAACATAAGAACACCGCAACCACTATAGCCTCGGTCCAAGCACCTTATATCCAACAGAATAAGGTCAACAAGATTGCAAAAAAGAGGAAAGATTCCTTCTTCACATAGTCAACTCAGGTTTCCCAACTGGTTAAAAATTTGCAACCCTTCCAACATCATATTCTTGACAACCTTCCACAAACCAAGCAACGCAATTTCTCTAGCACGACAAGCAGCTCACCGAGGTCCAGATTCAGCAAATGCTCCCCCCTCTCCCCTGGGAACTCAACACAATGGAGACCATTGATTCCTAAGGAGAGAGGATTTATCCAGGTGGATATCGATGGCCACCCACCCATTCCATTTGGCTTAAAATAGTTTTCTGGAAACTTACTATTTTTAGCAGTTTTTCAGTTCCTAAAATTATGGGGCCATTTTGATGGTCTAAATGATTTTTTTTCAGGATCAAGCACTTGAATGATACTCAAAGGCTCTAATTGATCCCCCAAAATGAATATACTTCTTGATACCTTTCTAATAAGTTATCATGTTCCCCAAACGAAGATCGTATGCCAAAGTTACACCCTCGGGAAGTTGATACACCAAACTACCCTAAATGGGGTGCACAAAACTGTTGGATTTTCATCTTCCGAAGTTAGGATTTTGGATTTTATTTATGTTAAAATTCCTTTGGAGCCTCATTGTAACAATCGACCTCTTGCAATTCTGAGTAGCCGTCACATCTTTTATCAGAGATAAGCTACCACCATTCTAGCAAGTCTTTGACTCTATATTTCTATAATTTTGCACATTTTGCTCATTAATAGAAATTGTGTATTATTGTATCTCTGTGTTTATGGTTATATCTCTGCTATATTATTGGATATCTAATACATATATATACATGTCTTTATTATATCTCCGCTCTCATTTTGTGCTAAAAATAATCTGGATCACTCACGTGGAAACTCCACATCCATCTCGTAGTGTTGGATTGAGGTCCAATCAATGTATATTTATTCAATGGATATCTCTTTATTGACACCATCTATTTAGGTTGAGTTTCTATGTACGCTTTTCTTGCATAGCTTTTAAAATCTCATCTTTAAAGTCCTCACCACCTCTTTGATTAAAAATCTTGGAAAATACCCTTCTCACAACTACATTTTTACTTAAATCTATACCATGTCAATATTTATTGAGGTAGGATGTTATTTCTCTATTTTCTATCCCTAAAATGTTATGCTCAAAGACCCCTAACATTCAAAACCATGATTCATCATTTGCACTAGTTCTCACCATGACCAACAATCAACCTAAGTATGCCACCCCTTGGCTAGTTGCAAGATATGAAACCCTAATCTTTATTACAACCCTTCAGCCTTTTCCTAATGTATATTTGAAAACCCTTCCAAATTTCAGTGTAAGTGACTCTAGATATGGTAATGAACATATCATATAATTTCAGAATTTCATTGATAGTCTCCTTGTTGAGCATGAAGATGTTTTCATATGTCTCTTTGTACATTCCTTGGAAGGGGATGCTAGATCCTAGTTTAGGCATTTGACAACCAACTCCATTATATCCACTTGGAAGAACGTGCATGATCATTTCCTATGTAGGTGGGGAAAGAGAAAGGTTCCTTTCCAAATTTTACAAAAAATGGTTCTTTAAGGAAGGAGGACCTAAAAGGTGAAACAAAACTCAATGATAGGTTCCTTAAGTATTATCATTGAATCCTTGAGGATGTTAGGTATTCATATGTTCCTTCCACATTGAATTATATTATTTCCCAAAGGTATTATATTTCACTATAACTCATAGAAAAGAATTCATCAAATATTGATTCCATGTTTGATGATGCATTATAGTTGGAAGGAAGCATGTTGGCTTCTAAATTGTTGGCCTCCTCTCATCCCCTTTCTCCCAAGGAAAGTTAATGGGAGAAAGAATATAAGGCTCGATTGTATACTCTTGACATAGTGGATTCTTGTTTACATGAGGTTCTCTTCACATTATCAGTATATGAATAAGATGAGAGGGAATCATTTGGGGTTACATTAAAATTGAAAAATTAGTTGTCAAAGGAATCCTCTAAGCCCACTACATATATAGAACAACAATTTTAGTATAATGGTCCATTAAATATTGATGAAGTGGGGGTTTTCATAAATTCTAAAGGGCACAATCAAGGTGAAAAAAAATTCGAACCAACATATCAGCTTGAGGAAGAAATTGTTAGTGCCAATGGAAATTGGTCACTTTTCCTCATTTGCAAAAATAGTTGGTAGAGAAATGATAAAAGAAAATAAGAGGGTGATTTTTCACTCATTTTTCATGGAACTCATGAAACATTTAATGACAATATTGATCTCCTAAAATATATTGTTGTTAATGAATGATCATCGGATTCTAGTGATGACCTATAAAATCCAAACATGATGAAGACCATGGCCAATGCTCCATGGTTGATGAGAAAGTATATTTAGTTTCTCTCAATCACAATGAGGAGAAAATTATAGTAAATCTCCAACCTAATCATGAAGGAGGAAGGGACATTCAACTTCAATAAGAATATTTCCAAAGAAACCATATTAGTGAGGATTTCCAAGGAAACCATAACAATGAAGAACATAAAGGTAACTATAACAAAAAAGAAGAGTATTTCCCTAGATATGAAGATGGAGATGGGGAAAAAATTTGCAAGAATTAGAACATATGAGCTTGAAATTTGATGGTACTCTTGATAATAACGGTGATACTGAGAACAGAAGGGTGGATCATACATTTGAGTATCCAATGAAAAGTGCAAATTTGACATTCATTGAAAAATATGATTTTCCATTTGCATTTACTTTTGAGCCTAAATGCATTGGAGTGATTCTTCAGGAAGACCTAGTTACAACATGGATGCATGAGACTTTACATAAAGAAAAGAAGTAAATAAAATTATGGAGATGGGTAATTAATTCATTGGTTCCTCTATTTCCACTCATTTCCACCATGCTTTCAATGTTTCTCTAATCTTGTTTGTTCCTCGAGTAGTGTTTTCTCCTCTTGGGTGTACATTTTTTTCAATGGGGATGTTGTGCCTTCTCTTTTTGCTTCCAAAATCCCAATGACATTTTCCATCCTATCATCCCTATGCATGCACAATTTTCATATATTTATCAAATGGTGTACATGGCTCCATTGGTAGTATCATGTCACCTAATGGGTTCACTTGTTGGAAAGGTTAGATCGGTAGGTTTTTGTTTTTCTTGATCAATTACTATTAGCCTTTTAAAATTTATATTTATCTTCATAAAAATATTCCACTGTCCAAAAGTAGATTTTGAGAAGAAGTAAATTGTGTACTCAACCTAATGGATTAAGGAATTGGTCTAGTAAACCTGCAGTCATATAAACAACTAACTTGGCCCAATTTCAAGATCAGGTGTCATTCCTCAATTGGGTCCTTTATTACCCATTTGAAATATTGCCTTGGCCTAATTCCAAAGATCATGTATGAATCCTCAATTGGGCCTCTTATCACTTGTTCGAGCTACTACCTTGGACAAATTTCAAATATCAATCCTAGTTCCTCAATCGGGCCCCTTATTTCCTATTTGAACTATTTCCTTGTCCCAATTTCAAACATCAATCTCAATTCCTCAATTGCGCCCCTTGCCACCTAATCTTGAATGTGTTTGAATGCATTCATATTTAAAGGAAAATGAACATCCGTACATCAAAGAAGTAGATGGAATTAGGAAGATAAGACACCTAGCAAGGAATATCCACGTCGAAAACAAAATCATTTTAATTTGGAACTTGCAAAAGTGGTCATAATTTCATGGGATTAAGAGAGAGTGGTGGCCCCAAAGAACAATTTAACAAAGAGTTTGGTTATTAGCCTATAGAAAATTGAAAATTTTCGCATTAATTTCCCTAAAGATCCTTTCCTAACCAATTTTTTTCCCTAAAGGATGTACATGTAAGAAATATTTCTCTTCTACACATGATGTTTTTTCACACGAGAGTTCAATTTTTCAGCAACTAAAGAGGGAAAAAGAGGTAGAGGCCATCAAAAATTGAATATATTCTTAGAACATCATGGTTTTCCAAAAAAAAAATAGAATTCTCCTCCTTTTACTTCTCATATCTTTCATTCTCATTCTCTTTGTAACAAATGTTTTAGTAACAAGCTCTGTATAGAGAAGAAATAAGGCCCAAGATGGTGATTTTTTAATCTCAAACCTAATGCATTGTTTGTATAAACAGAATGGTTTTTAGATATGAAACTCTATAGTCCCCGACATTGGAACTACTATTTGATAAATGAAATGTTGGTTGTATTGTGAAATTAGGACCAAGGTTGTTGCCACTAGTCAATAATAAAGTCGAGCAAGTGGTGTTTGTTTTTTCTCTTCATTTCCTGTCTTAGGTAATGTTGAATAAATTAAGGGATCTATTATTGTCTTACCCATTGCTTTTCTATCTAATAAATATGTGCTAGGAAAGTAGCCATGCCTCCTCCTTTGCTCATATTTGTTATTTTCTAAGTTATTTTCCAAGCAAAACTAGATTATGGTGCCCATGGTTCATAACATCATTGTTGGTTGTTTTCCACTTGCGCACATCCTTATTAATGTTGGGGGGTTGATGAACTAGGGTTCATCAATATTTGACCAAAAAAAACCCCAAGACTCCTACATATTAATCCTTATTCGAGGTTGAATAAGGTCTCACCCGAGACACTGGGAGGATCACAGAGACCATCTGGTCTTGTGTCTATGATGAAGAGTTAATTACACATGAATCCATTCAGGTCAGCATTCACACATTGCATTGAATTATACTTAAGAACTAAAAACATGAAACATCATCACATACATTTATTTGACATACGAACAACACATCATAGAAAATAAATAATTGCATCATTATTGTGTTCCTTCAACCATTCACATGCATACATTAAGTAACTCATCAATTGATAACAACAAATCCCTGTACTCTTATACATTTTCCCAGTTTTACATTACAAAGAACCATGTGATTTATTTCATACTCTACATACATTATACACCCATACTTACAACTAGATACATTACAAAACATAGGCTCAAAGAGAGCTCAAGGGAATTGAAAACAGCTCCCAATTGATGGCTAACCAACTGAGTAGCTAATTGACCAATCCAACCCTTTCTCTATCGCCATTGCTCCCTTTTATTTCCTTCCCTTCTCTAGAACTTAGTCGCTTTCGATTCTGCTCCGCTAGCTCTGTTGACTGTCAGTCTCGCACGCTTCTATCACCCACATGCATTCCATGTAGCCTATCTAGAATCAAAACAAGCTTAAATACCTTTCCAGTTCATCTCCTTACTTCTCCACAATCTCTCATGCTACATGAAGTAATCATTCGGGAAGATTTCCTGAAGATTCTTTTCTTTATTCCTACATGCATAAAATGTCTTCTTAACTTATGGAGCACATTGGAAAAACTTGGATGAGCACATATTAGAAAAAAATAGACTGGTGTGCATGGACTGGCACGTGCACCTCATGTCATCTACTATGTAGCTGCTTGAGTGCACATAAAACTAAAATCAAGGAACAACTTCATTTTTGCGTGCACGTGATCTTTACCCAAAACATTGGGTGCCAAAAAGCCCCTACCACTATTATTTGGTGAGCCAATTTCCTCATGGAGTGACTGATGCGATGAACAAAACCATCTTCATGAGCTCTTGAAGGAACTCCTTGAATTGGTTATTAGACTCATGGAGAGTGTCATGAAGTTATTGGGTGAGTGGAACAACTTCATATGCATCAATTGTTGTGGCCTTAGGGGCTATTAGGTCCATTGTATCCATATTCTGAATCAAGAGGGTGGCAACGACCTGTGCATCTATCAACTGAGTATAAAATATTAAGGCCTTATTGACCGAAATAGTGTCTAGCTCCAAAATACTTTGTTTCTTATCCCCAACAATAACAATATCCTTAGTTTTGGTCGCAATAGCTTCCATAACAACTTGGTGCTCATTGAGAGGTAGAAAAGACAAGCTATGCTTTTGTTGGGCGATATTAGCCTCTACCATGCAAAATTTTTCATTAATAGAAGTTAATTTTGGGGGCCTTTGAAAATGGTTCCACAAGGTGAATCTAAATTTGACCACCCCCAAAAAGTACTTCAATCTATTTAGACCATCCAAAATGATTATTTTAGTTGTTTCAATATTCTTCTACAACTATGTCTCCTCTGAAATTAGTTGTTGAATCCACACGAGAAGTGTTGTGTTTTGAGATTCCAAAAGTTAAATGTGCTCAATAACCACTTTGATTTTTTATGGTGCCAGAATCTTTGGTTGTACTATTTAGGGTTACATACCTGTGAATAAGCTTCATCCAAGGTGGTGAATAATTTGGCACGACTGGCTAGGGTAGATTCATACTAGGCCTTGGTTTCTCTATGTGTAGTTACCTCAACAAAATGCAAGGCCTGGATATATTGTCAAGTAGATTCAATCTCCTCACACACATGTGATTCCTACTCCAATTGGGACTTAGTGTCTACATGAATTGAAATTTCCTGTTTAAACTGAAGGTGTAGTTGGAAATGCTCTTAGGTGAGAGTTTGGTTTCTCTCCTCGTGCTTGTAGAGTATGGTAGTGAAAAAACTCTGTAGCTCAATAGTAAATACCCATGAAAGGTCGATCTCTATCTTAATTGATTCAGAGGGGACCATGACAAGAAGGTTGAAACTAAGAATTTTTATTTTTCTCATTCCCAGAGTGGAAATAAACTGGTGGCCCTGAGGCGGAGATCCTGCTAGTGAGGGTAAAGCCAATTGTTGACACAGTGAGTCAAAATTCCCCACCATATCATTCTAAAAAATTATCTATCTAGATAATTGAGTATGAATATCCTCCATCAATTTGGGTACATGTCAGCTAGAATATGGTGTTGGAGAGCCAACCTCTAACTGCTTCATGGTATTTGTGTATCAACGTTTTCCTAAACCTTGATTGGGCTGAAGGAGATGGAACCTATTTTTCAATTGGAGTTGAAAGCGGTGAGGGCGGATGGTCCTCTTTTGTGTTAGGATTAAGTTTGATAGGGGCGGGACCTAAGTTTTGGAATATCGTTTATGTTTCTTGAGTCTTGACTCCCTCATCTTCTTCTTCAAACCCGTCATCGCTTCATGTTCACTCCTCTAAATGGGTTGACTCATGTTCCTTGGAACCAAAATTTGTATCTTGGATGAAACAACTTTATCTCAACACTCTATAGCATCCACAACCCCTTTTGTTCCTATGATTCCTTGGTGCTTACCTCGAACTGATCTTGGACCTCAAAGAAGGGACGTTGGTAGTCGGTCAACCATACAATGACACCATATAGGATGTCCCTTTTTGTAATGTAGAAGGGAGCTTGGCCTTTATATTGTCATTGGTTTCATGAGGAGAAATGAAAACATTTTGAAAATCTCATTTGAAATCAATATAATTGGCATACCTTATGATAAGTGGCATCCAGAAGCGAACCCTCTCATCTAAGGAAGCGATTAATTTTGTGAACCACTTTTGGAAGGCTTTTGTGATATGGTCCTATACTTCAAGGTCCTTGGAGTGTTGGAGATTCAAGAACTGGGGGGAAACGAACACTGGGGTACCCTCCACGTCTATTTCATATCCCGGTGGTGGTTTCCACAACACCATACCTAATAGAAGGATGACCTAGTTGTAATGAAACTCTTTTCCCGAATATTAAGCATCAAGGCAGTCGAAAATAAACTCATCCAAAAAGTATTGAACCCAAGCCATCTGAGTTCCTTCAACACACCACTCCATGGTGAGGAACACCCTAAGAGTGCATTCATATTTGCAACATTTGCATATGATCTTGTAGGACAGTAACTGCATTGCAAACCGTACTATTGGATCATTAATATCAAGGATTATAACCCCATGCTCCCCCCTGCATATGCCAAACTAGGAGTATACTTCCTCCTTATCTGTGTCTTTCACTTTGAGGGTATCCATTGGATCTTCACCATAGGTGGGAAGGCATGAAAAATTGTGCATCATGTTATAATTAATGAATTAAGGTTGGTACAACCATAGGTACCCCCCATGTACTCTAGTGATGAGGAATCAAACAGATTCTTGAACCATTGGGGCACAACCAAAATGTGGGAACTTGAGCAATTTAAGGACGCCCAATTTCCATAGAGGCTTCTCCCATTCCTGAGTAACCATGTTTTTGGTACCATCTTCTTTCTGTATGATGGATGTATATTTACTGTAATGTAGTTCAAGGAACTGATTAGGGTTCCTTGCATTATAATCAACACATTTGAGTAGGGGGACCTTTCCAAACATTATCCCTTGATAATGTACTCCATATGGTATCATTGGATCGAGAATAGATTGTTCCTTCATTGCCTTAGACTTCATCTGTGGTTGGGTTTTGTTTAATGATTCCATGCCAGATATGGGGACTATCTTATGAAGGTATGAAATCATGGATTGTCAATGACATTATGCACTTTTGTTCTTGAATGACTACT
This sequence comes from Picea engelmannii, assembly GCA_009831015.1. Lineage (NCBI taxonomy): Eukaryota > Viridiplantae > Streptophyta > Pinopsida > Pinales > Pinaceae > Picea > Picea engelmannii. Next base: position 822,129 of record ML791695.1, on the reverse strand, counting down.
AATATTAGAATTTCAGAAAAGAGGGAGAAGTATTGAGCCACAACACTCCACTCATTCAAAATATAATGGAAAAATAATGTCCCATTCCATTCATTGAGTGTGGAGTTATTGTCCAATCCCTTTCGTGATGTTGGTGGTACCACCTTCCATTTAGGTTGTTGAAGTCGTCGTGCTAGACACAGATCAAGCATTGTAGCTTTAATGCAATGATTTTTGTCATCCATTATAGTTAAATCCTTCTTTATTATAAATTGGGAAAATCATCCTCCTTTCATCTACATTAATGATCCCATCTTTCTGAAATTGGACGAAATCGAATTGATGTAACTACATGTCACATCGACCACTATTAGCATAAATATTATTTTTCGCTGAATCTTTTGGGATGATGATTATGTGTATGGATCTGTACATGCATGAGTATTATTCTTTAGGGGCATTGTGCATGATTCCTATGCACCTGTTCATTGGTTCAACCTTGATTAATTGACCGCAACAACCCCTGGTGAGTCACGATGATTCTTCACACATGCCCAATTGATCAGTTTCCACCATGTAGGAACTGGACTTGAATTGGATGGATCTAGTGGCATCCACTGACTAACCATTAGTTCCATACTCATGTGCATCTCATATGTTTACTCAGTGGGGTTGAAGAGGATTGAATGGGTGGACATATTTTCTAGTACAACATATTGAGTATCCATTTACATCCTTCAAGTACACGGCTCCCTTACTTGTCCAATAGAAAATAAAGGAACCAAGGGGACAAAATCCTTTCTCGATAGCATGCACTCGACTTTCAGGTAACTACTTCACACCTCCCACTGCTACTTGGATATCTAATGCATGTCACAAGAACATGTGTACCGATGGATATATACTCCGGATCTAAATCATTCTCTCATCGAATATTCCACAACTTTCCACTCACAGGGATTTTCTCGATTCTCTTCCCACCATTGCAAATGTAAATTTTCTATTAGGATTGTATCGAGGGTGCATACCCGATGGTGTTTGGTAATGTGTTGTATCTAGACAATAAACACGTCCATCGGATTCGACCCATCGAATTGGTAGGAATTGAATTCTTCTTTGTGCACTTCAGTGGTAATGCAGGTGCATCACCTTGTTGAGACTTCATAAATCTTGTTATGTCACCATTCCATGGCATCTTCTAAATTAGTATCATATGACTTCATGCTCCTCCAACTCAGTTCCCCATCCACTATGGGATTGAAATAACCTTCCCTTCTCCCTGTGATATTGTATATATTTTCAATAACTGATCTTTGTGCATCCTCACATACTGGCTCATTGTATCTATCCCCTTCATAAGGATCCAAAGGAACAATCATGCGTAGGGTGTCCATATCAAATGACACATGTCACTTTTTCATATTCAACACAATATTATTGTTGAAGGCCTAATCAATGCCAAGTAGTGTATCATATGGATTAGAATCATCCATGATACCTATCACTTCAAAATTAGCCTTCGTCTTTACCCCCTCTATATTCAATTTGACTTTCTCCAATCATCCTATAGGGTAGATTTTGTATTGATTTTCCAACCTAAGATGAATGAGCGACCAAATCAAGTTTGGTTTACCCTTCAATTCCCATGAATTCTTTGGTAGTATTTTCACATCGAAATCCATATCCAACATGACCCCATACATTTCATAACTACCAAGTTTAGTTGTCATCTTGGACTCCCTTCTTGTGTGATTTTGCTTATTGACTTGGCACACATCACTTTCTGGTAGGGGGGATGATATATATTTATATGTCCCTTCTTCCCCCATGCATGTTGTTGAGTATCCATTTTGACACCTCTATTACCCTATATTATCATCTATCTAAGCCTATTTTACCTATGCTATGTGTATATAATTGACTGTTTCCTCCACAAATCCACTTGATGACCTTGTCCATGTGCATAGAGAGGTAACTTATGATTAAGACATGATTTGTTTAGTTTTCTTGATTAAATTCGATTAAATGACTAATTATGTATGTTCTTAATCACTTTAACTCTTAAGAATCTTCATCTGTTACTTCACTAATACGATATTGCAACCATAACATGATACGATACCCTGTCTGATCCAGTACCAATGCTCCACCTATTCTGGTTCCAATGTTCCACCTATTCCAGTACTCCACATCACATCCGATACCAACTCAACATTGCATTCGATACCATCACACTCAACATTGTATCCAGTACCAGTCTTGCACCTATTTCAGTACTACCTTTGCACCTAATCCGATACTCATGGTCGTGATCATGCTCATCTGGTACTAAAACCCTGTCTACAGAATTCTGGTACCAGCATTCTGGTACTATATTTTCACCTCGATTTTCGAGCAGATAAAGATGAATATCAAAATTTGGAGACATGGGTTTTTTCTAGAGAAGAGTTTGCATGCAGACAAGTGAGCCATAATTCCCATATATCACACATGTGCACCTCCATCTCTGGCAAAACGATTCATCCTAAATCATTGCCAATTTTCCAGAAATTCTAGGATCATGCCCAGATTTGTGGGAAATGCATTTCCTTGATTAGATAATGGTTGTACTCAACCTCCATTGATGGAAACAAAAATTGATTTGATTTTTCATGGATTGGATTGTCTAGATCCAAATTTGTAATGTAAAAAGTATATAAATTGAGTGATGGCTCTAAGCCAAGGGGAGGAATTATTATGCTACAATTTGGATTTCTGAGCAGACTCTTTTTGTAAATTTACTTGTTGAAGATTAATGGAATTTTGAATTCAATGATCCTGTGTGTGTTTTAGAATTTAGCATCTGTTGATCCAAAATCTTCCATGTTGGCATCGGAAAGGGCCCACCAATCTAGCTTGGTAAGCTCATTGTAAATTATTAGTATAGATATTTATTTCCTGCACTTGTTGTTTTGATTTCATTTTTTATTTCACTATTCGAATTGATTGCAATGTGTGGAAGTACAAGAATGATTGAGCGTCCATCATTCACATTACATGAGCCAACAAATGGATCATCTCATTAAAAGCTTTGTTTCATGTGTAGGAATGAAATAGCTTTTCATAAATTTCAAGTTGCATTGATTTATTTTCTAAGTGTCATTTGTTTGAAGAAGTGTGCAAAATTAGATAGGGATTACTTGCAAGTTATTATTGAATTGAGTTGTTATAGGAAATGAGATCAAGACCTCCATCTCTCACATACATGCGCTTATAATGGAGTGTTTATACTCTGCCTGGTAGTTCTTTTAGCTCAGTTAAGTTTCCAGAATGTTAATGAGTGATTGTGTGTTTGTTACAAGAGATAAAATCATAGCCCATCTCTATCTTTCAAGAGCCTATAATGAGCAAATCTATTCCCTGAACAATAATTTTGAGTTATACATTTGTTGATCAATTTTGCTTTTTGGATTTTGAAATGAGTGGAGAATGTTATTTGAAAAAGTGTGAAAACAGAGCATCTTGTTATTGATTGTTTCTTGATTGATCTAAACTCATCAGACATAGATAAACCACCTGTTTCCGGAAAATATAGTGCATCAACTCTACTGATTACAAATTCCAGTCGATAATTTATGTTTGGTAGTATATTATGCATATAATTGCACCAACATTTTGGCGTCATTGCCGAGGAGTTGTAAACGATAATAGGTAGTATTTGAATAAGATTGCTTTAATGGTTTTGGATTGGTTTTATGGATGACCTAAGGGCGGAGAGAAGACAGTAAGACATGAGGGAAGAGTCCACACATCCACTTTGGTGGGGTTTCTCCAAAGTTAGGTTGTCCTCTCTTCTTTTAATGCAAGTGTGTTTTTCCTTCTTTTATGCAAAATTGTAGTTTCATGATGGGCTAGCTTGTGCAAACAGATAACCTAGTGACAACAAGGTCCCAGTAACACAAGGAGTTCAAGTTTGGTGTGATTTATTTTTGCAAATAGTTTTAATTTCTTAGTTTTAAAATCCAAATATTTGATGATAAATCATTTTTGGGATACTGTAAGAACCCCCGAGTACTAATTTGTGTTGCAAGACAGGGATCATCAACTAGCTAGAGTAATTCAAGGATGATCAAGAGCTTGAAGAATGTTCCTCCAAGAACTTTCTCACATTCTAGCAGCAGTTGGGATATCCACCTCTCAAGAAGAGGATATATTGACAACAATCAAGAATTTAGTTGTCTCTCCATGGGAAGATTTAGAAGTCATGTCGGATTCCTATTGTCAATTTGTTGAGGAGAATAAATAATCATGGATAGAATTCAATGGAGAGAAACCAGTGGAACCTGAGATTGAGAATTCCTTAGCATGCCTCTCAGCCGATCATGTATGTACTCCAAAGACCAATCATCTTGAAGAGGATAATTTGCATAACATGGTAGAGGAAGACATTTAGTGTGACCTAAACAAAGAAGAGAAAAAAGAATATAGTGATCCTATTGAAATATGGTTTCAATTAGTTATTAAGTAACACCACTCTTTTATTTTTCATTATTTATTGATGTCATCATCAAAGAAGTTGGTCCTTCATACTTCGGTATGCATTAAAATTTATCTTTTAAACCTGAGTATGGATATATTTCTAACCTTGTTACGCACATGGATTCACTGGAAGTATTCCTATACTTGAAGGACATTTTCTTTTGTTCAATTAGAGTAGGATAGGTAAATAAATAAATAAATGTTGCACATAAGTAAAATGCAACATATCTTTCATACTTTTCATAAATGGGAATGCCAAAAGTTAATAAAGCAATTGGTTTAAAATCTTTTGTTCCTATAGTAGATTTCTTTCTAAAAGTTATGATAATTTTGTTTGGAATCTTATGAGAAGGGAATCTCTTCATCCTCCGAATGCACACACAATACTGGAAGGGTTTCAAAAGTGAAGAAGGCATCCTTGTCAATAGAAGATAACACTTAAGGGAGTGCTTCATAACCTATTTCTTCAAATTTCTTCTTTTTCCTTAAGTTGTTAAAAATGATGCATTCGTGCTTTATCATTACCTATCTAATTTAAGACCACTATTTCACAAGGATAATCAATTAAGTGATATTTTTAATAGAAATTAAAACTGAATGTTAATTCCAAACTATTTTATTCATAGCTAATAATTCAACTTTTGACATTTTCCCTAAATTTTCTGTTTGTAAGCATTAATAAAAATATAGTTTTAATTAGTTCTATTGGTTTGTTTTTAGTAGATGTTCGAAATATTCTAAGCAACCTTTTTTTTAGCATCTCACATTGTTTGCATGAGGCCATGGAAAACCTCCGGCATGGGGGAGTGGTTGTTGATACAGTAGTAGTTAGGTTTATTTTTGTAGTAACAAGGAAGTGGCAACATCAGCAGTGATCAACCTAGTTCCAAAAGAGGAGGATTTTGAATCTCAACATGTGGTCATCCAACTACAGAGCACCTTCTTGTTACCCATTCATTGAATTCTTTTTCCTTATTTCTCTAACACTTCCACTACAAATTCATAGTTCCTGTATCAAGTGTTGGTATTTGTTTCACCTACATGGTCTTTTAGTAGAATCGAATCACGGGTACTCTTCCATAGCATCAGAAAACACTAGAAACTTCTACAAAGAGTAGCCTACAAAGTTCCAAACTACATATCACTACCTCCAGGTGCCTTGTCCAAATTCCCTTTGAGTAACAAAATACCTTATTGTGATGGTCTGGTACTGGATAACATCTCTGCACTCATCTAGTACTAGAAAAACTTTGTGTTCGTATGGTACTGGGAAAAAATCGACATTCATCCGGTACTATGGGCCAAACTCTGTGTTCATCCGATACTGTGGGAGAAAATCTACGTTCATCTGGTACTTTGGAAGAAGGTCTACATTCATCTGGTACTGGGAAAAAATATGCACTCATCCAGTACATGGAAAAAAGAAATTTGGGTTCATCTAGTACTAAGGTGATTCGGTACTATTAATGAGGTGTTGGTAGTCCTTATCCTATATTCAAAGTTTTTGTTGCTCGATTTAAATGCTTCAAGTAATAGGACGTATAAAATCAACATTTTTTTTCGTTTTATTACATAATTAGACTAATTATGTATTAAACATGTGGTTACTCTCAATTATTGCACGCTCCCTACCATGAACTTATGCAAGCCCCCGTATACATCTTCTCATATATAAATCATTCATCCTGTCACTTTGTTTCTTCCCCCTGTTACTTATTTTCATTTTTTTATTGTGGTACTACTCTATTCTGGTACTACTCTGTTATGGTACTGCTTTGTTCTGGTACTACATAATTATGTTCCAGTATTGTTTTATTCCAGTATTGTTTTGTTCTAGTACTATTTTGTTTTGATACTGTAGAATCTTGTTCCAGTACTGTCCTATTCTGGTACTATCTATTACGGTATTGCAGAAACATGTTCTGATACCAGTTACCAATCTGGTACTATGCCAAGGTGATATGATCTTTGTCCTATGCTTAACATTGTTTTCACTTCAAGTAATTGGAGGTATGGGCTAATATCTTCATGTTCTTTCTATCAAGGATCATTTAAGTATTGTGTTGAATTGTTCTTTACTCTCATGTACATATTCCTCCTACATTTCTACACTCACCCCTAAATGAATCATCCTTGCTATCCTTTAAGAAAATATTGTCACATTTAGCTCTATATGATAATGGGTGCACCTGTCTTATTACCTCATCATTTTGAAAAAAGTGATTGCTAATTGAAATATCCATTGAAAAGTGGTGACACCATTATGTCTAATACTAACCTAGTTTATTCAACAAGTTATTATCCAAGTTTCTCTTGGGAGGTATTGACGAAAACCTCATGTGGTAGGCTTCCCTTGCAAAACCTCAATGAACTTTCATGAGAAACCTAATAGGATTAACTAGAAGGACCTCTTAGTCATTATCCGAGATGTTCCATTATACATTGAATAGCTGAGATTTAAGTCTAATGTGGATGATGTCACCCTTGGGATAATTGCAAGCAGTTAATTATGTGCCTAATAAATCTAAAAGACTCTCGTACCACCTGCCTTCCTTATACTCTAAATATGTCAATGAAGAGTATACATCATTCTAAATCTTTTGAGTAATATAATAAAAAGGAAGTATCATGAAGTACAAGTAAACCTGCTGAGGTACTAAACAGGCCTGCTAGCAGCGGGGCCATGCTTGTATGGTACTAAGGTAAACCTATCGGGGTACTGAACAGGCCTGCTGGAAGCAGGGCTATGTCGGGTAAAGGGAGTTGAAAAACATAAAGTGGCACACCTATAACTGAACAAAAACCCTTGGGTCTCATTCTGAAGAAATCATTATCAAATCAATGCTATCAAACCAGAATACCATTTCCATTATTATCATACTCTTCTTTCCAATGTGTTGATTCAAGTTGAATGTTGCATCTTTATATATATTACCTATATATCTTCACCATTGATACATTAATGGTTGTGATTAATTGCATAAGGAAGTATCTCATGTAATGTATGTGACCTTGTCATTATAAAACTTGATGAAGAACCCTTGTATCTAGTATGATTTAATATTATTTTGGTTGTTTCTTGATGTAAGTTATGGATTTAGTGTGTTAAGGATTGAGTATGATTCATTGTTATTGCCATAATTGTGTTTAGTGTGTTATATATGGGGAATTATGGTATATTTTGTGGTCATGTGTATTGTAACATTGTAGGCTTGTATAGAGTTCAATTATAATAATGTAATGATGTCCTTGCATGATCAATAATGGATGTTGATTATTGCATGTAACACTCGATACCCATAAACACTTGATTTTTTGTTGTTGTTAAATGATTTGTGAAACTCATAGGATATGATGCCTTTCTCTTATAATGGCTAAATAAGAACAAGAGGAACGATTGTTAACCCATAAAATTGAGATGATCAGGTTGTAATGATCTATGTTCATTGAATGGTGATGCTTTAGTCATTTGAATAGCTTAGAATTTGTTAAATTGGCTACTTGGTGAGCTTGTTTGTTGATGACTAGAAAGTGTTAAACAATGCTATCAAACACTAAATTTCCTAACAAAATTTTGGAACTAGAGATGGTAATAAGAGGGAGTGAAGTCCAAGCCACTACAATCTACATTGCCTAGTTATTATTATTATTTTTTTAACAAAAGTTGCACATTTTAAGATTCTTTAAGTTGAATTTTCCATCATTTTAGAATAATATTGTATGGAAATATATGATGCATGCATGGAGGATTCACCATATTCACCAATATCTTATCACATTCATTCATAAAGGGGTTTTTTTTAATTATGAAAAATATAGTCAATATATTGTTGATTAAGGGATTTTTCCCTTGTGATCGTGGGTCATAATCACAACAGAGCAAGACCAAGTGGAAGAGATAATTGTATCCCCACAGTGAAAAGCACACAAAAACCAAAGAAAATAACTACTTTAATTAGGATGAGATACATATAGAGAGGAGAAACGAAGGTGCACATTTTTCTCCCTTTTGATGTTGATCCATGCTCCAATTCATCGAAGATATCCTGATCTTATGTTGTAATCAACCTACAAGACATATACAAACTAGGGTTGCGACAAAAGTAGTTATACAATCATAAAAATGTGCATGTAATATGTCATATTCAAAGTAAGCATACATATAAATGTACAATGAAGACAAATCTGGGGGAAAACAAGCTCTTTTATTACCAACAAGTGGAAAAGGTAAGTTACAACCTTGTCCGGCCTTAGGCACCATATTGAAGCCATTTGTCTGGGTTCCTCTAGGAATCTTCAATCATCAATTCAATCGATAAATATTTCTCTCAATGACTCAAATAGGGATCAAGAGACACCCTATAGTCATATAAAAGGAGAAAGAATCTCTAGAAAAGGAGTTTCCATATTAAAGGGGATGTTGGTTAGAGAATATAGGGAAAGGAGGCTTGATAGTTGTTGGCATCATAACTTTGCACCAAGGGACTTGTCCTGTACTTATCCCTCCATGGTTGTTTTATATATTCCCAAAGATGTTTGGGGAGTTGAATTTCATTGTGTACGGGAAAGGGTCATTGGGAAACAAGCCCAACCGAAAAAACCCGCTCGAAAACACATGATTATTTAATTTTTGACCAAAAATGAGGGCATTCGCAAGTTGCAGTGAGGAAAGGCGCATATGTCCACGTGTTTCACTAGGGAAACCCACCGATATGCTCTTAAAGCGTGTTTTTTAGATGATTTTGGAGGTGAATTTAAGGGAAAATTCTAGCAAGCATTGGAAAAGGGTTAGGCCATGACACAAAAGCATAGGTGTGGATTTTTGTTCTATAAAAGATGCCCCCCTAATATGTGAGGTTAGAAGGGAAAAATGATGGATGAAATACATTATGAACTCTAAGAGGTGAGGATGCATCAAAGTATCCATAGAGGTTCCCGAACAACTGATCCAAAAAGAAATAACCGTCAACAAATATCAAGCAAGATTTATGTTTCCCAAGTTGGGCATACCCATGCTCAGGAGTGATAAATCATGGTCACCAAAGAAAATACATTGCATATCCATGGTACATATGAAAGTATGACTAATGACCATGGCCACGAACAATACACAATGGATCCATGTGATAAATATAAAGTAGCAAGAATGGAGACGAAAAATACACAATGGATGAATATCAAAGCAGATCATAGTCACAAAGAGATACACAGTGGAGTTATGTCTCAAGATAAAGAACAAAGGATATACAAAACCAAGAGAATGAACAAATTGATCCTATGCAAGTACCAAATTCTGTGAGGTGGCACCATATGAATCCAGAAGGAGCATAAAAGAGGTCACACTCATACTTCACCCAAAGTCTTCACAATGATCCGTCGTGGTACAAGTCTACACTATGTGAATATAAGAGCTGAAGTCAAACACGGTGAGGCATCATTTGATTACTATTCATTGATGCATACTGTTAACAAACACGAGTCAAACCATCGATAATGATGATGGGAGTCAAGGTACAATGGTACTATCTAACCATTGTGAATAAATGAGTTGTTGTCAAACACCTGGTAGAAACTATCATCCAGGGGGCATTGATGTATTCCCATTATCAACAATGAGGGAACCTACCACTGATGACTACAATACCCAAGGTACAAAACATATCTCTATATCCCTCTCCCAGAGTAAGATGTGTCGAAGTCGATGGGAGGGAACCTGTTGTAAGGAAGGCATTAAGGCATCTCCCATCATCCAACATGAGGGGTGGTGGAAATCCAAAGATTTGGAAGAGATCAAATGAATAGACTAATACTTTTGATGATGATACTTGACTTGGGAAGGTTAGTTTGCAATATCAAAGGCTAACTACAGAATGATCAACATAGGTTGAAAACTTTCCTTTGAACATAAGCATGATAGATTATGTGACTTGTGCAACATGACTATAAATTGGGATATATTTGTGACACAAGTGGCATCAAAAAACGCTCCATATAGTTGGAAGCATAACCAACCGGGGGAGAAAAAACTCAAACCAAGATAAAGTCTCCTAAAGCCATACTAAACCCAAAATGATGAGATATTGACTCAAGATTGTGCTTTTTTCAATGGAGACAAGATTGTTGACAATAAAAGAGATAGATTTTTTCCCATTATTATTATTATTTGTCTTTTTCATGTTATAGAAGCCTAAAAAGGAATAAAATAATGCTTATTGTACAGTGGAGGAAATAAGTGTCACGGGCAAGCAAAATAGTTCCATATCGCAAGGAACATACCTATGCTCAATGCAAGAAAATCATGTGCAGGATAAGGTCACTTGTGGAAATGTCTCCTCCAAGGATAAGGTGTTGATAGGAATGCATAGGAAATTGGTTCAACGACAAGAAGTTGAAGCCAACATTAGGCCTAAAAGCGTGAGCAGTCAATGTGCAGATGCAGATACATCTCAACTTTGGAAATTAAACTTCCCATAATGGTTGTTTTTGTAAGTTTAGTCTCTAGGGTCTGAAAAAGAATAAAATCATACCAAGGAGAACTCTTATGGTCACAGTAGGGCCAAAGTATTCCTTTTTTGTATATAGAACAATCGTTCTGGAAAAGGGTTAAACTTATATCGAAAAGATGCCTCTTCAAAACCTTTTTAATGAGTGACATAAACAATATCACTCGGTTATCTTTTCAATTTTAAGGAGTATGAAAAGACATTAACTATGGACTCCCTCGTCCTTTTTCGTAAATTTAGTCCCTTGAGCCCGAAAATGTATAAAACATAACTCAGGAGAACTCTTCTATCTCATAGACTAGAGTATTCCTTTTTTGTAAGTAGTCTTGTCCAGTCCAAAAAAGGGGTAAACTTCTATTGGACAGACGTTCCTTCAGATCCATTTAATGATTGTACAAGGAACAATGTCACTCGACAATATTTTCAATTTTAAGGAGTATGAAAAGAGATTAACTATGGAATTCATAATGTTGTTTAAGGAGCAACATGTAAGCTAGGGGTCCCGCAGGAAAAGGCCATAATGAGAAAGAGTAAGAAGTATGAAGTTCAAATGAAAACTCACGGCGAGACTAAACAAGACCCTCTAGCCTAGACACAAAATTGTAGCATGAGCGCCATAATGAAAAAGAATTATATGTTAGAGCGCCCATGCAAGGTGTTATCGCTCCAAGAGTCACCCCCAGACTGCAAATGGGAGTAAGCCTGGTAACATTAAATTTGTTTCAAGTGGTTTTAACGTCGGGAGTCAGGACAAGACTACAAAGAAAGGAAAATATAATAGAGGTCATTGCAGATCAGTCTTGGACCATTGGGCTATGGAATCATAAGTATCATGCATAATGAAGGAATTTAAACTGCCTATCAGACAAAGGATTTATGTGGTGATGAAGAAAAGGAAAACAAAATTTGTCTGAGTAATAAACAGTGAAACATGGGCAAGATGACAAAATATCCTCTACCACCTCAGGAATCCATAGATCAAAGATGTTACATCCAGACAAGAAGAAAAAAAACAAACATTTGAGTGATAAATGGTGAAAGATGGGCAAGATGACAAGAGATCCTCTACCACGTTAGGAATCCATAGATCAAATATTCTACATCCAGAAAATAAGAATAAAAACAAACGTCTAAGTGATAAATGATGAAAGATGGGCAAGATGACAGCAGATCCTCTATCGCCTCAGGAATCCATAGATAAAAGATGCTACATCCAGACAAGACGAAAAACAACAAACGTTTGAGTGATAAATGATGAAAGATGGGAAAGATGAAAACAGATCCTCTACCACCTCAGGAATCCATAGATCAAAGATGCTACATCCATACAAGAAAAACAGAACAACATGTAAACTAAGAAGACAATCTGATAAAACAACTCAAAGGAATCTTCAATAACATAATATTTACAATCCATTCCCCTCAGGATTACAAACTGAAAAATACAGTGCTCTGCTCCTAAAGCTATCTCATCTCTCCAGCCTCTAAAAACCCCCTTTTACAAATTCTTAACACACCTATTTATACTCATATCAGTGGACAACCGCTAGGAATGTGATCTAGCCATCCCATCCAAGGCTTTTCGTCTGCACATCTGATCCAGATTATTTTCGGCACGAAATGAGAGCGGAGATATAATAAATAAATGCACAGAGATATCACAAATATTTAATAATATAACAGAAATGTATCAGATATGCAACCATAAACACATATATATAGTAATACAAGATTTCTATTAATGAAAGAAATGTACAGAGACTGTAAAAATACAGTTTGAAAGACTCGCTAGAATGGTGGCAGCTTATCTCTAAGAAGAGATGCGACGTCTACTCACATTCGCAAGAAGATGATTACAATGAGGATCTGAAAGTATTTTTACAATAAACAGTAATGCCAAAAACCCTAGACATCCAAAAACCTAACCCTAGGAGATGAAGCACCAAAAATCATGTGGGGCCCATTTGGGTAAGTTAGTACATCAACTTCCTGGGGTCATAACTTTTGCATACAATGTCCGTTTTAGGCGCATGATAGCCCATTGGAAAGGTATCTTCAAGGAGATTTATTTTGGATGCAATTGTGAATGTACTTCCATATTTCTCTCCATTTTCCCAAAAACATCATTAAGGGACTCAAAATGGCCCCGAAAGTTAAAAACTGCTAAAAATAGTAAATTACCAAAATTGCCAGAAAATTGTTTTGAGCCAGTTGGAAAAGGTGGGTGGCAACCAATATCCACCTGAATCAATCCTACCTCCTTAGGAAGCAATGGTATCCATTGCATTGAGTTCCTGGGGGAGAGGGAAAAACGTTTGTTGAATTTGAATCTTGGTGAGTTGCTTGCCTCACTAGAGACATCGTGTTGTTCAGTTTGTGGAAGTTTGTCACGAACCTGTTGAGGCTGAGGTTGTTCAACAAGTCAAGCTACATAAGAGGATGGTGTGCAGAAGGAATATTTTTACTTTGTTTCAACCTTGTCAACCTACTTATGTTGGATAGAAGGTGCTTAGGGCGAGGCTGTAGTGGTTGTAGTGTCCTTTTGTTCCCCTTTTGAACAAGTTGTGAAGAAGTTGAATTTTGCAGTATGAGATACTACCTTGCGGCACTGTTTAGGTGGAACAATAGTCGAAACTACCTCTGGTATTATGTAGAGATGACCCCCTAGAGAAACAATGACACTACAGGGTCGAGACTCATAAACAGCATGGTGTCTCCACATATATAACTAGCCCAAGAGAACATCACAGACATCCAGTGGGGAAACATCACATAATACCTCATCCTTGAAGGGTTGGATTCTGTATGAAAATCAACATTGTTGGATGACACGAAGATCTCGTCCTTGGTGAAGCCACTCGATGTTGTATGGTTGTGGGTGTGGTGTTGTCAACAATCCCAAATGTTTGATGACCTCTGCTAAGATGAGGTTCTTTTGTCTTCCACTATCAACAATAAAATGCAGTGGGGTCCCCTTCACCCAGTTCTGTGAATGAAAAAGGTGCTCCTTTTCTTTTGGATCTGTTGGTTCTTCTGGTTGAATTGTTGTGGTCGCGACAATAGCAGTGGGATCTGCGTCGATGATCTGTCTTTTACTGATATTTTCAGAATTAGATTATGAAATAGGGTTCGGCTCCTTCTCTTTGATCTCGGCCACCAATGAATGTTTTGAGAGACATTCATCGGTGTTGTGCGAGGGGATTTTTTGGAAATCATGCCATTTTTCGGTGTCCTTCTTTGTCTTCCCGTGACCCTTCTTTTCCTGTGGCTTGGACTAGTTTTTGGGAGACTGTCTGTTAGGGTCGTCTTTTTCATACTTTGGTTGTTGCATATTTACAGACCCAAAACCTCGTTTGTTCTGGTGCTTAAATTTATGCTCGATTTTAACAGCATATCGATAAGCAACACCAAGTGATGAGATGTCTAGAAAATCCATTTCAGTTTGGATGTATCTGTGTAGAGCCCCATGGTATTTCAGAACCAAATGTCATTCATATTCTTTGATACCTAGCTTGGTGCGCAAGGTATGGAAGGTATTAGTGAACTCTGGAACTTCTTGGCTCCTCTCTTGCCGCAGTGTGGTCCATTTCATGTACTGGTCCTCATAGTTGCCAATAGGGTAATATTGTTCCTTTACTGCATCCACAAAAAAATCCCAAGTGGGCTCGGCCCCATATATTCCAAACTTATCTGTGGAAATTTGATCCCAGTAAGTTTCCCACCAATGTTTGACATGGGGGAGAGCTTTAAGGAGTGTGAAGGTGATATTTTCCCTTTCGTAAAAATGGTGAACAGAGAAATAATCATCTAGCAGATTTAACCATTTGTCTAGGGAATCCACATCTATCTGACCTTCAAATATGGGAATATCAAAATTAACATGTACCTTGAAAGGAGAGGTGCTTCCAAAGTGGTTGTTTGATGAATATGCACCTATTTCTATCGACAGGCGTTGAAGGATGTGGGAAAAATTCTCCATCATTTCATCCCTCTGTCACATGAGAGCTTGCTCAAGCAACAGATTTATAGGATCATCTGCGTCGTCGTTTTTATTTTCTTCCCCCATGGAAGGTTTCTTGGGCATGTGAGAGCGATTTTATTCAAGAGATACAAGCTCAATACCCAACTTTATATACTCAGACCTCGTCGGGGACATGCACTGAAAAAAATGATCAAGAGCAGCCTGCTCTGATACCATTGATCCGGATTATTTTCGGCACGAAATGAGAGCAGAGATACAATAACGAAATGCACAAAGATATCGCAGATATTCAATAATATAACATAAATGTATCAGATATGCAACCATAAACACAGATATATAGTAATACATGATTTCTATTAATGAAATAAATGTACAGAGACTGTAAAAATACAGAGTGAAAGACTCGCTAGAATGGTGGCAACTTATCTCTGAGAAGAGATGTGACGGCTACTCCCATTCGCAAGAAGATGATTACAATGAGGCTCTGAAGGCCTTTTTACAATAAACAAAAATGCCAAAAAACCTAACCCTAGGAGATGAAGTGCCAAAAGTCATGTGGGCCCCGTTTGGGTCAGTTAGTACATCAACTTCCCGGGGTCGTAACTTTTTCATACGATCTTCGTTTTAGGTGCATGATAACCCGTTGGAAAGGTATCGTCGAGGAGATTCATTTTGGAGGAAATGGTAAAGGAACTTCCATATTGCTCTCCATTTTCCCAAAAACATCATTTAGGGCCTCAAAATGGCCTTGGAAGTTAAAAACTACTAAAAATAGTAAATCACCAAAATTTCCAGAAAACTGTTTTGAGCCAGTTGGAAAAGGTGGGTGGCCACCGATATCCACCTAGATCAGCATTATTTTGTCATATTGTGTGTGTATCCTTCTGCCAGATGCAAGATTAGATCAGTATGGGCCTGCAAGAAGAATCCATCCATTGTGGTACCTTGGGCTGACAGTCCTGTATCTACGGCCAGACCCTCCATGCTTTTTATTTATGGGGTGAGTCGAGGTTTCAACCATGACTCCCTTTTTTAATAACTGATAAATTCTTGGGATCAGGACGAGGATTTGATGCCTAGAAGGCTGCCACGTGTTTCTCATGGATTGGGAGCTAAATAAGCATGTGATTTCGAGCCGCAAAAGTCAATCCTTGTTCATTGGTTGAACCCCCCCCCAGGATCGGAACGTGGTTTGACAACTAGGGGGTGGCCACATGTTTTCCTTGGATATGAAATTATACGGGCATGTGATTTCTGGGCCGTTGAAAGCGGTTTGGACCCACACCACTTTCGGGCCCGAAATGCACCATATTCCGCCACGTATCCTCCCCGCGATACCGTGGTTTGGATTTTGGCCCACCTTTGGATTTTAATGCTCGTGCAAATTGTGGTGCCAAAATGACTGGTGGTCATTGATATGGCCACATTTTGTGATCTGGGAGAGTCAGTTATTTTAGTGCCCCCGCCAAAGCTTTATCTGCCCGTCAAATATGGAATTCTGCCAACCTCGCTCAGATATGGCGTTAAACTGAACTGTGTAGGGGATCTTCGCTGCTGCAAAATGCACCCGCCTACTGACCGTGCTCATGGCTATCACCTGCGACACTGAACAAATTCATGTGATAACATTGGCTCCACAAGGGATGGCATGCTCCCTATGAGCTGCCAAGAATGAGCAGTTCTAGTGCCTTAGCTTTTGGGTTGTGGAGTCGAGCTCAAATGTATTTTGCTGGAGATGACAGGCTGACATGTGCACTACTCAACTTAAAAAAGGAAAAAAACACAAATTCTCCAGAAGGAGATTATTTATGTACAATCCTAAACGAATCAATTTTACAGTGCACTAGGTGAAAATAAACTTCCACCAGAGCCATTCAATTAACTTCCTAATTGAAAACTTATTTACTTTGTCACTCATCAACAAGGAACAATAAAACTATGACAACAAATTAATTACATTCTTCATATTTCCTCCTAATGATGAAGGTAAGATAAAGCTTGAAGGATTCAATACATTGAGGAAATGCAACTCCATGTACTTCTATATAGGGTCATCAAATAGGTGATAAAGCCTACTAGGTTGGTAACAGAAAGCCTGCTTTACTTTACAACTGCTCACATATGGGTGAATGTCTGTGGAAAGCATAGGTGAGTGAAAGGATTATGTAGGTTATTGATCCACTTCCCTTTTTCCTTATCTGATAACATCTGCTACCTGATGGAAAGAAATCACCTCATGTATATCAATGAGTGGTTGTTTCTCCTTAACATGCATCTCTTGGTAAAATATTTCATTTTCATCAGAAGGCTGACTACATCAAAGCATGAAACCATAGAACATGTTCACGAGGGTTGTCATTCTCAACTTCATAAAATCTTGGCAGCAACTCTTGCCATTCATCAATTTGAGGCACAGGATGCGGATAACCAACTATGGTTGAGAAATTTAGTGGGGAAAACCTCCTAGACAAGATAGCCTCCATAGCCATTTGATTTGTCTCCTTCTAATGGAGTCACCAACAGATTCTGAATACTGAAGCTGCCATGGTGAGAGATAAGAATTCAGAGAAATGTGTCTAGCTTCAATTCACCATCTAAAAATGGATCTCCTCGTTGTCGTTCTCCCAAGGAAGATATTTTCACTTCCATCCCCGAAAACGACTCCATTAATGTTATCGATCCAAGATTCACCCCTAGACTGCAAATGAGAGTAATCCTGGTAACATTGATTTTTTTTCAAGTGGGTTTAACATCGGGAGTTAGGAAAAGACTACAAAGAAAGGAAAAGATAACATAGGTCGCTACAGATCAGTCCTGGACCGTTGGGCTATGGATTCATGAGTATTGTGCATAATGAAGGCATTTAAACTGCCTATCAAACAAAGGATTTATGTGGTGAAGAAAAGAAGGAAAACATAATGTGTTTGAGTAATAAATGGTGAAACATGGGCAAGATGACAGTAGATCCTCTACCGCCTCAGAAATCCATAGCTCAAAGATGCTGCATCCAGACAAGAAGAAAAACAACAAAGTTTTGAGTGATAAATGATGAAATATGGGCAAGATGACAACAGATCATCTACCACCTCAGGAATCCATAGATCAAATATGTTGCATCCAAACAAGAATAAAAACAACAAATGTCTGAGTGATAAATGATGAAATATGGGAAAGATGGCATCAGAGCCTCTACCGCCTCAGGAATCCATAGATCAAGGATGCTACATACAAAAAAGAAAAAGAGAACCGGATGTAAACTAAGAAGACAGTTTGATAAAACAACTCAAATGAATCTTCAATAAAATAATATTTACAATCCATTCCCCTCAAGATTACAAACTAAAAAATATAGTGCCCTTCTCCTAAAGCTCTCTCATCTCTCCAGCCTCTAAATCAGCCCTTTTACAAATTCTTAATGAACCTATTTATACTCAGATCAGTGGACAATCGCTAGGAATGTGATCTGGCCATCCCATCCAATGCTTTTCGTCAATGCATCCTTCTGTTAGACTGTGCATGTATCCTTCTATTAGATGCAAGTTCAGATCAGTATGGGCCTACAAGAAGAAACTCTCCATCATGGTACCTTGGGCTGACAGTCCTGTATCTATGGCTAGACCCTCCATGATTTCTATTTATGGGGTGAGTTGAGGTTTCAACCACCACTCCCTCACTTAATAACTGATATTTTCTTGGGATCATGATGAGGATTTGACGCCTAGAAGGCCGCCACGTGTTGCTCACGAATTGGGCTCTAAATAAGCATGTGATTTTGGGCCGCAAAAGTCAATCCTTGTTCATTGGTTGAATCCTCCTCGGGATCGGAATGTGGTATGACAACTAGGGGGAAGCCACGTGTTGTCCTTGGATATGCCATTATACGAGCATGTGATTTTGGGGCTGTCGAAAGTGGTTTGGACCCACATCACTTTCAAGCCCGATACCACAATTTGGATTTCAACCCGCCTTTGGATTTTAATGCTCATGCAGCTTTTGGCACCGAAATGACTTGTGGTCGTTGATCTGGCCATGATCTATGATCTGGTCACATTGGCTATTTTATCACCCCCATCAAATATTTGTCTGCCCGCCAACTATGGAATTCCTCCAACCTTGCTCAAAGATAGTGCTAAACTGAACTGCGCAGGAGATCTTCGTTGTTGCAAACTGCACCCGCCTGTTGATTGTACTCATGGTTTTCACCTGCGACCCTAAACAACTTCATGTGATAACAGAAGGTAGGCTCTACCATCATTCGAATGATGTTTTAAGAAGAAAGAAAGGTTTCACCATTCATTGATGGGGCTGACTCTAGTTTTATATGGTAATGGTAACTGAAAATGCAACAGTTTGAGTGAAATGCACCCTAATCTAAATTCCAGTTATAAACAAATTACCTGCCCAGAGTCTTGTACAATACTTTTCCAATCGATGAGAAAGGTATCGGAGAGAAAAGTCCTAAGAACTGCAAAAAACAACGATAAAGCTACAAAATTTGATCATTAGTTGAAAATTTGGAGAAAATAAGGAAACTTTAGAAAGTGGGTTTTAAATTTTTTAATTAAATTTGGTATAATTACCCAATTACCATTCTATTTTTACCATTTCACCCAAATAATTACCAAAGTGACCAAAACCCTTGGAGAAAAAATCGTAAAAACGCATAGCTTGGATCAACTTCAGTACTTGCCACCTTTAACAAGTAAGTATTTCGTCCTTATCTTGCATTTCAATTCTTCGTTTTGTCAATTTTTTCCAAAAATCAAGCTTAAAGTTACTTTAACAAACGCGAACCTACACATCTGTGGGCTTCCTTAAGGAAACCGGCAAATTTTTGTAGCTGGTGGAAACACCAGTCACGAATATATGTGATTGTTCTAAAGAAAAGGTGTGGATGCAAAGAAAGGACAATTGGAAAATGAAAACTAACTCAAAAAATTTTGGAAAATGACAGGATGTCCATTCTCTGGAGAGAACGTGAACATGAGGGAGGTGGATTGAGTGATGTTTGATAACGATGAGGCCAAGAAATCTCTGCATTCTTGCAGCATGTACAAATTTTTCCAAGTTGGGGACATAAGAGCAAAAAGAAGATTACTAAATCTCCTAATTGACTACTGGAACCTGGATGTCGAGGAATTCATGCTCGTCGGACAGTCTTTGACCATTACGGTCGAAGATATTTACTTCATTACTGGCTTATTGAGGAGAGGGGAAGTACCAAACTTCCAATCTCAGGGAGGAGGCCGGAGTATCAATGATTTTATCAACAAGTATCGCATTGTCGACACTAAGAAGAGTGGCTTGCAAGTGCCAATAAAACAAATAACCAACTTCAGCCTTCGAGTCATTCTATACACCTTGGTTTAGATCATGGGATCCAACTCTTTACACTTGGCATTGTGGGCACAAATGCATTATGGGATTGAATTCCTATTCCATACTATGTATGACTGGAGTACCACTATGCAGAACAATATGAAAGCACAGTTAAGAGATTGCAAGCTTAGGAAGGAAAATAAATTCTACTTCAGAAGTGTCATATGCACATTCTTCTTCTAGTGGGTTCCCATGATGAGCCTGTAAACACAAATACGAGGACACTTACGACCATGGCCATCCATGGTCTGTTGGACTGAGCTCATATCTCGCTTAGGAGGTTAACAAATCTCCAACCCCTTCGATGACGACTTTTTTGGTTGGTGGGAGTGACAAACTCCCTTCATCGAGGACTACCCATATGTGGGTATCGAATTCACCAATGATTTGGATGTCATCATCCCTGTCAAAGACAAGATACAAGACA
Source organism: Picea engelmannii (assembly GCA_009831015.1). NCBI lineage: Eukaryota > Viridiplantae > Streptophyta > Pinopsida > Pinales > Pinaceae > Picea > Picea engelmannii. The sequence continues at coordinate 801,338 of ML791695.1, read as the reverse complement.
TGGGTAACCTTTCATTTTTGTGTTATTTAATTTTTAATTTTTAAAAAATAAAACAATTTATATCTTTTTGTGATATCCAAAATACTGACAAGTACCTTTCTTCTATGCAGATAGAGCACCCGTGAGACAGGAAAATGTCCCGTGACATAGCCAGCGAGGAAGAGAGGAGGCAAGACCAAGTGAAGACATAGAAAGTACTTTGCATAGTGTGGGATGAACCTTTGAATCCCTCATGCGCAATGTACCTATGGAGACCATTAATGAACTCCCCATAGGCATGCAGTGACATGTCATAGGAGTGCCTAGGCCACGAGTCTAATTATTTAGGTGTTATCAAACACTGTAGTTTGTTATGATAAGGTGCACCAGCCTCAGTCCTAAACATATTATGTGCCTATAGCACAATTTTGTACTTGTATAATATTATATGACTTTCGGGGGCTAGGAGGCCCTATACTTTGTACTTGATGGATCTCATTTTGATATATATATATATATGCATGTGTTTGTGTGTGCTTTACTTTACTGATGATATACATGCCAATATAACACATAATTAGCATAAGCATCAACTAACTCATTAGCTCTCCTAGGAACATGCTCATAAGTAATGAACTCAAAAGAACGTTCCAGAATATGTACCCTAAGAAAAAACCATAATAGTACTGGATATCGAACTCGATACACACCATTTAACTATAAAAATACCAATTGTGAATCCATGAACACTTTAAGGTGATAAATACCAAATGATAATGCATCTTGCAAAATCTTAATAACAATTCTATATTCAGAAACATTGTTGGTAGTTTCCCCGAGATACGCACCTCCAATGGACACTAACTACCTACAAGGTGAATAAATCACCCAAGTCGTGGATGTTAGGTGTTGAGTATGACGAATAGAGCCATCAGCGAATCCAAAGTAAATAAACAACTCCTTAGACATATGCAACACAATAGAAGAACATCAATTACTAACGCAACAAAAGGAACAAAAATGTAAACAAAGCTACGTACAATATAAACAATAAAATATGAGAGCGCTAATGCTCAAACCCTTAGGCCTAAGCATAGTACTTCTTCAATTAGAGCCCATTTTTGGCTCTGATAGAACATTGCCTTCAAAATTTTCAAGCTCCTAGGATCCTTTCTCTAAAACCCATAGCATGATGTAAATATCGAACCACATGGGTTTGAACTTTCCTGCCCCCAAGGCATCCTTGTCCTGGTCGTAGACCAACACAAGATCTCCCTCAGATAATACCCTGGGACGAATAGACTTATCGTATTGGCACTTGACTCGTTTCTTATGCGCTTCATTCACTAAAGTTGCATCTCAATGTTGCTCATCCAGATGTTCAAGATAAACTAGGCGTTCTTCAAGCTGAGTCGTGTCCAGAAGGGGATCCACTACTAGCTTGAGTGAAGGAACTTCACATTCAATAGGAAAAACTTCTTCCACTCCATGAACAAGTTGGAATGGTGAGAAGCCAGTGGTAGTTTTGACTGAGGTCTAGTAAGTCCACAAGGTTGGGTAAAGCATCAAGTGCCATTTCGTTCAAGTTGAATTAACCGTTCTTCTTAGTATTATTTTTATTTACTTGTTGACGAATTCAACCTAACCATTATCCCAGGTATAGTAAGGAGACGATTGTTCCTTCCTAAACCCCATTTTCGATACTAACTCTGACATCATGCAATTTTGGAAGTGACTTCCATGGTCAGTGACAATCTCTCTTCGAACCCCGAACCTAGATATCACTTGATTGAATATGAATAGTGATGTTGTCTCCCCATCATTAGCCAAAGTTGGAATAGCCTCATCCCACTTAGTAAAGTAGTCAACAACTACAATGATGTAACGATTCCCCCTAGCCAAAGTCAGGTGGCATGTTAAAAAATCAATCCCCCACTTGGTGAAGGGGCCAACAATGATGACGGGAAATATTGGAGTAGGATGTGCATGCCTTTTCTTACTGAAAATTTGGCATGAATGGAACTTCTTGACTGCTTCAACACAATATTTAAATATCGTAGGACAAAAGCATCATGCACACAATTTTTTTTGGGTTGTTTCCAACCTAGAATAGTGACCACCACATGCTCCACTATGACAGCCATTCAAAACAACCTCCACTTCTTTGTGAGTTAAGAAACATCGAAGGATCAAGTCCATCCCTTGTCGATACAAAGTATCGGTGATAATGAGGTATTTTTTTTCCATATGAAGGATCTATCGTCGCTCATCTCCTAATAATTTCAGAGGGAACTTCGGAATTTGGATATATATAAGGATATCCCCATACCATGGATCAGACGAAGAGATGAGGAAAATGTGTTCATCCGGAAATGCATATATCCTTCTGCGTTCTCTACCAGAAACTCTGAAATCAACTCAATGAAGACTAAATACTTATTAAATTTCGCAAACGCAAAGTCCAAATCGAATTATTGAAGCACAACAATCCACTTGTTGTACTTCCCACCAATAATTCTCCTAGTCAAAACATATTGAAATGGATTGACCGTGATGATGACGGTTTTCTTTCGCAATAGAATGTAATGTCGGAACCGATGGACACCATGAAAATATACCAGCGTCAGTTTCTCTACATGCAAATATCTAAGTTCAAGACCCATGAGAGTGTGACTCAAGTAATAAATGACATGCTCTTGAATCTCATCATCCTCCTGAACTAGAACCATGCCAATCAAAGAATCAATTGTTGCCAAATATAAAAGTAGTTTCTATTGTAATTACGGGAACTCAACAAAGGATTCAAAACCAACACTTTCTTCAAATCATAAAAATAACATTGTGTGGCTTCATCACAACATAATGGGACCCCTTTCTTCAAAATGCGCATAAATCCCTTATTTACGTTAGCATAGTTCAAAACAAAACGCCTGAGGAAATTCGTCTTTCCTTGTAGGCTTTGAAGTTGTCTGACTATACATGGGGGAGGAAACCGGGTTATTTCCTCAACCTTCCAAGGGTCAACCATGATCCCTTTTTTAGAAACGATGAATCCCAAAAGACGACCAGAGGTCACACAAAAAATACACTTGTATGGATTCAATCGGATCCTATAGAAAAAAACATCGTTTGAAAACTAAGTGGAGGTGTAAAATATGTTGGGCCCTCATGCATGAGTGAGTTGTAAGATCATCTAAGTATGCCTCCAATATGTTCTTCAAGTCATGAAAGGAAAACATCATGGACCGCTGGAATGTTGCACCAGTGTTTTTAAGACCAAACGACATTTTCTTGTAAGCGAACGTACCCCAAGGAAATATAAAGTTCTTCTTGTGTTGGTCTTCCAGATGAATTTCAATTTGGTTGTAGCCAAGAAAACCATCCATAAATGAGAAGATCTCTCTCCCCACACATTCATCCAAGATCCGATCAATGAATGGTGTTGGGAAGTTGTCTTTGGGACATGCCTTATTCAATTCCCTAAAATCCATACAAAAATGGATCATACCCTGATTTTTATCAATGGGAAAAGGGTTGGAGACCCATTCCATCAGGGAAACTGGGTAGATAAATCCTGCATTAAGCATCTTTTCAACTTCCACCTTTATTGTTTCTTCCTTTCTTGGGTTCACAGGTCTCAACTTCTGTCGAATTGGTTTTACATTCTCATAGGTTCAAATCTTGTGTTGAACTATTCGAGGATCAATGCCAGGAATTTCCTCATAAGACCATGTGAACACATCTCAAAATTCCTTAGAGAGTGTTGTATATTGATTGATCTCGTCCCGTGAGAATTCTACTCAGACAAAGACGTTTTTGACAATTTCAGGATTCTTAGAAATGTTGACTGGGATCGTTTCTGATATTTTAGCCATGTTTCCTTTAGGATAGACACCATGTCTGGCCAAGGGATAGACTACTCCATCAAAAATTCCAACAAAAACTTACTTGAACTCTCCACTCTCAACTCAATTGATTTCAAGAAGGAAATATGATCTATGATGCAAATCCTCCCAAGTATTTTCAACTCCAACCATCGCCTCGATAATTTCTTCGTCTGAAGGTAAGATGGTATTTAAACATTCTTGAGAGTTTGAAGAGTTTTGAACCTTTATAGGCTCAGAAAAGAGATCGTCCTCCTTCACAACTAATGGAGTCTGATCTGGGTCTATTTTGGCCTATTGAATGGCTCGATAAGCTATTTCAACTGTAGACAAAGGTTCGTCCATTCCAGCATGAACTCGACCTTCAACCATACTATATGGTGAGGGAAGGGTCCATGGGTCTTGTATACGACGTACTGAATGAAGCAAACCTACTAACCGGAGTAGAAAAAATGTACAGAATCACTGCAAGGATATCAAAATATCCCATTAGCAAAGGCTACATCCCACAACTGATGCTCTCAGTGGCCGCTTGATAGTTTTCAATCCAAGGGACTGCAGACCCTGGATTAGTTGTCATGTTAGAAAGGTTGGATGCCACATGATCGATGGTCATGATTCTTCCCTCATGGGGAAAGCATATAGTCCAAAACACTATCAAGACGACAACTATCATGGCATAAGTCCAACTTATTCCTAACAAAAGATTATAGTCGAGCGATGCGTCGACTACTTCAACCTCTATGCAAAAAAACTTTCCCCCTAGTGTGACTGGACATGAAGGAATCAGACCATGTGGCCAAAACGAGCATCCATAGAAGGAATTAAAGAGTGTAGGACAAGAGGTAAGTTTAGGAGAATCGATAGCTTTCCAACATGACAAAGACATCACACACGTGGAAGATCCTTCATCGATGAAAGTTCTCTTAACTAGGATATTGTTGCAAACAACCCCTATCTGAAAATCTATGTGATATGGAAGGAGTGGTATCACATCATTAGCATAAAAATTCATTACGAGTTGACTAGCAGAGTCTACAGCTCCTATAGCATATCAAAACGTAGTTCGCTATGAGGGGAAACTTTGGAGAACCTCCAAAGTGGACATTTCACAAGGCGTTTGAGCCAAATCCTCCAAAACTGAATAATTGGGAGCGACTCATGCATTAGGGTTATGTGTCATCCTTTTATAAATACCCTTGGGTATGCATGGAACTGCTTCTTTCTTAAGCCTCTCTATGTAGAGAGGGGCTTCATCTTAAGAATTTTTCTTACCGTTCTTTTTCGACTCTAGGTTATCATAATTCTGATTTCTCATCGACAAATCTACATATTTTAGCTTTGAGGATTCAAGAATGTTTACTACTCCTTTATATCCGACAGAGGGGGGAGAACTTGAAGTGCCCCCTTGTGGATTGAAGTTGGAAGAACCAGCTTCAAATTTCTGCCCTTGCGGAAAAATGTTTTTCAACACAACAGGTTGTTGTTGTTGATTCAACTTGATAAGTCATTGAGATTATTCCATTTGTAGAAATTGGTGAGTAAGGTGATCATTGTCACAAAGTTTACAAGGAAATTTCACTTTCCTTTTCTCATCCTTTTCCCCCTCATCATTTTTATCCGACTTTTTATTATTACCTGCACTACCTTTCTTTCAGGGATGGACATTTCAGGGATGGAAATTTCACTGAATGACAAAGGCGAGTGGACCATGGCAGGGGAAAGTTGTTCTAACTTTCTATTTAGCTTCAGTGTTGAGGGGATCACAGTGCTTGAGGGTGTCTCATGGAGGTCTTGCATCACCTCAATCAGGCATCAGCATGTGCAGTTGATGGAGGCCATGTGGATCTTGGTAGATATTTGGAGGATGGAATCATTCCAATATGAGGCCATGTGTCATGTGTAGAGGTTCACAGGATTGATATCTTTCAGGACTATGCTTCGCAGAGCATTGTAGTTCACTTCCTGATATGGGATCCAGGGGGTGGAATGTACTATTCTTCGTCTTTGGATGGGTTCAGCTATGCATCCCACAGGTGGACATGGGATCCTGGTATTCTATTTGAGATGATTTGGTTATTGCTTGAGGACAAGCAATTTTCTAGCAGGGAGGACTGTAATGTCCCCACTTTGGGACATTATCACAGGGCAGAGATTTATGATGACCAGAGTAGCCAGATGGATACTATAGCGAGTACAGGGGTATTTGAGAGGCATTGTGGGGTCCATCTTGCATCGATGATCATATTCCATCATTATGATCCATTCCGCACAGGTTGGCTTTGGTTTCGTTTCATTCTGACGATTTCCATGATTTTGACTATTTTGAGCTATAAGTCAATGGAATTCACTGAAGAGGTCATTTTGGGCACATTACTTGGAGGAACCTCTCAGTGTAATAGCGCATTGGAATCGGGAGGAGAA
>ML791695.1:773012-785084 GCA_009831015.1 Picea engelmannii | reverse complement strand
TTGGCGCATCAACTTCCCGGGGTCGTAACTTTTGCATACGATCTCCGTTTTAGGCGTGTGATAGCTCGTTGGAAAGGTATCGTCGAGAAGATTCATTTTGGGGGCTCAATCATGCCTTCGGCTATCATTGAGAACCTCGATCTTGAAAAAAATTCATTTAGGCCCTCAAAATGGCCCCGGAAGTGAAAACCTGCTAAAAATAGTAAATTGCCAAAATGGCCAGAAAATTGTTTTGAGCCATTTGGAAAAGGTGGGTGGCCCCCGATATCCACCTGGATCATCAAGATGCAAATGTATGCTAGAATGCAAAACTTGTACTATTGAATTATTTTCTTTTTAAATAAAAATGTTACCACTACCAAAGTATAATGCAACTACCTGAATGATAAGTAACTACTTCTTCCCTTGCAAATATGAAAGGAAAGGGTTCAAGAAATGAGCAGTAAACAAACAAGCATGTTTTTTTTATATTTTTCGTTTACAAAAGAAAAAATAAGCACATGGATGCAAATATTTCTTTTTTCTTTTTGAAACAAGGCAGAAAGCAGGAAAAAAGACATAAAGCGTTCAACCAAGACAAAACTAAAATGATAGTGAATCTGGAAAATGCAAACTAACAAGGTTGTTTTTTCATTCTATCGAACAAACCTTATACTAAACAGTCTAAGAAAATATTTTAATCTTTTCTTTATATCAAGTGTTCAAAACCTAATAAAGAGACACCAAACAGAGACTTGGGAGAGTCCAAGTGACTAATCAAACCAAGCATTCAACCCAAAATGGAAGAGAAATTCTAAAAAACTTCAAATTCACACATGTTTGGAACTGTTACTAGAGAAACTCATTGATATCCACGATCTATAGAGATGAAACTCATGGATGTACGCAAGATACAACGAAGCAACACGCAGATGGAAAGGTAAGTTCAAAAAATAAAACAACCACTCAGAAACATAGGGCTTCAGGACTTAGCAACATGTCCTGTGAGGTTAAAAGACTCTAAAGAGGACTCACAAACTAATAACAAAAGACAACACAAGAAAATAAGACATCTTAACCAAACTGAACCAACTAGGATTATCCCTAGTGGAGTCACCAATTCTGATTAAGGGATATTTCCCCTGTGATCATGGGTCGTAATCACAATAGAGAAAGACCAAGTGAAAGAGATAATCGTCTCCCCGCAGTGACAAGCACAGAAAAACCAAAGAAAATAACTACTTTAATTAGGAGTAGGTAGGGATAGATAAGATAAAAGAAGGTGCACCTTCTTCTCCCATTTGTTGTCGATCCCTTCTTCAATTTGCCAAAGAGCTCATGATATTCTACTGGAATCAAATTGCAAGACAGATACAAACTAGGGATGTGACGAAAGTAGTTATATGATCATAAACATGTGCATGTAATATTTCATATTCAAAGTAAGCATATAGATAAATGTACAATGAAGAAAAATATGGGGAAAACATGCTCTTTTATTACCAACAAGTGGAAAAGGTAAGTTACAACCTTGTCCAGCCTTAAGCACCTTCTTGAAGCCAATTGTTTGAGTTCCTCCATGAATCTTCAAGCATCAACTCAACCGATAAATACTTCTCTCAATGACTTAGATAGGGATAAGGAGACACCCTTTAGTCATATAAAAGGAGAAAGAAGCTCAGGAAAAGGAGTTCCTAGATCAAAGGGGATGTTGCTCAGAGAATATAGGGAAATGAGGCTTGCTAGAAGCTGGCAACATAACTTTGCACCAAGGGACTTGCTCGCTCCTTAGCCCTCCATGGTTGTTTATATCTTCCCAAAGAGGTTTGGGGAGTTGAATTTTGTTGTGTACGGGAAAGGGTCATTGGGAAACAATCCCAATCGAAAAACCCACCCAAAAACACATGATTATGTTATTTTTCACCAAAAATAAGGGCATCCATGGGTTGTAGTGAGGAAAGGTGTGGATGTCCACATGTCGCAGTAGGGAAACTTGTAGATATGCTCTTAAAACATGTTTTTTAGATGATTTTGGAGGTGACTTTTAGGGAAAATTCTAGCAAGCATTGGTAAAGGGTTAGGCCATGGAAAAAAAATAGAGGTGTGCATTTTTGTGCTATAACAATTGTAGGTATTTGGGGGGGGGTGCAGGGTATTGCTGGGGGGGTTATAGGTATTGGGGGAAATAAAAAAGAGTACCTATTAAAAATAAGGGATATCTAGTAAAAATAGGGGTGTTTTTTATTGAAAACATGTATTGGGAGGGGGGTTCAACAAAAGGATTTCATAAGTAATTTATCAATATCTAGTGAGAGGTATTCTTCAATATGCCATGAATGCATGTACTAATGTGTGACTTTCTAATCTCCAAAAAAATATATTGCTTACACAATAGATTCTGCAAGTTGATTATAATTGATGCTTCTTTTACTTTAAAAATAAGATCCAATGACTACTACAAACATTTGTGTCTACTACCACCTTGAATAAGTGAACATTAGGCATTAGACAAACTAAGAAACAAGTACCATCAAATTTGTTTATTTTATGTTTTAATATATTATCAATACTTTAATGATCATATATCTAATTTGTATTAAATTATGCATTACACAATAACACAGTGGGCATAGATGCATGTTTACTTTGTATGGAAAGGTTGTTAATTTTGCTAGGGACGAACATGAGAGTGAGGATCCAAATGCAATGTTGCACAATTATATCCCAATTGGAGAGGGATTTTCTAAAATAAAACTCCTTAAATGCATTGTTTAAACTATGGCATTGCCTTATAATCCAAGCAAAGATGAGAAAATGGGCTAAGGATATAGAAGGAGGTTCACCAAATGACAGAATTATTATATTATATGTGTGGAACCAACAAATGTATATGGGCATCATATGTGTATAACTCATTGTATTAATTTATGAAGCACCCAATGTTCAAAGTAGTGGCTAACTACCATACATTTATATTTATGTATATGCATACACATCATAAACCTCTACATCACTTTACCATTCCTCTATAGTAGAATCTTCTTGTTATTTTTTTATAATCATGTTCATGGACCTAAGCACATTTATATTGTAAAGTAGTGACTAACTACCATACATGTATATTTATGTATATGCATGCACATCATAAACCTCTACATCCCTTTGCCATTCCTCTATAGTATCTTCTTGTTATTATTCTTTCCTCTATAGTATCTTCTTGTTATTATTCTTGTTATTTTTTTATGACCATGTTCATGGGCATAACCACATTTATATTGTGAATTATTACTAGTTTGTTTATTAATAACATTCAAACATTATTGAGACTACACCACTAACACTTATATATTTTTTACATTGATTATATACGTTATCAACTACTTTTATATTATGTATGAAAATTCTACTTCTATATTATGTATGAAAATTCTTTATGTTTAATATGATATATTGTTTAAATTTTATTGGTTTAAATTCTAAATTCTATATTTAATATTTTTTTATTTTTTTCTAAATTTATTATGTTTATGTAAATAAATAATTATTTTTTTATAAATGAATTGTGTTCCTTCATTAACTATACAACTAGGTCCTAATGTTAGGAGTAGGATCAAAGCTTTAAGGTTTGAGCTCAAGATTAAAAGTATATCCATAATTAGAACCTTACCTTCTTAAGAAGGTCTTAAAAGAAAGAGTTCAGCTGACGATGAGGATCTAACTTATGATTATACCAACAATGATCAAGAATTTACATGGAGCGAGAACTATTTATTTTTAAAATATATTTTTTATATCTCTTAATGAAATTTTGACACAATTTTTTTTGACAGATCTAACCTATGATTAGAGAAGAATGACTAAGAATTTACATGGAGCGAGAACTATTTATTTTTAAAATATATTTCCTATATTTCTTACTGAAATTTTGACACAATTTTTTCCACAGATCTAACCTATGATTAGACCAAGAATTTACATGAAGGGAGAACTATTTATTTTTAAAATATATTTCTTATATCTCTTAATGAAATTTTGACACAATTTTTGACATTATTTATAATATTTGTGCAATAAATTCTAACTAATGAACCATTTTTTTCACCATATCTGTAATGGCCATTTCAATCGATTTTTGAAAATTTTGTATGGAACAGTTTCAACCAATTTCCATGGCATTTTGACCATTATGTCGATGGTTGTTTCCACTAGATTATTGATCATATTTTCAACTTTTATTTAAAATTTTCCTTGAAAATTAGGTTGCAAAGCAAGTCAAAAACATGGTCAAAATTAACTTTTGAAAAACATTTCTTTCACCCCTATATATATATAAGGCATAAAAATAATAATTTTAACCACTCTAATATAAATAAGATAAAAAATAAGGTTTATAATTGCAGTGTAGAATAACGTGAGTGAATATATATATTTTTTTTATCTTTTAGGTAAGAGGAAAAATGAACCTAAGTAAAAATGATAACAATCATTTCTCTCAACCCCCGAATTAATTTATAAGTAAATACACTTACAAAAACAAATCCCAAACTAACTCAAGTTCACAAATAAGTACACTTACAAGAGCAAACATAACAAATTGAGAATGATAGTTAACAAGTAGACTTTTAAATATGTATGTTATGAACTAGATAGTGAAAAATAAAGCAAAATATTCAGTTAATGATATCCCAAGTCAATTATGTGCCCTTAGAAGTTTTTGTTTTCTAAATATCTTTAAAAATTTAATAAATAATCTATTGTTATAATAAACTTATGCCTTAATTTTTGTGCCACATGGTGGTAGTACAAATCTATGAAGACAAAACCATGAATTCCAAAATCCATCAATACCTCGAGAGCCTACTAATGGGTGGGGCCTCATTGTTCCTATTGATATCAATTCTTCAATTACAAATTCATATAATACTAATGGGTGGGGCCTCATTGTTCCTATTGATATCAATTCTTCAATGACAAATTCATATAATACTAATGGGTGGGGCCTCATTGTTCCTATTGGTATCGATTCTTCAATGACATATAAGGCCCCGGATGATCATGACCAACACCTTCTAGTGGTCAACATGGTTGTTGACTAATGCTCTCTTATTTAGGTTTGTGCCCTTATTTATACAGATTGTCACTTTGACTTGTCTAGGCTGAGGTGTTTTATCCAATATTTTTGGGTTATGAACTTGTTTGTGAAATTTATTTAAATAATAACATATGTGTTAAAAACTTGTACATTTTATTTATCAATAAAATTGAAAATAAATTTTATTAAAAATATTCATTAATATATTTAACATATCTCTCTAACTTAGTAACAAAGCATAAAATTTAAAAAATACAAGTTCTTTGGATTTTGAAAAAAAACTACTCTCATAATAAATCTAATAAATCAACATAATGCTTCATATAATATAAAATCATGGACAAAATGAACCTAACAAAAATTTAAGGAGTACATAACACAGTAAGTAAACTTAATACTCCATATCATATAAAAGATATAAAAGACATGGCTGAATAGAAACCAAAAAAATGGGTAATATTTAAGTAGTACATCACATTTATTTTGATACTTGAGACTGACATCTATTTTGAGATTTGAAACTGCTTTTATGACAGAGCAAGGGAATAATTCTGTGATATTGTGCAGGGAGTAGTTAAATTTTATGACAAATTCTGTAATACACTGTTTTATGCCCATTGCCAATACCCTGAGTTTGCTCTCTGTTCGTGCCTGTCCACAATTATGAGAAGTGCCTTATTTCTGCCTGAGAGTGTTCCATGTAATTGAGAAATGTTTTTGTTTAAATGTTTAATTTTTTTTATAAAAAAATCAAAATAATATTAAAAAAAAAACTGAGAACGTTTTTCGTTATGATAAAACCCAGGCATTAAGATCAAATGGTGTAGTATTTATAATTTAAAAATATCTATTTTTTTTTTTAAATGACTTATGTTAAAAAAATGTACATACAAAACTTTCAAAGATTTACATGTTGCATCATAAGATTGCTCTAAATCAAGATGAATCTGAACTGGTAGTAATACAATGTAAAATAGTTGATCATACTTCCAGTAGAGGAAATAGTGGATCATCACTGTTTGCGTTGAGAGAAGTGAGAATACGTTGGAAGAAAATGACTTCACAGGGAATCTGGAGTCCTCCTTTCTGCTCATAACCGTACTCCTCGAAACAAATCTGCAGCAGCTCTCCAAAATTGGGATGGTTGAGGAGGTGAGCATCGATCACAAACCTCGTTAAATCCTTTCCACCCTTTCCCACGTATACTGGCAAAGAGCCCTCCGGAATATTCATGCATTTCTTCCAACTCGTGCAACGATATCCACTACTCTTCTTGCGCCCAGCTGGTTTGAAGAATCCACGCTCACACTTGGCACTGATTTTCGTTCTGATTCGATTCAGTAAAACAGCAGCAGGTGCAGGTTTCGAGCCACAGGCAACCTTCTTTAATTTAATAGTCAGCTTGTGCATTGTGCAACAGAGACGGGAGATATTAAAGGAGAATTTCTGCAGGCCTTTAGGCCGGAGCACTTGTTTTCTGCTGGGTATTTTCATGGGAACTAGTCGGAATTGATCCATTCAGACTGAGGAAATGCCTGAAACTCTATGCAATCGACGGCCCCAGTGGCGAAATTCATGGCTCTCACCCCACACTCCGCATTCATCTTTATAAGAAGTGAGCAGAGGACGGAATCTGCCATACGTCATCGTATCGCTAAGGAAAAGTAAATCGAACACATTTAATGGCTTCCACAAAACCGGCACACTGAAAAAGTATCAGCGAATGGTTTAGGAGAACAAGGGTGTTTTTTTTCTTTAAACAAATTTGGTAGAAATTTCTTCAATGAAATTGGGATGAAAATTTTATTGACAAGTTTAGAATTTGTGAAGCTACATATTTTTATCATCAAAATTGCCATTTTTCATATTCGAATTCTACGTACATTCCGTCAAATTGTCAATTAAAGGTTTTACTTTATTCATGTATCTATTGTAGTTATTTGATTGCTTTAAGTTTAAGGAGTATCCATATCCTACACTCTTTTGGATAAATCTATGAAGATATATATATCTTACACATGTTCTCAACCATTAGATCCACTCAAACTGTAAATATTATCGTTCTCAACCATTAAACTCACTTATTGAATATGTATCATCAAATATATCTCAACATATATACTAAAGTAATCAGATGGTATATACATAACCACTGTTGAATATGCCAACTAATTTCCCAGATTTGGTAGATATGCCTATTTTGTAGTAGCTTGTTCAACCAAATTTACCAATTTGGTATGAAAGCACAAGTTTAGAAAATAGTTATGTAACTAATCTAATTCTGCTCATTATTTATGTAAGCCCGTAGAGGCAGACATGAATGTGAGTGAGCTGCTGTAATCTCCATGATCTGAATAATAAAACAACTGATACCTCTGCTTGGTGGAGGTAGCCCATTTTGAGTGAACCACTTAAAATATCTGTATTTCTTATCTGTTTGTTTATTGATTGTCTTATGTGAATTGTGTTTTCAGCGTTTACAATTCTAACAATTACCAGAACATTAAATGCTATAATAAAACAACTGATACCTCTGCTTGGTGAACTTAGCCCATTTTGAATGAACCACGTAAAATATCTGTATTTCTTATCTGTTTGTTTATTGATTGTCTTATGTGAATTGTATTTTCAGCATTTGCAATTCTAACAATTACCAGAACATTAAATGCTACTGCACAGCAGACTGATTATTTTCCGCCATCAAGGGTTTCATCATTTCTACCATGAAACGATTGTTGGCCATCGGAAATTTATTTTTACCATGAAAGGATGGCTATGAACAAAGTGGAACCATCCTATTACTGCATGATTCCCGGCGGTTTTCCCATTTGGTGAGCAGAATGGCACGCCCTCGGTTTGGCATGCCATTCAAACGGAAGTAGTATATCCAGAAGTGCGTCACACCTCAGTTCTGACGACATATAACAAATGCTGCGTCAACAACACTGCGACACTGAATGGTGATGTACAGAAAATTAATAAAGACGCGTCATAGAAAAAAAAAGGTCCACAGAAAAATTTGATACGCCCGCTGATGAATTAACTACGAAGATTCTGCTCGGCATATTCATGGAAATCGTTTGTCTATTGTCGTCAAGGCAAACCCCATCTTGCTTTATATATGTGTGTGTGGGGGCGAAGCAGTACTACTGTGAACGGTATCCCAGCACGTACTAAAGACAATAATCACAGGCATAAATTCAAAGATAATTCAGAAGCAAGATGAGACGTCATTTTTAAAATAATAATAATTTTATTTTTTAATTAAATTCTAAATTTATGTGGATAATATAAAATATATATTTAAAAGGAGTAAAGTCAGTTATCATAATGGTTAATCAACAATCATAATAGTTATTGTTGGGTTGTTATTTATGAATGGATTCACGCATCACCATTATTTAAAGAAAACCACTCTATTTATGGATGTACAATCACTGTAAAAATACAGAACTCGCTAGAATGGTGGAAGCTTATATTCTGAGAAGAGATGTGGTGGCTACGCTCATTCGCAAGAAGATGATGATGTTTACAATGAGGCTCCAAAGACTTTTTTAACATAAAGAAAATAAAAAATCCTAACCCCGAAGATGAAACACCAAAACGTTTGCGGGCTCAATGGGGGTAGTTGATAGCTCAACTTCCCAAGGGCATAACTTTTGCATACAATTTTTGTTTGGGGCGCACGATAGCTCGTTTTAAAGGTCTATCCGAGGACTACACATGTTGTCATCACACTTTGGCTAAAGCCTACAATGTGACTGTGCCACTCCAAAAAAAAAATTGTTTAGGACCTCAAAACGACCCTAGAAATTTAGGACCAGAAAAACTGTAGCAAAACTGTCAAGGTGGAAACCTTTGTTTTGAGCCAGTGGAATAGGTGGGTGGCCACTGATTTCTGCCTGGATCATTCTCCCCCACATAGGAAGCAATGGTCTTCATTGCGTCAAGTTCCCGTGGAAGATGAAGAATCTTTTGCCAAATCTGAACCTTGGTGAATTGTTTGCCTTGTTGAAGAAGTTGTCATGCTTAGCTTGTTGAAGGTTGTTATGAACCTGTTGTTGGAGGGGTTGGATCCATTCAAATGATCTAGCTCCATGACTTTCCCAAGTGTGGGAGGACTCTGTTAGTAATGATGTGATATGAGGAGTATGAAGGGCTCTTTTGTAACTTTGTTCGATTAGACAGTGTTGTGGAGGAACCCCCGTAGGTGACAAAACAATATTTTTGTGCTCTTATACAATCTGTTTCTGTTGGATAGAAAGGTCGTGGGCCGATATTGCATTGGTTGCAGTGTCCTTTTGTTCACCTTCTCATCATATCGTGAAGAGGATAAACTTTGTGGTATGAAAGATTACCTTGTGACACTGTTTTGTCGGGACAATAGTCAGGACTACCTCTGGTATCTTGTAGATTTGACCCCCTGGAGTAACAATGATCCTACGGGGTCGAGGCTCATAAACAACATGACACTTCCACATATATGGTTGGCCTAACAAAGCATCACAGAATTCCAATGGGGAAACATCACACAATACCTCATCCTTGAAGGGCTTGATGTCATATGACACACGACACTATTGTATGTATGCGGGTGTGGTGTTATCGGAAAATCTAACTGCTTAACAACCTCTATTGAGATGAGGTTCTTCTTGTAATTCTCTAATTTAACAAAGCCTAAAAAAATTTGTAAATTTAAACAATTAAGATTATTTCGACGTATAAGCAATAAGCAATTTCATTATTCAGCATATAAGCAACAGAAATTTAAATTTATGAACAACATGCTAATAAATTTAAATAACCATCACATATTCATGAGAATGCATAAATAAAAATACCTCTGTCTGATGCTAAATTCCCGACCTCTGGTTGTCCTCTCTGTTGCTCTGCCCAGACTCTGCCCAAAACCGAATCTTCCTCCCTGCCAGCTAGGAACAGCTAGGAACAGAACCTGTCCAGCTCCCTAGCTCCAGGATTCTGTGAGGATTCTTGGACCCTGAGCCCAAAACTCCCAGCAACCTGGTGCACCGCTGTAATAGTCCACCCAAACTCCAAAACCAGAAAAATATGCAACAGAAAATACAGTCCTCTCCTCCAATAATGCTCCTCTCCCCAAAATTTCATTCCCATCTCCCGAAGGCCTCTGCCCAATCATATCCTCCTCCATTCACTGACTCTGTTATCTCCTCAAATAAATTGGTGGAAATTTTTCTTTTGAGGTGATAGGTTGTGGTCCAAAATTTATTCTTAAATTTTTGTAGGTAGGTTAGAGAGTCTATTTTCTGTAAATAAGTTCAGAAAGAATTTTTGATTTGGTTTGGTCAAGCAAAAGTCAGAATCTCAGGTTTTGGTGGTTTAGGCGAGCCTGAAACGCGCTCATTAACCACTGAAAGCCTTTGTTCCCGATAGTTAAGAGGGAAAAGAAAAAGTGCGATTAACTACCGAAAACCTTTCAACGGGAAAAATGAAAAGCCCGTGCTTTCGCACGAGCCAGCTGTCAATTGGCGCAATGATGGAAACGTAACCACCGAAAGCTCATGCAAGGTGGTAAGGTATGCACATTCTGGTTATATCTATCCCAAAAATTGAGATCCTGTTGTCCTTTCAACCGCATCTGTCTTTTCAAAATTAAGACATGGCGATGATACAGAAATTCATGCATGTTGTCACGTAGCCTCTCACCATTTCCAGTCATTAGTACACAATCCATTATGACCCCGTTAAATCTCCCATTTAATCTTCATTCATTATCAATTTGAATTCGGGAGTTATTGAGATAATCTTGAGTTCGTGATTTCATCAAACAAATGCATTTCCAGAGATCATAATCTTGTTTCCCATGGTGATCGTCGGGCGCAGTTAGAGTCCAGCAAATCGTTCTCAAGCCAATTAATCAAGCCAGGTCGATTTATCAAGGAAGTTCAAAACCCATCTTGTTTCAGTTTAAATGAATATCCCACAGAAACTCGAAATTTTCGGCATGCTCTCAGTCAGTTTGTTGCCTAAACTCGGTTAGTGTTTAAGCTTTGTGATTCGAACTCTATGTCACCCTGTCCTGTTTGCTCTTCCATGAGTCATACTCTCTGTCATCCTAAATCATAGAGTCTTTGTCTCCCTGGCACTCAGTTTTCCTTAATCACAGGCACAATCAACATTTACTAATGCCAAAAGCAGGGCCAGTTCTGAGGGCTGAAGTGGATGGAGTTTGGTACCTTGAGGCGCACCCTGAGGTGGCCAAGTTCTTCAAGCAGACTGGAGTGTATACCTATTGTGAAAAACTAGCAGATTTTCATCAACATGTGTCCGAGACTTTTTCTAGCTCGTATGATGGAAGAACAACAACAGTGGGAAAGGAACAGATTGTGGTTGATGAGGCAGTCATAGTTGATTTCACAGGTCTTCCCAGAACAGGTGATTGTTGGTTCAAATCAACGGTACCTTCAAACATTGAGTTTAGGTCCTACCTACAGCCTCTGCATAAAGATCTTACATGGAAAAAAGAAATACCAATGTCTTATCTGGAACCAAAATGGCAATCTCTCTTGAAGGCTATCTTTTTCTATATCACCTGTGAAGGTAGATACAACAGAGTCATGTTCTACCACTTCAAGCTTTTAAATCATTTCACAGGGAGATCTCCCATCAATTTACCATTTTACCTGCACAAAGCCCTCACGAAAATGTCTATATAGGTCAAGGCCAAGCCCACTAAGGTGGCAAGCAGATTGTCTCATCAAGGACTCATTACTCTCATTGTCAAAGAGTCATTGAAGAAAAGGCAGGTAGATTGGAACTATTTCCTCTTCTGGAATGAATTCCAGACTGATTGGCAATAGCAGGAGAAGCGTAAAAATGTCGCCACTAAGAAGACTATTACTCCTAAAAGCAGTCATAGAAAATGGAAGGGTATCTCACCACCAAGAGATCCGATAGAATCATCCTCTGTTAAAAAGAAAAGAATCAAAAGAAAGTTACAGTTTGAGGGTGAGCAGTCCAAG
>ML791695.1:759231-772912 GCA_009831015.1 Picea engelmannii | reverse complement strand
TTGGCGCATCAACTTCCCGGGGTCGTAACTTTTGCATACGATCTCCGTTTTAGGCGTGTGATAGCTCGTTGGAAAGGTATCGTCGAGAAGATTCATTTTGGGGGCTCAATCATGCCTTCGGCTATCATTGAGAACCTCGATCTTGAAAAAAATTCATTTAGGCCCTCAAAATGGCCCCGGAAGTGAAAACCTGCTAAAAATAGTAAATTGCCAAAATGGCCAGAAAATTGTTTTGAGCCATTTGGAAAAGGTGGGTGGCCCCCGATATCCACCTGGATCATCAAGATGCAAATGTATGCTAGAATGCAAAACTTGTACTATTGAATTATTTTCTTTTTAAATAAAAATGTTACCACTACCAAAGTATAATGCAACTACCTGAATGATAAGTAACTACTTCTTCCCTTGCAAATATGAAAGGAAAGGGTTCAAGAAATGAGCAGTAAACAAACAAGCATGTTTTTTTTATATTTTTCGTTTACAAAAGAAAAAATAAGCACATGGATGCAAATATTTCTTTTTTCTTTTTGAAACAAGGCAGAAAGCAGGAAAAAAGACATAAAGCGTTCAACCAAGACAAAACTAAAATGATAGTGAATCTGGAAAATGCAAACTAACAAGGTTGTTTTTTCATTCTATCGAACAAACCTTATACTAAACAGTCTAAGAAAATATTTTAATCTTTTCTTTATATCAAGTGTTCAAAACCTAATAAAGAGACACCAAACAGAGACTTGGGAGAGTCCAAGTGACTAA
The DNA here is from genome assembly GCA_009831015.1 of Picea engelmannii. Classification (NCBI taxonomy): domain Eukaryota; kingdom Viridiplantae; phylum Streptophyta; class Pinopsida; order Pinales; family Pinaceae; genus Picea; species Picea engelmannii. The sequence continues at coordinate 772,156 of ML791695.1, read as the reverse complement.
TCAAACCAAGCATTCAACCCAAAATGGAAGAGAAATTCTAAAAAACTTCAAATTCACACATGTTTGGAACTGTTACTAGAGAAACTCATTGATATCCACGATCTATAGAGATGAAACTCATGGATGTACGCAAGATACAACGAAGCAACACGCAGATGGAAAGGTAAGTTCAAAAAATAAAACAACCACTCAGAAACATAGGGCTTCAGGACTTAGCAACATGTCCTGTGAGGTTAAAAGACTCTAAAGAGGACTCACAAACTAATAACAAAAGACAACACAAGAAAATAAGACATCTTAACCAAACTGAACCAACTAGGATTATCCCTAGTGGAGTCACCAATTCTGATTAAGGGATATTTCCCCTGTGATCATGGGTCGTAATCACAATAGAGAAAGACCAAGTGAAAGAGATAATCGTCTCCCCGCAGTGACAAGCACAGAAAAACCAAAGAAAATAACTACTTTAATTAGGAGTAGGTAGGGATAGATAAGATAAAAGAAGGTGCACCTTCTTCTCCCATTTGTTGTCGATCCCTTCTTCAATTTGCCAAAGAGCTCATGATATTCTACTGGAATCAAATTGCAAGACAGATACAAACTAGGGATGTGACGAAAGTAGTTATATGATCATAAACATGTGCATGTAATATTTCATATTCAAAGTAAGCATATAGATAAATGTACAATGAAGAAAAATATGGGGAAAACATGCTCTTTTATTACCAACAAGTGGAAAAGGTAAGTTACAACCTTGTCCAGCCTTAAGCACCTTCTTGAAGCCAATTGTTTGAGTTCCTCCATGAATCTTCAAGCATCAACTCAACCGATAAATACTTCTCTCAATGACTTAGATAGGGATAAGGAGACACCCTTTAGTCATATAAAAGGAGAAAGAAGCTCAGGAAAAGGAGTTCCTAGATCAAAGGGGATGTTGCTCAGAGAATATAGGGAAATGAGGCTTGCTAGAAGCTGGCAACATAACTTTGCACCAAGGGACTTGCTCGCTCCTTAGCCCTCCATGGTTGTTTATATCTTCCCAAAGAGGTTTGGGGAGTTGAATTTTGTTGTGTACGGGAAAGGGTCATTGGGAAACAATCCCAATCGAAAAACCCACCCAAAAACACATGATTATGTTATTTTTCACCAAAAATAAGGGCATCCATGGGTTGTAGTGAGGAAAGGTGTGGATGTCCACATGTCGCAGTAGGGAAACTTGTAGATATGCTCTTAAAACATGTTTTTTAGATGATTTTGGAGGTGACTTTTAGGGAAAATTCTAGCAAGCATTGGTAAAGGGTTAGGCCATGGAAAAAAAATAGAGGTGTGCATTTTTGTGCTATAACAATTGTAGGTATTTGGGGGGGGGTGCAGGGTATTGCTGGGGGGGTTATAGGTATTGGGGGAAATAAAAAAGAGTACCTATTAAAAATAAGGGATATCTAGTAAAAATAGGGGTGTTTTTTATTGAAAACATGTATTGGGAGGGGGGTTCAACAAAAGGATTTCATAAGTAATTTATCAATATCTAGTGAGAGGTATTCTTCAATATGCCATGAATGCATGTACTAATGTGTGACTTTCTAATCTCCAAAAAAATATATTGCTTACACAATAGATTCTGCAAGTTGATTATAATTGATGCTTCTTTTACTTTAAAAATAAGATCCAATGACTACTACAAACATTTGTGTCTACTACCACCTTGAATAAGTGAACATTAGGCATTAGACAAACTAAGAAACAAGTACCATCAAATTTGTTTATTTTATGTTTTAATATATTATCAATACTTTAATGATCATATATCTAATTTGTATTAAATTATGCATTACACAATAACACAGTGGGCATAGATGCATGTTTACTTTGTATGGAAAGGTTGTTAATTTTGCTAGGGACGAACATGAGAGTGAGGATCCAAATGCAATGTTGCACAATTATATCCCAATTGGAGAGGGATTTTCTAAAATAAAACTCCTTAAATGCATTGTTTAAACTATGGCATTGCCTTATAATCCAAGCAAAGATGAGAAAATGGGCTAAGGATATAGAAGGAGGTTCACCAAATGACAGAATTATTATATTATATGTGTGGAACCAACAAATGTATATGGGCATCATATGTGTATAACTCATTGTATTAATTTATGAAGCACCCAATGTTCAAAGTAGTGGCTAACTACCATACATTTATATTTATGTATATGCATACACATCATAAACCTCTACATCACTTTACCATTCCTCTATAGTAGAATCTTCTTGTTATTTTTTTATAATCATGTTCATGGACCTAAGCACATTTATATTGTAAAGTAGTGACTAACTACCATACATGTATATTTATGTATATGCATGCACATCATAAACCTCTACATCCCTTTGCCATTCCTCTATAGTATCTTCTTGTTATTATTCTTTCCTCTATAGTATCTTCTTGTTATTATTCTTGTTATTTTTTTATGACCATGTTCATGGGCATAACCACATTTATATTGTGAATTATTACTAGTTTGTTTATTAATAACATTCAAACATTATTGAGACTACACCACTAACACTTATATATTTTTTACATTGATTATATACGTTATCAACTACTTTTATATTATGTATGAAAATTCTACTTCTATATTATGTATGAAAATTCTTTATGTTTAATATGATATATTGTTTAAATTTTATTGGTTTAAATTCTAAATTCTATATTTAATATTTTTTTATTTTTTTCTAAATTTATTATGTTTATGTAAATAAATAATTATTTTTTTATAAATGAATTGTGTTCCTTCATTAACTATACAACTAGGTCCTAATGTTAGGAGTAGGATCAAAGCTTTAAGGTTTGAGCTCAAGATTAAAAGTATATCCATAATTAGAACCTTACCTTCTTAAGAAGGTCTTAAAAGAAAGAGTTCAGCTGACGATGAGGATCTAACTTATGATTATACCAACAATGATCAAGAATTTACATGGAGCGAGAACTATTTATTTTTAAAATATATTTTTTATATCTCTTAATGAAATTTTGACACAATTTTTTTTGACAGATCTAACCTATGATTAGAGAAGAATGACTAAGAATTTACATGGAGCGAGAACTATTTATTTTTAAAATATATTTCCTATATTTCTTACTGAAATTTTGACACAATTTTTTCCACAGATCTAACCTATGATTAGACCAAGAATTTACATGAAGGGAGAACTATTTATTTTTAAAATATATTTCTTATATCTCTTAATGAAATTTTGACACAATTTTTGACATTATTTATAATATTTGTGCAATAAATTCTAACTAATGAACCATTTTTTTCACCATATCTGTAATGGCCATTTCAATCGATTTTTGAAAATTTTGTATGGAACAGTTTCAACCAATTTCCATGGCATTTTGACCATTATGTCGATGGTTGTTTCCACTAGATTATTGATCATATTTTCAACTTTTATTTAAAATTTTCCTTGAAAATTAGGTTGCAAAGCAAGTCAAAAACATGGTCAAAATTAACTTTTGAAAAACATTTCTTTCACCCCTATATATATATAAGGCATAAAAATAATAATTTTAACCACTCTAATATAAATAAGATAAAAAATAAGGTTTATAATTGCAGTGTAGAATAACGTGAGTGAATATATATATTTTTTTTATCTTTTAGGTAAGAGGAAAAATGAACCTAAGTAAAAATGATAACAATCATTTCTCTCAACCCCCGAATTAATTTATAAGTAAATACACTTACAAAAACAAATCCCAAACTAACTCAAGTTCACAAATAAGTACACTTACAAGAGCAAACATAACAAATTGAGAATGATAGTTAACAAGTAGACTTTTAAATATGTATGTTATGAACTAGATAGTGAAAAATAAAGCAAAATATTCAGTTAATGATATCCCAAGTCAATTATGTGCCCTTAGAAGTTTTTGTTTTCTAAATATCTTTAAAAATTTAATAAATAATCTATTGTTATAATAAACTTATGCCTTAATTTTTGTGCCACATGGTGGTAGTACAAATCTATGAAGACAAAACCATGAATTCCAAAATCCATCAATACCTCGAGAGCCTACTAATGGGTGGGGCCTCATTGTTCCTATTGATATCAATTCTTCAATTACAAATTCATATAATACTAATGGGTGGGGCCTCATTGTTCCTATTGGTATCGATTCTTTAATGACAAGTTCATATAAGGTCCCTGATGATCATGACCAACACCTTCTAGTGGTCAACATGGTTGTTGACTAATGCTCTCTTATTTAGGCTTGTGCCCTTATTTATACATTATTTATACAGTTTGTCACTTTGACTTGTTTAGGCTGACGTGTTTTATCCAATATTTTTGGGTTATGAACTTGTTTGTGAAATCTATTTAAATAACAACATATGTGTTAAAAACTTGTACATTTTATTTATCAATGATAAATAAAATTGAAAATAAATTTTATTGAAAATATTCATTAATATATTTAACATATCTCTGTAACTTAGTAACAAAGCATAAAATTTACATAAATACAAGTTCTTTGGATTTTGAAAAAAAAACTACCCTCGTAATAAATCTAATAAATCAACATAATGCTTTATATAATATAAAGTCATGGACAAAATGAACCTAACAAAAATTAGTAATATTTAAGGAGTACATAACACAGTAAGTAAACTTAATACTCCATATCATATAAAAGACATGGCTGAATAGAAACCAACAAAAATGGGTAATATTTAAGTAGTACATAACATTTATTTTGATACTTGAGACTATTTTAAGATGACATCTATTTTGAGATTCGAAACTGCTTTTATGACAGAGCAAGGGAAGAATTCTGTGATATTGTGCAGGGAGTAGTTAAATTCTGTAATACACTGTTGTATGCCCATTGCCAATACCCTGAGTTTGCTCTCTGTTCGTGCGTGTCCACAATTATGAGAAGTGCCTTATTTCTGCCTGAGAGTGTTCCATGTAATTGAGAAATGTTTTTGTTTAAATGTTTAATTTTTTTTATTAAAAAATCAAAATAATATTTAAAAAAAAAAAAAACTGAGAACGTTTTTCGTTATGATAAAACCCAAGCATTAAGATCAAATGGTGTAGTATTTATAATTTAAAAATATCTAATTCTTTTTTTTAAATGACTTATGTTAAAAAAATGTACATACAAAACTTTCAAAGATTTACATGTTGCATCATAAGATTGCTCTAAATCAAGATGAATCTGAACTGGTAGTAATACAATGTAAAATAGTTGATCATACTTCCAGTAGAGGAAATAGTGGATCATCACTGTTTGCGTTGAGAGAAGTGAGAATACGTTGGAAGAAAATGACTTCACAGGGAATCTGGAGTCCTCCTTTCTGCTCATAACCGTACTCCTCGAAACAAATCTGCAGCAGCTCTCCAAAATTGGGATGGTTGAGGAGGTGAGCATCGATCACAAACCTCGTTAAATCCTTTCCACCCTTTCCCACGTATACTGGCAAAGAGCCCTCCGGAATATTCATGCATTTCTTCCAACTCGTGCAACGATATCCACTACTCTTCTTGCGCCCAGCTGGTTTGAAGAATCCACGCTCACACTTGGCACTGATTTTCGTTCTGATTCGATTCAGTAAAACAGCAGCAGGTGCAGGTTTCGAGCCACAGGCAACCTTCTTTAATTTAATAGTCAGCTTGTGCATTGTGCAACAGAGACGGGAGATATTAAAGGAGAATTTCTGCAGGCCTTTAGGCCGGAGCACTTGTTTTCTGCTGGGTATTTTCATGGGAACTAGTCGGAATTGATCCATTCAGACTGAGGAAATGCCTGAAACTCTATGCAATCGACGGCCCCAGTGGCGAAATTCATGGCTCTCACCCCACACTCCGCATTCATCTTTATAAGAAGTGAGCAGAGGACGGAATCTGCCATACGTCATCGTATCGCTAAGGAAAAGTAAATCGAACACATTTAATGGCTTCCACAAAACCGGCACACTGAAAAAGTATCAGCGAATGGTTTAGGAGAACAAGGGTGTTTTTTTTCTTTAAACAAATTTGGTAGAAATTTCTTCAATGAAATTGGGATGAAAATTTTATTGACAAGTTTAGAATTTGTGAAGCTACATATTTTTATCATCAAAATTGCCATTTTTCATATTCGAATTCTACGTACATTCCGTCAAATTGTCAATTAAAGGTTTTACTTTATTCATGTATCTATTGTAGTTATTTGATTGCTTTAAGTTTAAGGAGTATCCATATCCTACACTCTTTTGGATAAATCTATGAAGATATATATATCTTACACATGTTCTCAACCATTAGATCCACTCAAACTGTAAATATTATCGTTCTCAACCATTAAACTCACTTATTGAATATGTATCATCAAATATATCTCAACATATATACTAAAGTAATCAGATGGTATATACATAACCACTGTTGAATATGCCAACTAATTTCCCAGATTTGGTAGATATGCCTATTTTGTAGTAGCTTGTTCAACCAAATTTACCAATTTGGTATGAAAGCACAAGTTTAGAAAATAGTTATGTAACTAATCTAATTCTGCTCATTATTTATGTAAGCCCGTAGAGGCAGACATGAATGTGAGTGAGCTGCTGTAATCTCCATGATCTGAATAATAAAACAACTGATACCTCTGCTTGGTGGAGGTAGCCCATTTTGAGTGAACCACTTAAAATATCTGTATTTCTTATCTGTTTGTTTATTGATTGTCTTATGTGAATTGTGTTTTCAGCGTTTACAATTCTAACAATTACCAGAACATTAAATGCTATAATAAAACAACTGATACCTCTGCTTGGTGAACTTAGCCCATTTTGAATGAACCACGTAAAATATCTGTATTTCTTATCTGTTTGTTTATTGATTGTCTTATGTGAATTGTATTTTCAGCATTTGCAATTCTAACAATTACCAGAACATTAAATGCTACTGCACAGCAGACTGATTATTTTCCGCCATCAAGGGTTTCATCATTTCTACCATGAAACGATTGTTGGCCATCGGAAATTTATTTTTACCATGAAAGGATGGCTATGAACAAAGTGGAACCATCCTATTACTGCATGATTCCCGGCGGTTTTCCCATTTGGTGAGCAGAATGGCACGCCCTCGGTTTGGCATGCCATTCAAACGGAAGTAGTATATCCAGAAGTGCGTCACACCTCAGTTCTGACGACATATAACAAATGCTGCGTCAACAACACTGCGACACTGAATGGTGATGTACAGAAAATTAATAAAGACGCGTCATAGAAAAAAAAAGGTCCACAGAAAAATTTGATACGCCCGCTGATGAATTAACTACGAAGATTCTGCTCGGCATATTCATGGAAATCGTTTGTCTATTGTCGTCAAGGCAAACCCCATCTTGCTTTATATATGTGTGTGTGGGGGCGAAGCAGTACTACTGTGAACGGTATCCCAGCACGTACTAAAGACAATAATCACAGGCATAAATTCAAAGATAATTCAGAAGCAAGATGAGACGTCATTTTTAAAATAATAATAATTTTATTTTTTAATTAAATTCTAAATTTATGTGGATAATATAAAATATATATTTAAAAGGAGTAAAGTCAGTTATCATAATGGTTAATCAACAATCATAATAGTTATTGTTGGGTTGTTATTTATGAATGGATTCACGCATCACCATTATTTAAAGAAAACCACTCTATTTATGGATGTACAATCACTGTAAAAATACAGAACTCGCTAGAATGGTGGAAGCTTATATTCTGAGAAGAGATGTGGTGGCTACGCTCATTCGCAAGAAGATGATGATGTTTACAATGAGGCTCCAAAGACTTTTTTAACATAAAGAAAATAAAAAATCCTAACCCCGAAGATGAAACACCAAAACGTTTGCGGGCTCAATGGGGGTAGTTGATAGCTCAACTTCCCAAGGGCATAACTTTTGCATACAATTTTTGTTTGGGGCGCACGATAGCTCGTTTTAAAGGTCTATCCGAGGACTACACATGTTGTCATCACACTTTGGCTAAAGCCTACAATGTGACTGTGCCACTCCAAAAAAAAAATTGTTTAGGACCTCAAAACGACCCTAGAAATTTAGGACCAGAAAAACTGTAGCAAAACTGTCAAGGTGGAAACCTTTGTTTTGAGCCAGTGGAATAGGTGGGTGGCCACTGATTTCTGCCTGGATCATTCTCCCCCACATAGGAAGCAATGGTCTTCATTGCGTCAAGTTCCCGTGGAAGATGAAGAATCTTTTGCCAAATCTGAACCTTGGTGAATTGTTTGCCTTGTTGAAGAAGTTGTCATGCTTAGCTTGTTGAAGGTTGTTATGAACCTGTTGTTGGAGGGGTTGGATCCATTCAAATGATCTAGCTCCATGACTTTCCCAAGTGTGGGAGGACTCTGTTAGTAATGATGTGATATGAGGAGTATGAAGGGCTCTTTTGTAACTTTGTTCGATTAGACAGTGTTGTGGAGGAACCCCCGTAGGTGACAAAACAATATTTTTGTGCTCTTATACAATCTGTTTCTGTTGGATAGAAAGGTCGTGGGCCGATATTGCATTGGTTGCAGTGTCCTTTTGTTCACCTTCTCATCATATCGTGAAGAGGATAAACTTTGTGGTATGAAAGATTACCTTGTGACACTGTTTTGTCGGGACAATAGTCAGGACTACCTCTGGTATCTTGTAGATTTGACCCCCTGGAGTAACAATGATCCTACGGGGTCGAGGCTCATAAACAACATGACACTTCCACATATATGGTTGGCCTAACAAAGCATCACAGAATTCCAATGGGGAAACATCACACAATACCTCATCCTTGAAGGGCTTGATGTCATATGACACACGACACTATTGTATGTATGCGGGTGTGGTGTTATCGGAAAATCTAACTGCTTAACAACCTCTATTGAGATGAGGTTCTTCTTGTAATTCTCTAATTTAACAAAGCCTAAAAAAATTTGTAAATTTAAACAATTAAGATTATTTCGACGTATAAGCAATAAGCAATTTCATTATTCAGCATATAAGCAACAGAAATTTAAATTTATGAACAACATGCTAATAAATTTAAATAACCATCACATATTCATGAGAATGCATAAATAAAAATACCTCTGTCTGATGCTAAATTCCCGACCTCTGGTTGTCCTCTCTGTTGCTCTGCCCAGACTCTGCCCAAAACCGAATCTTCCTCCCTGCCAGCTAGGAACAGCTAGGAACAGAACCTGTCCAGCTCCCTAGCTCCAGGATTCTGTGAGGATTCTTGGACCCTGAGCCCAAAACTCCCAGCAACCTGGTGCACCGCTGTAATAGTCCACCCAAACTCCAAAACCAGAAAAATATGCAACAGAAAATACAGTCCTCTCCTCCAATAATGCTCCTCTCCCCAAAATTTCATTCCCATCTCCCGAAGGCCTCTGCCCAATCATATCCTCCTCCATTCACTGACTCTGTTATCTCCTCAAATAAATTGGTGGAAATTTTTCTTTTGAGGTGATAGGTTGTGGTCCAAAATTTATTCTTAAATTTTTGTAGGTAGGTTAGAGAGTCTATTTTCTGTAAATAAGTTCAGAAAGAATTTTTGATTTGGTTTGGTCAAGCAAAAGTCAGAATCTCAGGTTTTGGTGGTTTAGGCGAGCCTGAAACGCGCTCATTAACCACTGAAAGCCTTTGTTCCCGATAGTTAAGAGGGAAAAGAAAAAGTGCGATTAACTACCGAAAACCTTTCAACGGGAAAAATGAAAAGCCCGTGCTTTCGCACGAGCCAGCTGTCAATTGGCGCAATGATGGAAACGTAACCACCGAAAGCTCATGCAAGGTGGTAAGGTATGCACATTCTGGTTATATCTATCCCAAAAATTGAGATCCTGTTGTCCTTTCAACCGCATCTGTCTTTTCAAAATTAAGACATGGCGATGATACAGAAATTCATGCATGTTGTCACGTAGCCTCTCACCATTTCCAGTCATTAGTACACAATCCATTATGACCCCGTTAAATCTCCCATTTAATCTTCATTCATTATCAATTTGAATTCGGGAGTTATTGAGATAATCTTGAGTTCGTGATTTCATCAAACAAATGCATTTCCAGAGATCATAATCTTGTTTCCCATGGTGATCGTCGGGCGCAGTTAGAGTCCAGCAAATCGTTCTCAAGCCAATTAATCAAGCCAGGTCGATTTATCAAGGAAGTTCAAAACCCATCTTGTTTCAGTTTAAATGAATATCCCACAGAAACTCGAAATTTTCGGCATGCTCTCAGTCAGTTTGTTGCCTAAACTCGGTTAGTGTTTAAGCTTTGTGATTCGAACTCTATGTCACCCTGTCCTGTTTGCTCTTCCATGAGTCATACTCTCTGTCATCCTAAATCATAGAGTCTTTGTCTCCCTGGCACTCAGTTTTCCTTAATCACAGGCACAATCAACATTTACTAATGCCAAAAGCAGGGCCAGTTCTGAGGGCTGAAGTGGATGGAGTTTGGTACCTTGAGGCGCACCCTGAGGTGGCCAAGTTCTTCAAGCAGACTGGAGTGTATACCTATTGTGAAAAACTAGCAGATTTTCATCAACATGTGTCCGAGACTTTTTCTAGCTCGTATGATGGAAGAACAACAACAGTGGGAAAGGAACAGATTGTGGTTGATGAGGCAGTCATAGTTGATTTCACAGGTCTTCCCAGAACAGGTGATTGTTGGTTCAAATCAACGGTACCTTCAAACATTGAGTTTAGGTCCTACCTACAGCCTCTGCATAAAGATCTTACATGGAAAAAAGAAATACCAATGTCTTATCTGGAACCAAAATGGCAATCTCTCTTGAAGGCTATCTTTTTCTATATCACCTGTGAAGGTAGATACAACAGAGTCATGTTCTACCACTTCAAGCTTTTAAATCATTTCACAGGGAGATCTCCCATCAATTTACCATTTTACCTGCACAAAGCCCTCACGAAAATGTCTATATAGGTCAAGGCCAAGCCCACTAAGGTGGCAAGCAGATTGTCTCATCAAGGACTCATTACTCTCATTGTCAAAGAGTCATTGAAGAAAAGGCAGGTAGATTGGAACTATTTCCTCTTCTGGAATGAATTCCAGACTGATTGGCAATAGCAGGAGAAGCGTAAAAATGTCGCCACTAAGAAGACTATTACTCCTAAAAGCAGTCATAGAAAATGGAAGGGTATCTCACCACCAAGAGATCCGATAGAATCATCCTCTGTTAAAAAGAAAAGAATCAAAAGAAAGTTACAGTTTGAGGGTGAGCAGTCCAAGGACCCTGYTACAGGAAGTAACCCTTTAAACCAAAGTCTTCCACACAGCCAGTTGAAGTTCACAGATCTGCGCGAACAAGGGCAGCATCGTCCAAAAAACCTTGAACATTCAACAAGGAATCAAGGTAATCATTTTTGCAAATTTTGAAGTTTTCTCAAAGATGAAGTTTCGGTAGTTTAGGTGAACAAGTGATTGTTCATTAACCACCGAAAAAAGATCTTTCAATAGTTAATCCACTCAGGAGACTTCTAGGTTAACCACCGAAAGCTGTCTCTGCCAGAATGATTGAATTTTTGCACAGATCGAAGTTTTTTGAGTTGAAATGGTTTGAAACCTCTTCAAATGGAGATTTGATGAATTGTCAAGTCAGATCCAATAGCTATTTTTGATGGATAATGAAAAGAAGAGGTGTTTCAAACGTTTTTGGTATCTTTGACAAAGGCAGAAAATCAGGATGCTTACTCACATCAACAGATTCGAATTTGTATCTCTTGGAAGAGTCATCACTCAGCCTTGGAAGGCTATCCTGCACTGCACCATTACTCTACAAGAGATGAAGACCATGAAATCTTGGATTGACATCATTTTTGGGGATCATTCCATATCTTTTGCAAACTAAATTTTGACTTTCTATCTTTAGCATATTTGATCCATGCTTTCAGGATCTCAAAATTGCATTGTAAAGCTATAAAGCTAAAGGTAGAATAGGAACTAGGGATTCGACTTTGGAGACTTTTTTCATATTATGTACTCAAACTTCTCATTTTCATATTAAGTTATACAAGCTTCTTTTGCCATAACTTGTTCAGATTTCATCTTCTTGTCTATTATGTACTTGCACCTGGATATTATATTCATGCTTTTATGCTTGTTTATGCCCGATAAATGTCATCTTATCATTGCATTCATAAGTTAAACTTTGCAAGTATTCCTGTGATTATTGTAATTGGTCATTCATATATGATTTATATGTGATTCTGTTGATATAATAGTTATTTCTCCATACATCCCTTTATTTGTAAACTCTCTGAACATTTGTGGTTGAAAGCCTTGTCCATCTAAATGTGTTCATGCATATTTTGAGTGAGAAATGAATCATTCATCCGACTTGATCCAAACCCACACTTATTATTGAGAAAACAGTTACCAAAAGATTAAGTTACCAGGCATCTCTGACTTACAGCCTAGGAGAGTTTCCTGGAGTGATAACAGACTCCTCCCCTCCTTTAATGTCACCCACCTTATCCCTCCATTCATTACCTTATCCTTCCATTTATTACCTTATTCCTCCACTCAATGCTTCATCCCCCTGCATACGTAAAGTTTTATAATAAATAAATAAAAATTATTAAGCTCTTAATTCATTACCCAAACCTTTAATGAGTTAATTAACTAATTAATTAATTAATTAATCAATAGATATAAACAATTAATAATTAATTAATTAATTAATTAATATTATTAATAAATAATCATTGTTTAACTAAAATATATTATAACAGTTAATTATTTAATTAACTATACTTGATAAACCCTATGCAACTATTTAACTAGGGTTGTTACATACACCCACCCTTCAGGAAACTTCGTCCTGAAGTTAAGGTATTTTATGATACAAGGGAAAAGAAACATGGTTCACAC
>ML791695.1:741375-759013 GCA_009831015.1 Picea engelmannii | reverse complement strand
CAAGAAACTCATTCATACTAGTGTACATGCGCAAGAAATGCATGTATAGCTAGTACATACAAGTCTCGTTCATGTACTAATATCAATAACTATCATCTCTATAGTAATTTCCATATGCATCCAATCCCTTCAACAAGACTATTTATTTTATAAAAGAAAATAAACCAATCTAATGTTTGCGAAATCCTTTAATTTCAATTATCTAGCTCAACAACGTTATTTAGACAATTGTAATTTAATTACATAATTATGAATATTCATATATATATATATGTGTGTGTGTGTGTGTGTGTGTGTGCATTTTCTTTTCAGAAGGAAAAACAATAAATTCCACCATAAGACAAATCTCCATACACTCTCAACTATTTCTACTCATCCTTCCTCCCTAACTTACTTACATCTTCCATTCCTATCATTCCTCCGCTGGACTATCTTGGAGCATCAACCATATTGACCTAACTCCAAATAGAACCCGTAAGCGGAAGTGTCACTACCTTGACCAAGCTTCCCCAGCAGGCAACTGACAGTCATCGTCACACGTCTAGGGGAGTGTGAGCTAACATCGTCCTCCCATGACTTCAGGTTTCAGAGGATACACGGTGGGAAATGTCTCCACCCCTCCTAATCATAACTAGGGTCCACACCCTACAATGGAATATACAGTGGCACCGTGTTGCTGGGATTTTTGTCATCGTCTATTCAGTTTTGGGCAGTCTCATCACCTGAAATCCTACACTGGTCCACATATCATAGCAATGCATCCAAACCAATATAATTTCACATACAAAGATTCATACCATATTGTTTCTCGGCCAGTGGTCATAACATCTACTTTCATCATCATTATCCCTTGGCTATTTCATAGCCCATAACCTGCAGATTAGTCTGTAACACAAACTCATACATTATATGCATTATCATCATGTAATTGCATACAACCATAATTTCAATTTATCGCATATACAATATATCGCATGAGATCATACAATTACATGAGATCATACAATATATCGCATCATATCCATCATCATCAATAACATTTAAACATTCATAAAATTTATATTCACATAGCATATCGCATTATATCCATCATCATCAATAACATTTAAACATTCATAAAATTTACATTCTCACAATATATCGCATCATATCCGTCATTATTCAAATACATTTAAACATGCATAAAGGTTCATACGTCTTAAAAGTTTAAAAGTTCAAGTGTATCATTTAATAGTTTCACTGTGAATAGAAAATAAAAGTGTGTAGGCCTCAGGTAATCCTGGTTGTCTAATTCAAAAGGTGCTGTTACATACACCCCACCTTCGAGAAACATATTCTCGAGGTGGTCAAAAAAGTGAGGGATAGTCTCGTCGTAGTGTCTCGGCGTCTTCCCAAGTAGTAGATCCTGGACTATACTTGTCCCATTGGACCCTAACTTAGTCTACTAGATGCTTCCTGAGCTGTCGGACTCTATGGTCCAATATGTGTAAAGGTTCTACAGTGAGAGTTCGTTGGAAGATTGGTTGTTGTCATTGATGTCAACCCTAGTCATGGGTTTTGGACCGCAAGATTGATGAAGGTATTTGGACATGAAGAAAAATGCACATGCAGATACAACACCCATGGATGGATAGTATACATCATGTTGTTTCCGGTGGTATGTGGCACATCACGTGGATCCTCATGGTTGAGGAGAAATGAATTTTTGAAGATGACAAAGTGAATTGTACATGTAGGCCCTGAAGATAATTAAAGAAAAGAATTACAAAATAAGAAAGTGTCAGGTCGACTCTAATGTTAAAATGAAGTGACATAAATGGTATAAATAAACATCATTATATATTCATTTGATACAAGTCAAATTTCATAGGGAATAAGAAGTAAAAGAAGGCTGGATTTCAAGGGAGGATGAAGTCTTTTGGTGATGTGTTCTAAGGTATGTTATTTTCAGGTCATCTTACCATTTTTGCTATAACTTTTTTTATAGAACGATTCATATGGTTAAATCGCTATGGTATTGACAAGACATATCAAGGTACCTCTAGTAAAAATTCCATCTCTTGATTCTCTATAATTATGGAGATACACTCTGTGGAAGATAGGGTTTGTGACCAGTCCTGAAGCTAGTCAATAAACAGGTGTTCCGGGTAAAACAATCATAACTTATTCATACAGAATCCAAATGAAGTGGGACACCTTCCATTGGAAATAGTACAGACTATAGTTTCTTGTGTGCGAGTTTCAGAATCGGATGTTAAATATTGAGCGTGGGGCATGTTGTACAAGTTGGGTCTTCTGAATAGACCAGAATTGAATAAAGTCTACCATTCTTTCTATAACCTCTTTTTGGGGAGGATTCAAGGAGTGCAAATTGGAGGCGTTTCAAAGAATACATTGAATAATATTATCTACAGGATCAAAGTACTCCAAGAATTCAAGAATTGTATAAATTGAAGAAGTCTCAGGAAGCATTATGAGGTTCTATGTGATGATTTAATGTAAAGTTTTATTATCTTTCATATATTCTTGGGTGGAAGGAAGGGGAAAGGATGGAGAGTTAAAATATCTCTTGATATTGGAGGATTGTATATTCCTCTTGGAGGTTTATCCCTCCCTTTACATTTGGAAGCTGTAGCTACCTTTGGAAGTCATTACTTCCCTTGAACAATAACTATTGATTATTTCTCATATATTGTGCATGGTGTATTGTGTTGTATTGGTGTAACTCTTATGCTATTGTTCATTGCTCATTGGATATAGTTGAATGGTTTAAGTATAAGTTGAAAAAGGTTTTAAATTGCACTTGATACTGATTCACCCCCCTTTCAGTATCAGCAGTTCTCACGTCCGATACCTGCAATTCATTCCAATTTAGCTTATGTGATTCATCAGCAACATAATGACGTAAAACATATACATGAAAAACATTATGATTTTTATGCAGGTGGGGTGGCAGTACAAGACGATAGGCAACGGGTCCAATTTTCTCTTGGATTCTGAACGGTCCTATAAATCGAGGTGACAACTTTGTCCCCTTCCCGAACCATATGGTACTCTTGTTAGGCCTGATACGAATGAAAACCTAGTCTCCCACTTCATAACTTCGGTCGGTCCTGTGTGCATCCGCATAACTTTTCTGCCTATCCCGTGCTTCCTTTAGTCTCTGCCTAATTTGAATAACCTATTCCTCCATATCTTGAATCAATTTCATCCCAAATGTTATTCGGTCTTCTAATCTATCCAAACTCAACGACGTTCTGCATGGCCTTCCATATAGAGCTTCGTAGGGTGGCATTCCGATGGAGCTATGAAAATTGTTATTGTAGGAAAACTCTACCAAAGGTAGGTACTTCTCCTACTAGGTTTGATTATCCATGACATACATCCTAAGCATGTCTTCCATGACTTGATTTACTCTGTCGGTTTGCCCATTTGTTTCAGGATGATAAGTTGTGCTTAAGTTCAACTGAGTCCCCAACGCTAACTGCAAACTTGTCCAAAACCTAGAAGTGAATCTGGAGTCCCTATCTGAAATGATCTTCTTAGGTATCCCATGCAAACGAATGACCTCACTTACAAACACACGTGCCACATCAGTGACATCGTAAGTGTCTCTAACCGGAATAAAATGAGCACTCTTGGTTAACTTATCCACTATCACAAGAATGGCATTGTGTCTATGAGATGTGAGTGGCAACCTCACAAAAAAATCTATAGAGATTACTTCCCACTTGGACATAAGAACATCATGTGGTTGTAGGAGGCCTGCCGGGTGATGGTGGTCGGCTTTCACTTGTTGACACTCTAGGCACTTGGCGACGAAATGGACTACATCACGCTTCATGCCTACCCAGAAGAAAAGCTTCCTCATGTCTGTGTACATCTTCTTCACACCCAGATGCACATAATAAATTTCTCTATGGGCTTCCTTCAGTATGATGCTTCGAATATCCCCATTTTCAGGGATGTACATCCTTCCCCGATATCTTAACAGTCTGTCTGCTTCCAGACTATATCCTTCATGCTTTGGATCTAATTGCCTCCCACTCTGGAGGTTTGAAGTAACCTCTAAATACTATTTGTCTCCTTGGAGTTGCGTCAATACACGTTCCCTCAGATTGACTTCTAAGGGTACCAAGGAAAAGACACGTGGTCTCCTACTCAAGGCATCTACGACCACATTCTCTTTTCCTTTGATATATGAAATACCAAAATCGTACTCACTCAAGAACTCACTCCATGGCCTTTGCCTGGCATTCAAATCCCTTTGAGTGAAGAGATGTTTTAAAATTTGATGGTCCATTTTGAGCTCAAAGTTTCGCCCCACAAGATAGTGCCTCCAAAGTTTCAGAGCTAGCATTACAACTGCCAACTCTAAATCATGAGTCGTGTATAGCTCTTCATGTTTCTTCAACTTCCTTGATGCATAAGCTATCACTCCTCCATCCTACATTAGCACGGCCCCCAACCCTTGCTTCGAGGCATCTGTGCAAACTGTGAAGTCCTTTTCCATATCCGACACTCGTAGAATTGGCGCACTAGTTAGTAACCTATTAAGTTCAATGAATGCACTATCACATTCTTCTGTCCATTCATACCTGATCCCCTTGCACTGCAAAGTGGTGATGGGTTTCGTTATTTTTTAGAATCCTTCCACAAATCTCCGATAATAACCTGCTAGCCCCATGAAGCTTCTCACCTCATGGGCATTTTTCGGCACTGGCCACTCCATAATGGCATTTACCTTTTCTGGGTCCACAAAGATTCCTTCACCAGAAATGATATGACCTAAATAGTAGATCTCTTTCTGAAAGAAGGAACACTTCGACAACTTCCCATACAATTTGTTCTCTCTAAGGCAGGACAACACCACTCGTAAGTGTTCCTCATGTTCTCTTTCATTTTTGGAATAGATGAGGATGTCATCTAGAAAGACTTGTACAAAATGGTCTAAGTACTTCCGGAATACGTCATTCATGAGGCTCATGAATATTGCATGCACATTGGTTAATCTGAAAGGTACTACGACAAAATCGTAATGCCCAAACCGAGTTCGAAAGGCAGTTTTTGGGATATCACCTTCCTTAATCCTTAACTGATGATACCCTGATCACAAATCGTTCTTTGAGAATACCGCTACTCCTTTCATATGATCGAAGAGGTCATCTATTCACGACATTGGGTACCTATTTTTCATTGTAGCACGGTTCAAGTCCCTGTAATCTATACATAGTTCTAAGGATCCATCCTTCTTCTTTACAAAAATTATGGGTGCACCCCAAGGTGAAACACTGGGCCTTATTAGCCCTAAGTCCAGTAACTCTTTCAACTGAATTTGCAATTCACAAAGTTCTGGCACTGTCATCCATTACGGAGTCTTGGAAATTGGTTCTGCACCAGGTTTTAGATCAATAGTAAAATCAAGCTCCCTCTCAGGAGGTAACCCTGGTAACTCGTTCGGAAAAACATCCTTAAATTATAACAATACCGAGTACTGATCCAAGGAGGGCCCTTTCCTTTCATTCACTGCTTCAATGACATAAAGTCGACACCCTTGCCTCATGCACCATTTAACTTTCATAGTTGAGATAAAGCGTAGAGACACCCATCTATGTACACCGTGGATCTCTACTGGTCTTCCTTCATCATCGACACAAAGCACCATTTTTGCGAAACAATCTACCAAAGCTCGATGAGCTTCTAACCAATCCATTCCAATGATTAGGTCATACGCCCCGAGAGCAGTGACGTATACCTTCAACCTGGTAGTACACACTCCCAGGTCTACTATACAATTATCAATGCTAGGTCCTACCGCTTGTTTTTCCCCCGAAGCCATATCGACTTTTTTAAAGTCATCGTGCTCGTAGGCTGCCAACCCACTCTTTTCTAATGCAGATGGTGAAATGAAACTATCTATCACACCAGAATCAAATAAAATCTTAACATTGATATGATTTAGCGTACCTGATGACTCCACCACCATGGATTGATGTTCTGCCTGGCGATTATTAACCACTGCATAAATCTGGTGGCTGCCACTTGCTCTTCCCATCGGGGCCTTTCCTTCTCTATGCACAAATCCTGATTGTAACTCTGGGCAGTCATGCTAGTAATGGGGTCCTCCGCATCCCCAACAGGTAACACAAGATTGAACCTGTGTAATGTTGTGTTACTGTCTATAGAATGAGATCCTTCCCCTGGAACCCCTCGACACTTCTGGATTACCCGTTCCATATGGTGGGGGTTCCACTTCGATCCCTACTAGTTGTCGCCCCTTTAAAGTCTCATTTATGGCCTCCAAAGAGTGCAGTATGAGAGCTATTTCAGGCGATGGTGGTGGCGGCGCTGGCGGTGTTGGCGGTGCCTGTGACTATGCTCCTCTGCCTCGATTCCCTTGAGTCCTAACCATCCTGTATGATTTAACCTACATCAACCAAAGTTGTCAGGGTGAGTTCAAGGACATTTCACATTTGCGCAACTTAAACTAGAAAACAGGGTTAGGCGTAATTTTTTTTTTACTTGTCTGTAAACAGGCGTTACTCTCTTTAGGGGAAGTGGCTAGGTCAAGGTTGAAAGCCTCTAAGATTGATGTCTTCGCCTAAGAAAACCACTGACTCTCTCATCTGGTAGATATGCTAGCACTGTACCACACTTACCAATTTCTCTATCTTACATTCTTAGAGCGCAAGAAGCCCCCTCCCCGTGTCATGGTTTAAGTCTTCAAAGTTTTAGTTTAAACTAATTAGTGTGATTTTTTTTAACATAATTTAACATTAACATTAATTACTCACTTAATTAATTAATCATTCTAATTCCAATGATTAATTACTTTTAATTAATCACATTACTTAGTTTTAATTTGAAACATATACTTAAATACACACACACACACACACATATATATAGTTAATCAATACGAGATCTATTTAAAATTAACAATTTAACCAATTAAAATTTAAAACTTTTAACTATTTAAACAATTAAAATTTAAACTTAATAATAATTTAAAAGAATAATTAAATAAAAAAATAAAAATATATATATATATATAAAATAAAATAATCAAAATACAATTAAATAAATAATAATAATAATAATAATAATAAAATCAAATCGGGCATGCATGAAGCCCACGTGCCCCTCCCCTGGGCTCTCATACCTTAAAACCCTACACGTACTCTCCCGGACTCTCCGTCCCCAAACCCTACACAAACATTCATCTAACGCTCTGCCGCCTCTCCACTCTGCTCTCTCCCTCTCGGCAGGCTTGGCTTGGTGTTTGGTCTTGGGCATTGGACTTTGTGTTTCTGGTTTTGGTTGATCCTGAGAGAACAGTAGGAACTTGAGGCTGCATTGGCACATTCCGGGAAGCAAAGTGAATGGGAGGATGCCTTGGCAAACTCTGACCTTGAGGTGGTTGTTGCATAGATTGTGATGTTGGTTGAAGAGGCAGATGCGCCTGAGATTGTTGGACAACTTGCATCTGAGGCTGAGGTATGGGTAGAGGTCGTTGTATTGATGGTTGCATTGCAGTGCTTTGAGGTTGGGACTGTGGTATCATTGGCATCTGACCATGCTGCCCAACTTGAATCTGTGTTGGCTGCCTAGGTTGTATTTGACTCTGAACTGAATTCATCTGACCCTGCGATCTGGGTTGAATCTGCCCCTGGTGCCCTACTTGCACCGGTTGAGGAGGTTGACTTAGAGACTGTTGAATGTTAGGCATCACTTGTGGAGGCCGCAACATACCAAGCATTATCTGTGCCTGAAATAGAGTTTTTGTCATTGCCGGATTTGCAACCAAAATTTGGCGAGCTTGTTGTTCATTTTGTTCAATGCGAATCTTCATCTGAGACATAAGGTCATAAAACTGGGATTTTGATAGCTTCTTCTGCACCCTGGCAGCCTTAGTTTCCACGCGCACGAACTTGGTGAGTCCCACATAGTCATCTTCTAATACTTTCGAAGGCTTTTCCTCTGCAGGGTTCGGGAAGAAGTTGTCGCTGTCGTTACTGCCACTATTCCTAGCCGTGAACTGGATTCTGGAGACGAAACCCCATGACGGATAGGCTGAAGGGACTCGAACCTAGGTTGGTTTGACGAATGATGGGAAAGGGTTCCATTTGAAAGTGGTTCTGTAGAGGATGGAAGGTACAGTGAAGGAAAGAGAAGCGATCATTGACGATAACATGGAATAACGAATGGCACGCCCTTTCGGAGGCTTTGCAGAATTGGAGAAAGAGAGAAGACAAGAGGTTGTCTTCAACAAAGTGACTTGTAGTTCTCATAGGAGAATCATAGCCATGGTAATGTTCATTACTCGTTCTTCCTTAAGTTAAAGAATATGAAATCACAAATATACATATTGTGTATATCGCATAACTGGATTTTTTTTTTTTACAGACTCAAATGGTATTCTTGGACATTTTCTTTGCGTGAACTGATTAGCTATGCAGGGTTTATCTTTTAATTTTTTTTGAAAGTAAGCTCTAAGCTCTTTTAGGGTGTTTGATCAGTCTGGGAGGAAGAAGGTTCGAGAGCCCAAAGAGGAGACTGTTACACTAGGTCCTACTGTTTGAGAGAATGAACAGGTGTTTGGAGTGGCATACATATTCACATCCTTCAAGGTTTAACTGTACTGTGAGACATTTGTAGATCTTGATCAAATTAAAATGAGTCATGTCATCTTCAATAGAGGTCATAGGCATATTTTGTTTCCCTTTTTATATCATAAGGGCTGGTTTATTACAACCATTTCACCTACTTCATTTTAAACCACAAAGAATTGAAAGAATACCTTGATTATCTTCCTATAGGGTTGAAAGAATTGCTTGCAGAAGGTTTAGATTATTGTGAACTTCAAATTGGTCAAACTTTCTTAGATTAGTGCAGCGATTCCTTTACATTAGCATGCTTCCTTCACAATTTCAATATGTGTATTATTTATATTTATAACTGTGTTAAACTATATATATTTGTTTCCAGTATGTATAATATTATTTAGATTTATATCTGTGTTTGTGGGCTTTGCTTACAGGTTAGGTGGACGTGGAGCTTGCCCAGATTTGTATGCATTTATGCACACACTCCCTCATTTTTTTTATATACAGAGTGTTGATGGGTGGGTAGGTGGGCCTTTGGTCCTACATTTCAAACTACAGCTCTGATACCATGTGTAATGCCCTAATTTAACAAAGCCTAAAATTTTTTGTAAATTTAAACAATTAAGATTATTTCGACGTATAAGTAATAAGCAATTTCATTATTCAGCATATAAGCAACAGAAATTTAAATTTATGAACAACATGCTAATAAATGTAAATAACCATCACATATTCATGAGAATGCATAAATAAAAATACCTTTGTCTGATGCTAAATTCTCGACCTCTGGTTGTCCTCTCTGCTGCTCTGCCCAGACTCTGCCCAAAACCGAATCTTCCTCCTTGCCAGCTAGAAACAGAGCCTGTTCAGCTCCCTAGCTCCAAGATTCTGTGAGGATTCCTGGCCCCCGAGCCCAAAACTCCCAGCAACCTGGTGCACCCCTGTAACAGTCCACCCAAACTCCAAAACCAAACTCCAAAACCAGAAAAATATCCAACAGAAAATACAGAAAATACAGTCCTCTCCTCCAATAATGCTCATCTCCCCAAAATTTCATTCCCATGTCTCGAAGGCCTCTGCCCAGTCATATCCCCCTCCATTCACTGACTCCTACCCTCCTTTAATGTCACCCACCTTATCCCTCCATTTATTACCTTATCCCTCCACTCAATGCTTCATCCCCCTGCATACGTAAAGTTTTATAATAAATAAATAAAAATTATTAAGCTCTTAATTCATTACCCAAACCTTTAATGAGTTAATTAATTAATTAAATAATTAATCAACAGATATAAACAATTAATAAATAAATAATATTATTAATAAATATGTTTAACTAAAATATATTAGGACAGTTAATTATTTAATTAACTATACTTGATAAACCCTATGCAACTATTTAACTAGGGTTGTTACACTTCTAGTTTCCACTATCAATAATAAAATACAGCGGGGTCTCCTTCATCCTCATCTATGAATGGAAGAGGTGTCCCCCTCCTCATGATCCTCTCATTCTTTTGGTTGGATTGTTGTGGTCACGACAGTAGCAGTGGGTTCTTCATCAATGATCTATCTCATTTTATTATTATCTTAATCAGAGTCTAAGTCAAGGCTCGACTCTGTTTCTTTGAGCTTGGCCACCAATGATTGTTTTGAGCGACATTCATCGGTGTTGTGACAAGGGATTTTGTGGAAGTCACACCAATTCCCAGTGTATTTTTTCTTCTTCCCGTTACCCTTCTTTTTCAGTGGCTTGGACTGGTGGTCTTGAGGTTGGTTGTTCTGTGAGTTAGGGCTTCCTTTACCATACTTTGGTTGTTGCATATTTGCAGACCCGAACTCTCTCTTATTCTGCTACTTAAATTTATGTTCAATTTTGATAGCATATTGATAAGCGACTCCCAGTAATGAAACGTCCATAAATTCCATTTTGGTTTGGATGTACTTGTGTAGAGCCCTGCGGTATTTTAGAACCGGATGTTGCTCGGAGTCTTTGATATCCAGCTTGGTGCGCAATGTATGGAAGGTATTTGTGAACTCTGACACTAGTTGAACCCTCTCTTGATGCAGCATGGCCCATCTCATGTACTGGTCATCATAGTTTCCCAACAGGGTAATATTGCTCCTTGACCGCATCCATAAAAAAATCCCAAGTGGGTTCAGCCTAAAATATTCCAGACTCCTCTATGGAATTTTGGTCCCAGTAAGTTTCCCACCAATGTTTGACATGGGGTGGAGCCTTAAGGAGTGCAAAGGTTATCTTTTCTCTGTTGAAAAAATTGTGAACAAACAAATAACCTTCTAGCAAATTTAACCACTTTTCCAAAGCATCTGAATTGATTTCACCCTCAAATATAGGAATATCAAAATTCACTTGTAACTTGAATGAGGCAGCCTCTCCAAAGTGACTGCTTGATGAAGACGCACATGTTATTGTCGGTAATCATTGTAGGATTTGGGAAAAATTATCCAACATCTTGTTCCTTTGTTTCTCGAGGGATTCCACAAGCAACAACTTGATGGGATCTTATGCTCCTGTTGGACAACTGAGAGGTGGGGGGGGTGAATCAGTTGTTACCGTGCTTAAACAATTATGCTTCTTTTAAACTCTTTGCAGAAACACTGAATGATGATTACAATAATGCAGGGAAATAAACAATGGCACTTTCAACATCAATCACATATATGAGAAACACAGAGACAGATATTTCCTGAGGAAACCCATATAGGGTAAAAACCTCTTTTTCTTTATATGATAAGTAATAGTTACATTCTTTACATTATCATACATATGAGCACCAACTTATAATGAGGCTACAACCTCAGTTTTTCAAGTTGCTACTTGCTGAGAGCACCAACTCTTTGTTTTCTCTAGCACCCACTAGAAGGAAGCACCTACTCCCTGGTTTCTCTAGCACAAACTAGAGGGAAGCTACTACTCCCTTTGTTCAAGCACCCACTTGAACCTCTGAGGATACCAGTCCTCCCTAGCACCTCCCTACCACCCTGGATTATCAATATGTGTTACTGAAACTTATTACAGTGATATAATGTTTAACAACAGCTTACCAGTCTCATCACTGTTCTGCAAGATATCACTGCTCCATCTGCCTCACAGTCTTCCTGCATGCATACATTTCACTTTATATTCTTCTTCATTTTGTGCTCTGTACTCCATTCCCATTCAATTCCCCTTTTCTCTTATGGACATACCAACTCCTGCACTTTGCCTCCTTCTTCATGCATGCATCACCCATCGCAACAACAACAACCGCATCTCTTCTATGTACCGTGTACTTATAGCTTCTGTGCACCTTGTGCATGCAATGTGCGCAATGCCTCTGCATACTCACACCACATCGATCTCCTCCACATCTCGAGTGCTCTGCCTGATCATCGCAACTCTTCATCTTCTCTAGTGGTTCCCACCACGCGTCCAGCGTCACTGGGTGTTCTGCTAAGATTCCTCAGCCTCTCTAGCCGTTTAGACTCTTTGTCTTCTCTGGCATAGTCGAACTTATCATTTCTGTTTCAGTTACGAGCTCCTACCCTCATCCAGCTGTTAATTTCCTCCATGAATCTTCTTCATTCCATTGACAAATTCCTTGTAACTCTTCAGCTCCTATGGAAATCACACAAAAGTCTCTTCGCATCCTATGGTAGAAACCATCAATGGTTTCTAGAAGTTACACTGTGAGGATCAACATTAGCCCTCCAATCATGCTCACGTTCACCTCCAACGTTGGATTAATTATAAAGGGTATTGTCGTTATTTACCCATTTCGCACTTTCGCAATTCGGAGATTCTTCAATGAGACATCTTGATTCTCCATGTCACGAGCTCCGAAAAGGAGCTTGGCTTCTCTAGATCCCTCCTCTACGTGACCATAGGCAGTGACTAACGGTTACACCGATAATTCACCTTTTCAGTATTTCGGCATTCGTATGATCCAGTGTCTCCACACTCCCAAACGTGATCCCTGAAATTCCGAGGCGGATCTCATCTGCACTAGGTCCTTCCTCCATGTGACCACACGCGGTGACCACAGGCTGCACTAAAAGGCGCTTCAAACTCATGATCTTCATCGACCCTGATCGACGGTCCATGATCTCGATGAATCAATGGTCCATATCTTTTCACGATCTCGCATCTCGCTGTTCCTTAGATGGAGGTTCTCGTCACTCCATGTCACAATAGGCGAGACTCCAAGATGGAGCTCAGATCAACGGTCCACGTTCTTGGTGAATTGAAGGTCTAGATCTTATCGTGAGCTCGCATCTCGCGATTCCTGTGATGGAGGTTCTCATCACTCCAAGTCATGATAGGCGAAACTCTGAGATGGAGCTCAGATCGACAGTCCACATTCTTGGTGTATTGATGGTCCAGATCTCATCGTGAATTCGCATCTCGCAATTCCTCTGGTATTGTTTCTTGACTCTCCAAGTCGCGATTCGCGAAACCCCAAAGTGATGTAAACCTGCTGATGTCACACCTGGATTGAAACATGTCAAATAACTACCACGTGTCACTCTGATTCGTGACTTACACATGCCTAAAATGTTGAACCAACTTGACACTTATCGTTGTCTGGTCGTGCCACGTGTCATAGTCTTCCACCTGTCCTTTCTGACGTGGTCTGCCATATTCACCTCCTAGATCTAATGGCCTAGATCACACCTTGATCCAACGGCTAGGATCATTTCGCCATTTCGCATTTCGCGATTTCACCACTTCGTGATTTTTCCACTTCGCGATTTTGCCTTCTTATGATGAAGGGTATCAAGCCTTCAAGTCCCGATCTACGAAACTCCGAAATGGAGTCAGACCAACATATTTCAGTATTTCACATTTCGCCTCTTCTTGCTCTTTAATGAACGTGCAGGTTTTCCCTGATCCAATGATGGTCGGATCTTACGCTCAGATCTGACGCCTAAGATCTATCCTCCTCTTCTGCACATTCTTCTTGTCTGAATTCATATCTGACGGTCATCGGGGATTCGGGATGGGGTCCAATGATCACTGATGCTCCTCCTCTTCCATTATCACTGTGCTGTTGATCATGCTGATCTTTTCCATCGCTATTCTTGCCATCAATGCACACTCTGATCCTGCCATCAATGACAAGCTCACTTTGCCTGTTAAACCTGCCAACAATCCTCTGCACTATCTCTTCTTAACTTATCGAGCTTGCTCTGCAGCGTCTTCCTAAAATACTTCTGATACTTCTTCTTGTACTCATGTCATCTTCGTTGATGTCCTTTCCATCAATGACAAGCATATGCTGCCTGTTAAACATTTACCAACAATCTCCCCCTTTGGCATTGATGGCAACTAAGGCACCCGAATTCTTTTCTCCCCCTTTGACATCAATGTCAAAGAGAACATGCTCCCCCTGAGTTGTTGCAGTATTTTTAGGAGGTATTAGATATTAAACCAACAGAAACTCCCCCTGACCGGATGGACTCTCTTAGATGTGAGACAGGATGACACCTAGCTTTTGTCTGAGATATTCAAAAGGTGTCTTGGCTAGGGGTTTAGTAAAGATGTCTGCAATTTGTTCTGTAGTGGGAATGTAATGGACCTGAACAATCTAATTGGTGACCTTCTCTCTCAGAAAATGATATTTTATGGGAATATGCTTGGTCTTGGAGTGGAATACAGGATTTTTAGACACACTGATGGCACTAGTGTTATCACAATGAATTGGGATCGGTGCAATGTATTTTACCTCCAAATCTGCAAGTGTCTGAATCATCCATAATACCTGAGTGCAACAGGTAGAAGCAACAATGTACTCTGCCTCTGTGGTTGATAAAGAAATGGAACCTTTCCTTTTACTAAGCCATGCTACTAACGAATCACCCAGGAAGAATGCTCCTCCACTGGTGTTTTTTCTCTCATCAACACAATTTGCCCAATCTGCATCTGAGTAAGCAGATAACTGGAAATTCTGATTTCTGGGATACCACAGACCATAAGTCATTGTTTCTTTTAAATACCTGAATATCCTTTTGACATCTTGCAAATGACTTTGTTTAGGTGCAGCCTGATATCTTCCTACCATTCCTACAACATGCATTATGTCTGGGCGAGATGTTGTGATGTACAGTAGGCTGCCTATCATTGATCGTTATGAGCTTTGATCAACATCAGGTGAATCATCATCCTTGCTTAATTTACATCCAGTTACCATAGGTGTACCCACAAGTTTAGAATCTTCCATTTGAAACCTTTTCAGCATTTCTCTTAGATATTTTTCTTGAGAAATGAACATCCCTTCGGACCTCTGAGTAATTTACAGACCAAGAAAAAATGATAGTTCTCCTATCATAGACATTTCAAACTCAGACTCCATGGCAGAAGAAAACCATTGTACTAATGAATCCTTATTACATTCAAATATGATGTCATCTACATAGACCAAAACGATGAACAAATCATTATCCTCTGTTTTAATATATAGATTGTTGTCAGTTGTTCCTCTCTTGAACCCTTTTCCTTTGAGATACATATTCAGTCTGTGATACCATGCTCGAGGGGATTGTTTTAACCCATATAAATCTTTCTTCAGCTTGCATACTAATTCAGGTTTATCAGACAGTTTGAAACCCTCTGGTTGTTCCATATAGACTTCTTCACTTAAATCTCCATTTAGAAAAGCTGACTTGACATCCATTTGATAGACTTTAAATATTTTATGACAAGCATA
The DNA here is from genome assembly GCA_009831015.1 of Picea engelmannii. Lineage (NCBI taxonomy): Eukaryota > Viridiplantae > Streptophyta > Pinopsida > Pinales > Pinaceae > Picea > Picea engelmannii. The sequence goes on along the minus strand of ML791695.1, from coordinate 743,697 downwards.
GGCAAGAAACGTTATGATAGCTTCTAATCTTGCTACGGGCACAAATGTTTCATCAAAATCCAGTCCTTCTATCTGAGCATAGCCTTTACAGACTAACCTTTCTTTGTTCATGATAACTTGTCCTTTCTCATTCAACTTATTCTTAAAGATCCATTTGGAGCCAATGACGTTTTTACCTTCAGGTCTTTGAACCATCTCCCACATATTGTTTTTCTCAATCTGATCAAGTTCGTCATTCATTTCTTTAACCCAGTGGTCATCTTTGTTGGCTTCATTAAAATTCTTGGGTTCCAGCATGAATATGAAAGCTATATGAGATTGTTCAGTGTTTTTGATTAGCTTTCTTCTGGTTTGTACACCTTTGTCTTTTTCTCCAATTATCTGATTTGCAGGATGATTCTTTTGAATGCTTATGGAGGAGGAATTTGTAGTTGACTGTTGATTTGAGTCTGTCTGAGTGTCTGAGTCTTCATCTGATTCAGAGTCTTCATTTTCTGATTCTTGGACCTGTTCATCTTCAGCTTTAGTTGTGTCTTCTGTAGAAGACTCATTATTGTACACCTCTCTTGCTGGGATTCCTTCATCAATTTTTACATCAATACAGTCAACCATTTTATGCAATCTCTTATTATAGCATCTATATACTTTACTGTTTATAGCATACCCTAAGAAGATACCTTCATCATCCCTGTCATCATATTTGTCGAGGTTCTCATCATTATTCTTTATGTAGCATTTACTCCCAAAGACTCTGAAGTGTTTGATTGAGGCAGGTCTTCCAAACTATAATTCATAAGGTGTCTTGTCACTTTGTGGTATGAGATGGGATTTATTAAGCACATGGACTGTTGTGTGTATTGCTTCTACCCAGTAGGTTTGACCAATGTTCTTCTCATTCATCATCGACCTGGCCATTTCCTGCACTGTTCTGTTTTGCCTCTCAACAACTCCATTTTGTTGTGGAGTTCTTAGGATTGTGTATTCTCTCTTGATCCCATGCTCATCACAGAATTCCTTGAAGTCTCTTGACATAAACTCTCCTCCCTGATCTGATCTTACTGCCTTTAACCTCTTGCCTGTTTGAGTCTCTGTTAAAGCCTTAAATATTTTAAACTTCTCAAATGCTTCAGTTTTTTCTTTGAGAAAGGAAACCCAAGTAAGTCTGGAGTAATCATCGATAATCAGCATGAATTAGTTTTCTTTTCCTGTGCCTTCCTATCTTGATGGTCCACATAAATCCATATGAACTAGTTGGAGTGGTTTTTCTGTTGAAGTAAAGCTCTTGGATTTAAATTGTGTCCTGTTTTGTTTCCCTACTTGACATGGTTTACACATTGAATCTTGGGGCTTTGATATTCTCGGAAGATCTTTTACTACCTCGAGGTTTTTGAGTTTGATTAAGTGGTCAAATTTTAGATGTCCAAGTCTCCTATGCCATAACCAACTTTCATCATGTTTGCTTAGATGGCATTCTTCTCTATTTTCTTTCAGCACATATACATTATTTTCTGTCCTTACGCCTTTGGCCACCACTTGTCCTAAGTTTACAGACTTTATCTTGCAGTCCTTGGACATGAACAACACTTTGCATCCTCTGTCACACATTTGACTTACACTGAGAAGATTATGTTTCAGCCCATCCACAAGTAGAACATCTTGGGCTTTTCCTTTTCCATTACTTAAGCTCACCATCCCTTTGCCCTTTATTTTCCCTGGAGCGTCATTTCCAAAGGTTACGTTTCCTGATTTTCTTTCACTTAGAGATAGAAACTTGCCTTTGTCTCCCGTCATGTGTTTGGAGAATCCACTGTCTATATACCAAGGGTTCTCTTTTTTTGAGCAGACAATACTAATCCACACTTGTCACTTTCCTTCTTCTTCCAAAACTTGACACTTTCAGCAGGGGATTTCGAATCTGGTTCATAGCTTCTTAACTGACAGTCAATATATTTATGTCCAAAGTTATGACAGGTGTAGCATTCAACCTCATTATTCAATAGGTCAAACTTATTTTTGCAGTGTTGCCTACTTATTGAATGTTGATTATTTCTTGGCCTCCTTAGTTGTATGTGTCTAGACTTAATTTGGCAATTTGCAGTCTGTGAAGGATTATTACTTAACTGTATCATTCTTTGTTGTGGGAAGTATTTATTCCTTTGAAATCTTAATTGCTCATGTCTAAGTCTTAAGGAACAATTTACAGCTTTGTGACCAAAGTTAGAACAGTAGAAACAATATCCATGGAAAAATTCTTTGTACCTGGGAAATGGTTGTCTTCTTTGTGCAAATCGATTTCTTCCAGGCTGATGACGTCTTTCAGCA
>ML791695.1:693297-727176 GCA_009831015.1 Picea engelmannii | reverse complement strand
CTCAACCACCTCATAGGTGTCCAATAAAGGTGGGAAATATGGTTGAAGTAGCTCCACATTAAATACTAGGTGCAAGCCAAGGAAATGATGAATACTCAATTCAAAAGCATTGTCACCCACAACCTTGTTGATGGTGCAAGGCCCATGTCGGAGTGGTCTAAGCTTTCTGTGGGGGCCTGTAACACCCTCGTTTCCCCTAGATTGTAAATATTATTATTATTGTGAACAAGACTATGAACAAATCTATCATGTGAATAATGGAAAGACAATGAAACTTGGTATAAAAGGTAATGTATATATTTTTTTATTCAATGAAAAGGAAATTGTGGCATGACTGTTGAAAGAGGGTTGCCAGTATAGATCATGATGTGTGAGAGGGGATGGTAAGGGGAATGAATAATGGTGAGATGACCCCTACCATCCTGGTACTCTGCTTGATATAAATTGCATAGACCCATAATAATCTTATGGACCAAAAACTTAATTACCATTTAGGATGGTAGTTGGGAAGTCTTCCTCAATAGTCAATGAGGAGATGGACAGAGTACCCATCTAGATCTTCCTAATCTGACCCATCTGGATATTCCTGATCTAACCCATGAGATATTATTGGAAAATAAAAGAAAAAGAAGGAAAAATCGTGGGCAGAGGGTAGAAGAAAATCATGCACGAATGAGTCTGATGACCAATCAAGAAGAGAAGAGCGCACGAGGTTCTTTGGATCTGAAGAGAACTGAGAAATAAGCTATTATAGTTACAAGAATGCTTGGACAATGTTTTTCTAATCGAGCTGATAAACAACATTGTAGTGATAGGGTGATTAATCCCAACAAAATCCCTTGCTTGGTGGATAGAAATAACTTAAATGTCAGGTTCCTGTTGGAAAAGAAGAGTAGCCTTTGTCACTTTTTGTTGTTGAGATTAAGCAGAACCCCTCTCATGGCATCATGATATAACTAAAGGGTGGCCACTTGAGGAATACTCTAAGAGGAATTGTGCCTATGGTTGGGTGGAAAATGGAACCCCTTCCAACAATCGCCAATTGATTTCAAAGTTTCAGATAAGTGAAATTCTGAGTTTATATTGTATTGACTAGTTTTGTTGTAATACATGTCTTCTTGAGTCAGATTCTAGCATAATATTTTATCTTGTTTGAATGGTAGAATCTGTGGCTTTGTAGACCTAGCGGCTTGGGAAAATTGAAGTATAATTTGAATATCATATTCTTCCAATGGCTTTCTGTTTAGTTCCATCTAGTAAAGGAAGACTGTTATTAATGGGTCTTAAACAAAATTGGGGCAAATGGCGAGATGACCTTCTATCTGAGTCTATATGTGATGATCCTCAAAAGGATTTTCCAAGGACCAAATGTGCAATTATAGAGTTGGGACTGACTCTACAAGACATTTCCGAATTCATCAATCCCTCAAAATTTCCTTTTCATGTTATAGAATTTAAGTTCTATAAATGGAGGGCACTTCCTTCAAACTATTCTCCCAAGTGACCACAAGCTTGAGCCACAAACTTAACCAAATCTTGGATAATATTTAGGAGTGTATCCCACTGGGGCTTGTCAAAGTCCCATATGACTAGGATCCTGGAACCCTTCACTATGCTCAAAAGAACTAAGCTATCTGGGCTTCGAGACTTCAAAGGTCCGAGACTCCGGTATGTTTTAACCTCGTGACAATTTAATCCTGCCAAAGGAAACCTACTGACACAGTAACCTGATGGTTTGACCGACAACTGGTGGTTTCTTATCCTTTACCATGGGATCCACATTCTCGTTAAACCCTAACCGACTCCTCAGTCATGAGGACTTTCTACACCGTTGATCATGATCACAAATCAACGGTATAATATTCATTGTCATCCTCTAATGGATCAATGGAGGATATGACACTCGAACCATCTACCTCATCAGACGATCGACAAAAATTCAATACTTCATGAATTCGTGACTCATATAGCCTTGAATCCTTCAACCTCTCCATGGTATTACCAACCAAGGAGGCCATGAACTAATGAATATTGGAGTGTCGAGAGACCACATGACTAGTAGTATCCTTTTGCAGAGATGGAGACCCTTCTCACCACCACAAAGGTCCTAGATTTTTAGATGGCATCCACCACATCAATTGTCTTCCAGAAGGTAGTGGGCCTTGCTCCATGAGGTACAAGTCAATATTATGGTGAACATCATTTCAATATTTGAGTCATTTAAGCATGTTGTATCTTAGACTGCTTTAGATTTCATGATATATGCTTGGACATTATGTCATTTTCCCTGCTTTACCTTGGTGGTTGACATTGTTCCCTAGTAACTGGTCTTCCTTGGGGATGGGTTTTCTACTAGGAACTCCCTTAAAGATCTATCATACCGTTCCTGACTATACTTACCACTTTCCATCAATATTTCCCCCCATTTCCTTATCTCTTGGGATTTTAGGGTGTACTGACTCAAGAAGAGGTTGTCCCTCATTTTGTGGGAAGAAGGGGCTGAAGGCCCAGAGGGATTGATGTTGGGTAAAATATAAAAGCCTAGGTATGAACCTTCTAGATGATTCACCCATGGATCACTGAAGAAAGAAATGAAACTCTTATCTTTGAGAAAAGGGGGACCCACAAGAAATATGCTTAAAAATGCTTAAAATGTTAGTTGGAGGATAGGAGGTCCCATCACAAGCCAGCCTACCATGTCCATGAATATTAGTGGTATGAAATTACCATCATCTGGTCACCAAGCCAGGTTAATGACTCTCAGTTGCATGGATGAGAGAAAGGGGGTCTCATCATGAGCCAACCTTCTCATTTCCACTAGGTATTTGTGGGTGACACTGCCACTATCTGAACACCACACCAGGGTAGTGGCCTTTAACTTGTCCTTAAATTTATGAAATAAAAAAGGAATGGAAAAATAATGTCTTGGAAAAATTGCATTGCAAACGAATGTACCACACACCCTCTATAAAGACACCCATGAATGAGATACTATGCCCTCTTGTATGTCATGAGCCCTATGCCCATTGAGTCTTGATTGTAACCACTTCACCCACTTTACATGGCTTATAGAGGGATATCTTGGAAACTCTCCTCGACCTAGGGAAAGATCTGCCCAATAGGACACCTCGTCAACCCTCCCATATTCAATTTTGTCAAGTCGCATAATGTCTTTGAGCACTTAATTGTTTGACGTAGTAATTTTTTATGCACATGCTTAGGTGGATCATTTATTGATTGGATTCAATTATCATGATTTTATGACTTGATATCCTTGGAGGGCGTTCTTATTTGTCTTTGCAGGACCTAGTTGGTGGACAATTTTGGAAGAATAATCCTAGCTTGGGCTTTCACGTGGCTTGAATCCCATAGGTGGATTCCAAGGGCATGCATGCCAGATGAGATAGATAAAAATTGAAGGCATATAAGATGAATTGAATGACATAGCCTATCCCCCACATGCCAAACATTTTTCCTAGGAGAGGTAAAACATCACCTTTAGAAGCATGACGTCACCTATGGGGGTTAGATTTTGGTGGTGAAGTTGACATGCATTGTCACAAGGATGTTTTGAGGGGTTTGAGGCTTTGGCCATGAAGGAAACTATTTGGATGCTTGACATGTGGATTTGGGAATCCTTTCTACAGTCCTCCATCACCAACGACCTTCTCGTGGTGCTAAAACATCGCCTAAAGGGATGACATCCTTATAAATAGGATTTTTCTTTGTCCAAAAGTGAAATTGAAGTGAATAGTTTAATATTACTTTGTAAAAAGGGGAAATATTAGGGTTGTTGACCCCTAGTCTTGTAGTTTACTAGCCTTAATTATGTGGAAAAACTATCTTAGTGGCATTTTGTATAAACAAGAGATCATAATATCTCATTTGATCATAACTCCCCCTCTTGTGAGAGGCACTTGGACTGAAATTTTCTCTACACTTGGATTATTTTTCCTTTTGTGCTATGGAATAATTCTTTTTGGTTATGGTTAACGATGATGATGGTGCACTATCTCTATGTGGTCATTCTCTTGCTACTGTGGAGGTTTAATTTGGCATGTTAAAGGATTTTCTTGGATTGGTATGGTTTCTCCTTTGTTATTATCATTTGTAATTCAAGTTGAGGCTTTTTTTGGCCAAGGATATATGGGGAGTATAAGGATATACATCCCTATCCTAGTTTCCACCATTTTATCAAGCTTTTTTGCAAGGGTTTTGTTGAGGAAGTAAGAGGATTTACATCCCTCATATTCAAACCCTATCTAGGTTGCTTAACTTGGGAAGTAAGAGGATTGATACCCCAAAGGGATTAGTAACCATAGCTCTTTATTTTTGACCCCATTAACACATAACTAAAGTCACTAAGCTTGCATTGGAGAAACAAAATATTGCATTGGGAAACATAATTTATTGTCATACTTACTTTTTTACAACTTGGATTGTATTCCTTGTGCTTTGAGCACCTCAAAACCACAAATACGTCCCCATCAAAGGGATAGTTCTTTTTTCTGTTACAAATTTTCATCTTTAGCCATTAGGGCTGCAGAAACCCTAATCTAATTGCTTAAATAACTCTTTAATCAACCGTTAGAAATTACCCAAAGTTTGCATACTTGTTCTACTTTCTCTAGCGCACTTTTTGGCAAAGTTTGGAGGATTTTTAGTGGCTGATTGTATTTATTTAACAAATTCATTTTTACAGCCATAAAGATGATATAATTTATTGCAGAAAGTGTTTACAACGACCTTGTCTTTTCATGCTAGTATCTTGGTCTTTTATCTTGAGTTTTTCTAGTGTTTAGCTAGTCTTTCTCTTGTGTCTTCCACTTGATTTCTAGAATTTATCTTTCATATTATTGTGCCATTTTATTGCTGATATACATTTTTACTAACATCTACTATTAGGGATAGTAATCTTAACTTGCTTGTCCAATTGATTATATTGCAATATATGCTTGTTTTTCTTGTGTCTTGGGCATGTATTTCACCATTTGCAGGTTACTCAACAAACTTGGTAACCCTTGGACATTACCAAGATTCCATTACAATACCTTCAGATCATTTATATTTTAACTCTAGGAACATCATCTCCATATTCATATTTTTCCATCTCATTTCCCCCTAGGGTCACCAGGATTCCCCCCTTGAGGTGACTGCCTCACCTATAAAGTGACGGGGACACTTGCCTAAGGTGATAGTGGATAGGCGACATCCTATTTGTCTCCATTTGGTGGTTGGGTTGGTATTTTCCCAACCTACAACTTGTGCGATAACATTTTGGCATCATTGTCGAGGAGGATTTTAAATCCTCTTTGGAACCCTAACAACACTTTGGCAAGCTATCCCAAAGCCTTTCACTTAGCTTGTATCGCGACTCCACCCAAGGGACATTCCTTTTCCACCTTTATTGATGATCTCATATTGAAGCTCATTTGGCGACTCCACCTTCCTAGAACCCTTCCTTTCCAAAACCTTTTCCCCCTGGGAGGTTCAAGCCTTCTAAGGTTTACCAAAGAAGGCCTCCTCTCAAGTCTACCGTTGTTAAAACACTATTCTATATTACCCTTCCTCTTTCTCCAATGGCTCACCCTTGGGAAAAGGACCTCTACAAACCTCTCAACATGTCCAACATCTAGGGATACCCTAATACAATGCCAAAATAAGTCAATAAGTGGTTGCCAAAGTTCCCAGGAAACAATGAGATAACTGATGAGGACCATATTTATGTCATGGGATGGGACATAGAAAATTCAGGTATTGAGCATGAAGATGTGGACATGAAGTTATTTTCCTCCTCATTGACTGAAGAAGCTCTAATTGGTTCATAGGGCTCCCCAACAATCATCTCACGTCCTACGAAGATTTTTCCAACTTATTCAAGAACAGATGGTCAACAAAGGAAGATGGTGGGATTCTTGGAGATGAGTTTAATTGGATAAAGAAAAAGGAGAATGATATGTTAAAGGAATGCAATACCATATTTGACAGGTTGTACAATCAGATTCCAACAGATTGTCATCCTACAACATCATCAATTCGTCTCCTTTACATGAATTCTTTTGAAGGGAAGTTTCGATTCATTCTCAAAGACAAAAATCCCACTTAATTGGCACAAGACAAGGAGTACAGTGTCGATATTGAAGAAAATATCCTTGATTGAAGGGTAGAACCTTTTCACTACCCTTGTGCCAAAGCAGAAGCAAAGACTAAGATTCCCAACAATAGTGCTTCTGATTTGATTTCTCTCTTAACTCAGAAGATAGATCAAATGAATACTCATCTTATACAGGTACATAATCAAACTATGGGCCATTTGACTAGAGTGGAAAGAAATCAATATGCTCCCAGACCTCAGTTTTCCAGACAACAGAGAGATTCCATAGTTTGGAAAGAAAGGCCTCAACAAGAGGTAAAGGCCCCGGATACTTTGAAACCAGTTGGGACAATTGATATAGAAGCTCGGTGCCTCCCATGTCAAGAACCCCACAAAGAATATGAATTTCCCTGATGCAACAAAGATTCTCATGAAAATATGAATTTCATTGATATAATTCATGTTTTCCAAGAGGAACAAGTTACCGAAGAGAATATCAATGAAGCCAAAAGAAGAGGAGAAAGAGAGGGGGGACTCTGAGCCTTGAATCAGTTGACAGATGATAAGAAGAAGGAATTAAGGAGGAGGGAATACTTGAAATACACTAGAAGAAATAAAGATTCAACCCCTCCATCACAACCTAATACTCCTCTTCCATCAACAGAAAAGGTAAATCCACCACCTTCACCTTCAGTAAGTGAGTTTATTCCTAAGCCAACTCCTACAAACACTATTCAGCTAAATATAGATGTTGCAAGTATGTTAGGAAAAATGAACATGACAGTCCTAGTGACAGAGATGTGTAACATCTCTTCTGTAAAAGGGAAGTTTTCAAATATTTATAGGTGCCAACCGAGAAGGAATATCCCCCCATCATCTTGAACACTATGTATCTTGATTATCCAAGGAAAAATAATCCTCCTTTCTATCTGTTGGGCCAATTAATTGTTCTAATAAAATCCCACATTAGTGTCAACCAGGTTCATAAATTGATGAACTGCAAGCACATTATGTGCAGGCAAAGAACATAAGTGTATCCTGCTTTGTATTTCAAGGAACAAGAAATATAGGTGACCTACCAATCTTCATGAACATAAAAATCAACCACTACTCCACACAACTAATTAATAACCCAACCAAGAAATCAATTGTCTAAATCCTATTATATGTGTGAAAAGAAATCAATCTTTTAGCAGTACAGTAAAGAAATGAGAAACTAATAAAAACATGATAGCAACTACCCATACAGGTGTCTATATCAGTCAACAATACGAATCCACTAAAGTCTTCATATAATCGTGTTACTTATCTATAATAAGACTAACCAGTGTGAGAGTAATTCCTAGTGTCTAACCTACCCTTAACCTTAAATTTTTACTTCACTACAAGAAGGAAAAACTCTATGGTTCTATTGCATTCTTACCCATAGACAGTAAACCATAGTGCAGGGGAATGACTCTAAACAATCCTTGCCACAAATATTGACACTTCAATTGGTGGGTGAAGCAATGAGATAACTCTACTCTATGAAGAAGACTTACAGATACTAGTAAAACACATAATTTGCACTCGATTGAAACTAAAATCATGTACCACGAAATATCATCTTACTTTCGCTAAAACACCTCTAGAGGTCACACCACACTCAACAAGAAGGCAACTCAAATCACAGAGATATGATCCTATTAATAACTTGAAGAACTATGCCCTTAGTACCACAAATTCAGAGTATGGAGGTATGAACTGAATCCTTTGTGAATACAATCCATTCTCCCAACAATCAAATGGTATTTAAAGTTTCTTAATATGTGACTAGGTCATCAAAAAGATTCTATCAATGCTTGAGATCAATCCTTCTTATTTAAGATAAGAAAAAGAGTAAGCTCCTTAATACGATAGAAGTTACAATATGATCATGCCTTGCATTCCAGATCTTTGTCTTTTCTCATAAACAAGTCTTTATTAACCAGAGTCAACACTTTAAATACAAATCCAAGTTGACACACACACAGTGGGTAATTTTAATAGCTTAGTTCAGTTTAATTGTTGGATCATATGAGCTTTAGCTTTATTAACAAGTGTGTGAGGTATTTAGATTATACATTCATGGTTGTGTAAGCTACCAATAAATCCTGGAGCGTGTTTAGATTTCAAGCTTATACAAGAAGGAATTATACTTCAATAAGATGCAAATATTAACATTCATTCACACAACTATCTGTCTATATGAAAGCCTTCCATTGTACTAAGGGAAGTTAGATTTATAACACATGGAAATCCACAGTGAGTAATGAGTACACGGAACTTAAATAAAACCTATAGTTTAGAAACCACTCCACACAAATCTATTCATGAACATTGCTACAACAAATAGAGAACAAATAATATACAAATAACTCAACTTACCAGGGGAGTTGGGCCCACACCTTCCCAAGTAGTGAGTGGAAACGAATCAGTAACTCACAAATGTACAAACAAAATAAAAGAAATCTCGATTGATATTAAATGGAAATATTTAACCAGCTTACAACATATTCATCATAGTATGGAAAGAAAAAATAAGTAACACAGATTTGTATTATGTTTAGCAAAGAGTATAGATCAACCTGTACATAGAGAAAATCCCTCTATATATCAATTTATGAGCATTATAAGATTACATTGTCTTCCCTTGTTCTCATGGACTAATAGGTAAAAATGACTATCAAAACAGAAGGATCTTACTGACCATGATTTCCTTTATCCAAGGTTACAATCTTAGGAAACTGATCTAATCAAACTAGACATTGCTATTGCTCTTAGTTTTGACCCCAATCTAGTGTTGTGTTGGAAAATATGCCTATGGGTTATCTTGAGGTTTCGTGTAATGCAGAGGGATGTTGGGTGAAAATGAAATGTTCAACATCCATCTCGATGATCACACAAACAATACCCATATTGCCAAATCCATTATGGACGCGCGTAGATAGGAGAAGCCACAACCTCGAGTACCAGAATGCCCGCGTTGTTACTAAAATGCCAGGAATAGTGCAGGAACAACTGTTACAGTAGAAAAGTGAGCATGCTTTTATCATTGGTAAAATATAGCCAAAAGATCCTAATTAATTCATTAAGAACTCAGAAAATACCAAAATAAACAACTTTTACCTCATGCTAAAATCAAGATCTTAGGCAGGCAAAAAGGGTAAAAGTAGGAGACAATGAGTTCGATTTTAATTCCTATGTGGGGAATAAATGGTCGAAAAAAGTGTATGGTGAGTGACAAAATGGGAGCTCAACATTACCCCCACACCTGATCATTTCCATGTCCTCATACAAAGATATCACAAAACTGTTCAAAATTGAAAGATATACTCCCTTCAACCACTAAGAGAGTCATGTCGCGTTGATCAGTATGTTGAGGCACAAGTTTTTATTTTCTAACCCATCACTCCTCCTCGGTTTCTCTGGCTGAAGTATTTTATGCATCTTCTTGTTAATTTTCTTAGTTTATGATTGAAGTTTCTTAATCTCTTCTTGAAATTTCTTGCTCTTCCCTTTTAATTGTTGATTTTCCCTTTAAATACACATGTTTAAGACAGAAAACTCCAGGACTTCATGTTCCATCTTTTTAACTTTATTTCTTCTCTTCACGAGTTTATTCTCTAGAGGATTTTTTATAAAAGACTCATTCATCAAGACATTTGAACCCTCACAATCTTCAAATCCTTTCTTAGAAGGTCCAGGAACAACTATGTTGGGAGTTTTTGGAGTCCCAGGCTTCTGTTTCTTCTCTGTAGTCTAATGTACATCTTTTAACATTCCATCATCACACCTCCCTTCACCTATAGGGGTGGAAAATTGTGCTCGTGGATCTACTAGTGGGTCTTGCTTGATAGGATCATTCCTTCATTGGTCATTATGGCCTGTGAATTCTGTATACAGCTGATATTGTTCCACGGGCTTGGGTCATTTCGCAACTTTGAAAAGATGTGCGATGGGAAAGGTGTCCTCATCATCAACAAGAATTGGATCCTCATTTGTTGCATCCTGTGGATACATGGGGGCTATTCCATCCTTTTTTTTTTCATGCATTCCCCTTTTTGGTGCAACAATCTTCGGGGCTTCTTTCTTTGACATATTACGGGTGACCCTATGAACTAGAGGGATCTCAAATAGTGGCTTGACAATCGTAGTCTTCTTTTCTGACTTACCATTCTTGGATCTTTCCTTTTTCTGTTGTTTACCCAAATTTCTCGGTTCATCTTCCACTACCACAAGTATTCTTTCCTTTTTCTGTTGTTTACCCAAAATTTCTCGGTTCCTCTTCCACCACCACATGTATTATTTCCTTTTTTTGTCGTTTACCCAAATTTCTCGGTCCCTCTTCCACTGCCACATGTATCTAGTCTATAAATTCATTCTCGCCCAAGAAATGATCCCATGTTTTATTTCTTTTATGGAGCTTGGATTCTACTAACATTTTAACTAATCCATGATGGTAAAGGATACTTTGAGGGTTTCAACTATTCCTTCTTACCATCTTAGACATATTTTCTATACTCGTGTACAGATAATAGGGGAAATTTATCAATTTTTTGGATTCAAAATGAAGTAAATTTTGAACATGATATTGGTATGTGAAGGCATACCTTCCCTCACAGGTTAAGTACCTCTGCAATATTTCCAATGTTGCTTGCCATTCATCCACGATGTATGCCCTTGGGACCCCCTTTTCCCAGGTCGTGTTTTTGTATTCTGGCTTTAGAAACTGGTTGCAAATTTCCATGCCAGGTGTAAATTTCTTGAATCAATATTCTCTAGTCCTGGGGAGGCCTATGACATTGGCTAGGGTTTCCTTTGTAACTTCTATTTCCAAATCCGCGACCCTAGTTAATCTCCTGTTAAAACTCTACACGAACTGAAGGGAAACCGTGTCATTAAACCCCCGAAATTTGGCGAAGAAGAGATGTCAACCTTCTTCCTTAAAAAAATTCTTTCACTTATGATACTCAGGTATTGATTCAAGCGCTTGTCGAGATACGGGTTCGTGGCGGTGTACCACCATGATAGAATATGGGTCTGGATGAAGGTTTCACCGAAGCCAAATTAAAGAACACTCTGAGGGACGTGGTGGGTGAAGAACACTCAGAGGAACGAAGAGGGTGTGGTCTGTGAATGCGGATAATATCTCAACAAAGTGACAATTTCAGCATAGGTTGGCTAAAGAATGAATGGCGATCAAGATAATGAATTTTAACCACCTCTGGAATCGTTGTGGTGCACCATTTACCTTTGTGATGGGGTGATATGAATTCCCTTCATGGTAATGATGATGAGTCGACTCAGTACAAGAATAATAATTTAAACTCATGCAAACGTGATGGGAATCATTCAAACGTTCCTAGTTTCCCTTATGAGAAGATCAACACTAATGTCGTGGAAAAAGTGAGGTTTTGCATGAATTTGAGATTTTTGCAACAATCAATCGCCCATAGAATAGAGATAATGTGTATGAGTGGGAAAAATGTTGGGTGATGTGGGAAAATAGAGATACAGTTCGTACAACAAGAAATATAGGGATGGTCAATCATTATGCTACACATGAATTATATCTTTGAAGATCGCATAATACATGGATGACCGAAATTTGAAGGCTAAGTAATGAGGATGAGTTAGATTGGCATGAGAAGTTGTTAAAACGATATCCTTTGTTCCTAATAAACTAACCAGAATCTAAAATCAATCTTACCTTAAAAATTCATTACCCATTTTAACTGTAGATGCGGAGTTCATGTGGATATCGGAAGTGATGATGATGATATTGATGATGTTGTCGCGTGAATGTTGTAGATGCCCAAGACTGAAAGAGGAGATCATAATATTTCTTATGCAAAAGTTTATTTTAAAATGTGGTCACAGTATTCCAGTGTCTGTAGTACAATTCCTGTGTGGGTGCGGGAATACTGTCGAGCACTGCTTTTTTCACTGATACTCTGAACATGCTATTGCTTTGCTCTGTGACTTACAAATGTAATGCTGAAAGAGATTATGTACAAATTTAACTCAAACTGGTTCAGAGAATATTTGAAAACTTAGGTAATTCTGAACTTATTGGAAATACTGGAATTTGAAATCAAAAACCAAGAGGAGAATAGAATTGTTGATGTCAAATTGTCATTTTGGTGATGATGGAAATAACTGCAATGAAAGCGAAGAAACAAGGTATGGATAGTCGGATCTATACCATGTCCCAAGCTCTATATTGAGAAACAAGTCTCACTTATTAACATGAAACCCACTAAGAAGGTAGACAACCCCCTCTTTTTTAGACAATGTGAATTGTTGCAGCTTCCTTGTAGCCAACTTCCTTTTTATTCACATTGACTATTGCAAACTATCATCCCGATCATGACTAATATATCTTCACCACAACCCGAACCTCTGAAAAAATCCATCCACGTGAAAGATGTATTGTCGTAGAACATGGATGGAATTCATTGGATTACCAACCATTGATGAAAGTTGTTAACCAATGCAATACTATTCACCTTTGATGACGATGAGAGTCAAGGTTCCACTGGTACAACTTGTTGGGCATGGATTAATGAGCTGATGTTGAATGTCCTGGAAGATTTGAAAAATGGGAGGAATTAATGAATCCCCACTATTGTCAGCGAGGGAACTTGCCATTAATGTATGAAATCCCCTAGGTACCATACAAATATTTGACTTTGATCCCCCAGATGATGTGTTGAAGTCGATGGAGACAAAGCTATCAGAAGGAGAGCCATAATGCATCCATCATCATCTGACGCAAGAGAAAACAAAATGATTTGAAGAACATGTAGTAAGGTTTGAAAATTGACAAGAAATTTTATTATGGGCTAATCTGCCAGCAAGACGATTTTCAGACATGCCCTTGTCTAACCACACCAGTAAATTGATTTTCATGGCTAGACTATTTTTTCTTATTTCTTATTTTTTTATTTTTATTTTATTTTTGTTATATTATTATTATTATTTATTTTATTTATTTTCTTATTTTCTTATGTACATACATTCAGAAATATGAAAGAAAAAGATTCAATCAGAGGTGGGAGAGGGAGAAGGAGACCCCCTTCCTACTACCTCCATTTCAGACTGCTTCAAAATATCTCGTACAAAGTTATCCTTCGACATTAGCCTATGATACAACCTCAACCGATGGCCATTGACCACAAAAGAATGTTTTTGGTCATCAATTGTTGTTATCCTGATGGATCCATTGTTGAAGACAGACTCGATTTCGTAAGGCCCCAACCATATTGTAGTAAGTTTTCCTCTTAATTTATTAAACCGAGAATAAAAAAGGAGGGCCCAATTATCGGGCATTAAAACTCTCTTCTTGATGAATTTATCATGCCATCTAGTTCTTTGTTCGTGTACCAAAATAGTGTGTTGAACTGCATCTTTCCTAATTTCATCCAACGCATTGAGTTGGGATATTATCTATTTCTGTGCATCTCATTAATCTATGCCCAATTGTGAAGTTGTCCTAATGGTTTTAACTTGAAGCTTAGTGGGAAGAAGAACATGTTTTCCATACACTAACTCATATGGAGTAAATCATGTGATATTTATCCATGTGGTTCTATAAGCTCGCATCGCTTCCAAAAGCCTTTCTGCCTAGTATTTGTGATGCAGTTGGACTGTCTTAGTTAGGATTAATTCCAATACCTTGTTTGTAGACTCAATTTTCCCATTTTCTAGCGGGTGATATGGAAAAGATTTATAGTTCTTTATTTGGTAGCGTTGAGTAAGCTCTTGCATTGATTTAGATGTAAATTGTATCTCGTTATCTGTCATAATTTCTCTTGGAATGCCAAAGCAAGTAAAAATATATTCGTAAAGAAAATCTATAACTGACTCTTCACTAGCAGAATGAAGGGATTTTGCTTCTACGCACTTAGTTACATAATCAGTGAAAACTTAAATATACCTTTTTTTACATGATGAAGGAGAGATTGGCCCCAAAAAATCCAAGGCCCATATTTCAAAGGGTTCGACAAGCACTTGGGATTGTAAGGGAATCTCATATACTTACACTGGCTTACCCATTCTATGAAAACTATCGCAAATTCTCACATACTTTTTGGCGTCCTTAAACAATGTCGGCCAGTAATATCCTTGATGAAGAACCTTGTAAGCAATCCTTTTATCTGTGAAATGGCCTCCACAGGGGCCATCATGGCATGATTTTAAGATTTCATATGTTTCATCATCTCGTACACATCTTCTAATAATAATTCCATGCCCCGTACGGAAGAGATCTCCCCCAATCCATGAATAAGTTGCATTGTTCTTGACAATTTGTTACTTGTCTCTTGGGGAGAGATGTTGAGGCAACTTCCTTGTGGTCAAATAATTGGCTATATCTACAAAACACAGAATGTTAGTGGAAACAACAAATAAATGTTCTTCTGGAAAAATATCATCAACGAGGGTGTTTTCATCATTATTATGAATCCGAGAAAGAAAATATGCAACTAAGTTTTCTTTACCAGGCCTATCCACAATGGTAATGTTAAATTCCTGCAACAATAGTAGCCACCTAGTGATCCTACCATTTTTTATGGGCTTATTCATTAAAAAATTGATGGAAGAATGGTCGGTGTGAATAAAAGTTCCAGAGCCTGTAATATAATGTCTAAATTTATTAATAGCATGTACGCCAAATAATAATTGTTTTTCTGTGATTGTGTAATTGAGCTCAGTTGGTGATAAGTTTTTACTACTATAATATATAACATAAGATAATTGATCCTCTTTCTATCCTAAGACAGCCCCAAGAGCAGTGTCTTAAGCATCAGTACAAATATGAAAGGGAAGGGACCGGTCTGGTCCCCATAGAATTGGCGTTGTGGAAAACTTTTCCTTCAATATTTCGAAAGAAATTTGACATTGAGAATCCCACAAAAAGTCAATATCTTTAGCTAACAATTTGCATATAGGTGCAACTATCTTTGTGAAGTTTTCAATAAATATTCTATAGTAGACAACATGACCCAAAAAAATTCTTACCTCCTTTGGTGAATGGGGTACAGGAAAGTCCATGATGACCTTACTCTTAGTAGGGTCCACTTTAATACCTAAAGAAGAAACATGATGACCAAGAAAAATGCCTTGTTGTGAAAACATCTTACATTTTTTATGACTCAAGGCAACATTATATTACTTACATCTAATCAATAATTTTTCCATGTTATGAAGTGCTTTGTTAAAAGAGTCACCATAGACAGAAAAATCATCCATATAGATCTCAACACACTCGTGAATAAAGTCAACAAATATCCCCAATACAACTCTTTGAAAAGTGGCAGGGGCATTGCACAATCCAAACGGTAAAACTCTATGGGAAAATGTCCCCCATGGGCATGTAAAAGTGGTTTTCTCCTGATCCTTTGGTGCGATCTGAATTTGATTGTATCCACTAAAACCATCCAAAAAGGAAAAGTACTTCTTTCCTGCTAAGGTATCCAATACCTGATCGATGAAGGGAAGTTGAAAATAATCTTTAAGTGTTTCTTTATTAAGCTCACGATAGTCAACACATATTCTCCACTTACTTTCCTTTTTAGGCACAACAACAAGTGGAGAAACCCACTTTCTATCAGATATAGGATAAATAAAGTTAACATCTAGTAACTTATGTAATTCTTATTTTACTATGTCCTTTATGGTGAGATTCATACAACGGTGTGGCTCCCTAATGGGTATGGCATTTTCTTGAAGGTAAATATGGTGTGTACATGTGTCTGGGTGAATGTCAAGCATGTCTTTATAGTCCCAGGCAAATGCACTGGAGTGATTTTGTAATATGTTGATTAATTGTTCATGTTGATTAGAATCAAGGTCAACATTGATATTCAAAGTTTTTCTTGGGATAATTTCAAAAGTTATGCTATAGGGATATGTGGTCTCTTATATGGCTAACACAAGGAAAGATGTAGTCTCTGTTGGATCAAAATTTTCCTGAAAATCTTGTGAAAAATATGATTATAGGTATGGGGTACTTTTGGAAACTGAGTACAATCCATAAAAATAAAAACAAAAATTCAAAAAATATCTTACAATTGACTTTTCAATCCCCCTAATTGTTCGATGGTTAAAAGGGGATGCAAATTTTTTGTTTTTCTGTGATTTTTAATTTCTACAATTTTGAGAGATTCAATTTCTGCATCTTCAGAAGATTCTATTTCCTTATTTTCAGGAGGTTCAATTTCTATATTTTCACAAGATTCGAGCACTTGCCAAGAATCTTGTAGTGTTGGTTTGGAAGGTGGGTATAAAGTGAGTTTCTTCATAGCTAGACCATTTGATATGGTCATCTCTCCACACCTACATCCGATGAAAGCATCGGTTGTGGCCAACCTCCTAAGAATGACAGGGTAGCTTACCATGTTGGTTTTAGGTTGAATAACTAGAAAATATATAGCATACTCCCAAGAATTTAAATTTACCAGTATATCATCGAGAACTCCGACAAGCTTGACCCTAGATTTATCAGCAAGTTCGAGCACCGTGGGTGTGGGCCAGAGAATATTCAATTGTAATGTCTCCATGGTCATAATAGTCATGATATTTATTGCAGCTCCCAAATCGATCAAAGTATTTCGTATGGGACAGTCATTGATGGAAATGGTGACTATGGGTTTTTCGGGGTCTCCATACTTTTGCACCAATGGTTTCCCAAACAATAGCTCAGCCAGTTGACCTGCTACTTGGAAAATGTGGGGCTCTTTTCATTTCCTTCCAAGTTTCTTAATGCATAAATCCCTTATAGTTTTTGTGTAGATGGCAATGTCTTTTATAGCTTGTAATAGGGGTATTTTGGAACAAACATTTCGTAGCTCAGCCTCCAAGTCAAATTCAGGGAGGAAAATAGGATTTTCTATGGCTAATCTTTCTGGATAAGGTGGAATTTTAGGTGCTTGTGGCTGCTATGTATGAGGATTAGTAGATGTTTGTGTCAGAATGGAGGGAGTAACTATGTTTCTGGGTTGGTCGCCATTTATTGATTGTTCAGGAGTTTCCTTTTCTTCGTCAATTACAACCGTGGAATCCCTTGGTTTCACGAATTTTCTTGATCTCAGATGTGTATTTTTTAGGGGCATATGATTGATCAAGTAAGACAGAAATGGCTACATCTTAGCATTAAAGGAGGGTTTTTCTGCTCTATTGTTTGGATTCGGTATCGACTATGCAGGCATTTGTGTTGGTTTGGGAGGGTTTTGGTTTGCAGCTAGTTGTGGTAATTGCGGGACTTTTGCTTGGGTAGTAGGATAAAAGGATGGCATGGATCGGGGGTATTGTGAGTAGTTAGGATAAGGCATTGGGAATTATTGTTGAGGCATAATCATGTGAGGGTTGCCTCTTCAATTATGATTCCAAGGTTGAGTTTGAATTTGTTGTTGTGGCCAAGTGGGTTGCCATGGATTTTGAGTGTTCCACTATTTTTGATGAGAATTATAAGGTGAAAAATATGATGAAAAAGGATCTTGGGACATACCTTGGTATCTTGGCTACCATGGTCTCTTTAGTGCATCTTGAAAATAAGTTTTTGCAACCTCCTTATTTTCTTTATATATGGCTTTAAGTCTGGGCAGCAAGGGGAAATTCGTTGTCTCATGATCCTCCACACATATTGCACAAACCTGCACATTATCGAATGGGAGTTCTTTAAATGGATTCTTCTTTCGACAACAAGGACAAAAAACATACACAATAACCTTCTCTTCTTCTTGTTTTTTCTTAACTTGAAACATATCTAGATGAGAACTAAGAGTATCAAGAATTTAAGTTTTAAGTTTTCCTATAAATTTCCTAATTCTATCCTTGATACTCCACCTCCTGCAATAGATTTTGTTACTTTCAGCAAAACATCTCTTATTCCCTTACTAGATTTTGCACGACTCCTAGAATATCTCCTGCACAAATCACAAATCTCAGCAAATGGAAATTGGGAGATATCGCCTGTACCCATCAGATTTAACACATCAATATATTCTTCTTGTATCCCTTTTATAAAGATAGTCCTTATGGTATCATTATTTAAAGTACTATGATTGGTTTTATGGAGGTTGTAAATAAACCTTTCCACGTAGTCTTCAAGACTCTCTTCCTTTGATTGTTACATCTTAAAGATGCCATTGCGAGAATCTCTAGCCCTACAGTAGTTTTAATATTTTCTTAAGAAAGTACTTTGTATGTCTTCCCAAGATCGGATAGAGTAATCTTCAAGCCCCATGAACCATCTTAGAGAGGAGTCTTTTAAGGTTGTTGGAAACAATTTTAATTTATGTGCATCATCAGTATAATTATAGCTTCTACAAGGAAAATGAAACTCAAAGAGAAAAGCATCTGGATCCTTTGTAACCATACCTATGAAATTTGGAAGGACAGAAGGGGGGATATTTTTCACGTTCACATTAAAAATTAATTCAAGTATGGGAAATTTTAAGGTGGTCTCTCCTTCTGGTTCCATATTCCTTTCTTCTTCATCTTCCATGTGGCTAAATATACTAAATTCCTCTGGACATGGTGACAATGGTGGCTCAGCTACTAGATTTTGATGAATGGTGAATTTGTCTCCCACGTGCAATTCTGGAATTCCTCCCACCACATGAGTTTCTACTTGTGAAATGATCACATTTTGGGGGGTCCTAAGCAGTTGGTATATAATCTCTTGATTGACAATTTGTTTTAGTACTAGAACAATGTTTGAAGCTGGCCCATCAGCCTGTGGCTATTCATCTGGTTGGTCCTGGAATTATCTCTCTTTTCCTTGGACCTTTTCTACTGTTGGTTCATATTATGGGGTGGCCAACCTTGATGTATAATCCTCTCTCTGTGTGCTTCCTACGTATATTTCAGTCGGGTTAATAGGAGGGGTTTTATTGCTACCAAATAAATTTTCTGGAATATTAGTTTTTAAAAATCTACCCTTGTTATCCATAGACCTAACCATGAGTTAACCATATGCCAGATAGGGTTTGGAAGGAATCAAAATAGTGGCAGTGTAGGTTCTTACCTTCCATCTTACTGTCTCTCCGCCACCGATATGGAAAAAGAAAATAATGCTTAAAGAAAACAATCGAAAATTAAAACAAAAACTAGCTTCTTAGTGTTTACCTTTTAGCAATTCCCTGGCAATGATGCCAAAATGTTGGGCCAATTAATTGTTGTAATAAATTCACACATAAGTGTCAACCAGGTTCGTAAACTGATGAACTGTAGGAACAATATGTGTAGGCAAAGGACAAAAGTGTATCCTACTTTTTCTTTCAAGGAACAAAAAATCTAGGTGACCTACCAATCGTTCATGAACATAAAAAGAAAACACTACTCCACACAAATAATTAATAACCAAAGAAAGAAATCTAATGCCTAAATCCTATTCTATGTGTGAAAAGCAATCAACCTTTTAGCAGTACAGTAAATAAACAATAAACTAATAAAAAAAGGACAGAAATTAACGAGGTAGGTGTCTATATCAATCAACAGTATGAATCCACTCAAGTATTCATATAATCATGTTACTGATCTATAATAAGACTAACCAGCTTGAGAGTAATTCCTAGTGTCTAACCTACCCTTAACCTAAAATGTTTACTTCACTACAAGAAGGAAAAACTCTATGGTGCTACTACATTATTACCCACAGACAATAAACTAGAGTGTAGGGGAATGACTCTAAACAAGCCTTGCCACAAAGCTTGACACTTCAATTGGTGGGTGAAGAAATGAGATAACATCACTCTATGAATAAGACTTACAAATACCAGTAAAACACACAATTTTCATTCGATTGAAACTAAACTCTTGTTCCATGAAATATCAACTTACTTTTTCTAAAACACCTCTATAGGTCACACCACACTCAACAAGAAGGAAACTCAAATCACAGAGATATGATCCTATTAATAACTTGAATACCTATGCCCTTAATACCACAAAGTCAGAGTATGGAGGTATCAACTGAATCCTTTGTGAATACAATCCATTCTCCCAACAATCAAAGGGTATTTAAATTTTCCTGATATGTGACCAGATCATCATAAAGATTCTATCAATGCTTGATATCAATCCTTCTTATTTAATATAAGAAAAAGAGTCAGCTCCTTAAGAAGATAGAAGTTACAATATGATCATGCTTTACATTCCAGATCTTTGACTTTGCTCATAAACAAGTCTTTATTAACCAGAGTCAACACTTTAAATACAACTCCAAGTTGACACACACATAGTGGGTAATTTTAGTATCTTAGTTCAGTTTAATCGTTGCATCATATGAGCTTTAGCTTTATTAACAAGTGTGTTAGGTATTTATATCAGACATTTGTGGTTGTGTAAGCTACCAATAAATCCTGGAATGTGTTTGGATTTCAATATTATATAGGAACGAAGTACACTTCAGTAAGATGCAAATATTAACATTCATTCACACATATGTATGTCTATATGAAATCCTTCCATTGTACCAAGGGCAGTTCGATTTATAACACATGGAAATCCACAGTGAGTAATGAGTACAAAAAACTTAAATAAAACCTACAGTTTAGAAACCACTCCACACAAATCTATTCATGAACACTGCTACAACAAATAGAGAACAAATAATATACAAATAAATCAACTTACTAGGGGAGGTGGGCCCATGCCTTCCCAAGTAGTGAGTGGAAACGATTCAGTAACTCACAAATGTACAAACAAAATAAAACAAATCCTGATTGATATTAAATGGAAATATTTAACCAGCTTACAACATATTCATCACAACATGGAAAACAAAAATAAGTAACACAAATTTCTATTATGTTTAGAAAAGAGTATATATCAACCTGTACACAGAGAAAATCCCTTTATATATCAAGTTTTTAGCATTTATAAGATTACATCGGCTTCCCCTGTTCTTGTGGACTAAGGGGTAAAAATGACTATCAAAACTTAAGGATCTTACTGACAACGATTTCCTTTATCCAAGGTTACAATCTTAGGAAACCAATCTAATCAAACTAGATATTGTTATTGCTCTTAGTTCCGACCCTGTTCTGGTGTTGCGCTGGAGGACATGCCTAAGGGTTGTATTGAAGTTTCTTGTAATGCATAGGGACGTTGGGTGAAAATTAAATGGTCAACACCCATCTCGATGTTCACACAAACAATACCCATATCACCAAATCCATTCTGGACGCGTGCAGATAGGATAAGGCACAACCTCGAGTATCAGAATACCTTCGTTGTTACTTAAATTCCAGGAATAGTGCGGAAATAGTTTTTACAGTAAAAAGGTGAGAATGATTTTATCATTGGTAAAATATATCCAAAAGATCCTAATTAATTCATTAATAATTCAGAAAATACCAAAATAAACAACTTTTACCTCATGTTAAAATCAAGATCTTAGGTAGGCAAAAAGGGTAAAAGTAGGAGACAATGAGTTGGATTTCAATGCCTAGGTGGGGAATAAATGGCCAAAAAAATTGTATGGTGAGTGACAAAATGGGAGCTTAACACTATATTTCATTAGGAATGAATGGACTTTGCTTGAACAAAGGAATGATTGACTCTAGGGCCTCAACAAATGCCATATCATTAAGGGTGATGAAACAACTTGGTTTGAAGACAACATGACCTTATGGAAACATATGCAATATTGATTCCAAAAAGGTCATTTTCTCGGGGTATGTGAGGACATTGAGGTTTTTCTTATTGATTTTCCACATATCAACATCTTCATGGGCATAGTAGTAATCGATGTTCTAAATGCTTGGGGGATGCTCTTATCTAGGAGCTGGTCTACTTCTCTTGGGGGTTTCCATAGCATGGATCTCACCCATGCACAGATTCCCATGGGAGATGGCACCTTCTAGATATTATAAAATCGAGAGAAAGATGATAGACACATGATGAATCCTGATGGTCCTGATTATGTCAACAAATGCAGTTATAATGTGCCTCCACAGATCATTGAGTATGATCCATCTGAGCTACCCTTTATGCAGGAAGACTCCATAGAAACACTTCTTCCATGGACAGATGAATAAAAAGACAAAATTTCAAAATACCATGGGAAGGAGCCAGGTTCTATCCATATTTTGAAGAAATAATATGAGAAACATGGATAAATCATCAAAGAGACAGTCCACAGAGAGCCTCCATGCGTTGAGAATACACCTTACATAAATTTTAATGAAGGAAGTCTTGCGCTCATGTGGGAAAAAAGGAAGGGAAAGACTAGATATGACTAGAGAGATTACAACTCATGCCTTGGCCCTTACATCATCAAGAAGAAGTCTCATAAAGAAAAGTATTATCTGACAAAATTAGATGGGAGGCAAATGCCATTACCAGTGGATGGACCTCTTCCCCAAATCTACATCCAGGTCACATGACTTCTTCAGGGCCCATGCCCCAGGTACGTAGGCAAGTCATATTTATTTACCTTGCATTTGCATCTATATTTCTCATATTAATATATGCATTTCATTTTCATTTTTCTCTACTTGCATATTGATTTCATGCTTAGTTTAGAAAATTTTGAAAAAATGTCAAAAATTTTCTTTTCTAGATTAGTTATCATTTTGGATTTCTCTCTCTCTCTCTCTCTCTATATATATATATATATATATATATATATATATGAATGAAGGGTGATAACACCACCCTAAATGCTTTGATCCTTTTTTTCTGAGTTTTTAGTAGGGACATGTATACTAGGAGATGTTACGGTTCTCATGCACACTACGACGAGCACATGTCCCAAAGTAGGAGCCAGATTTTATCCTCATTTTGTGGATAACTAAGGATATTATGTCTCGAGGCCCTTAGGTTGTAAATATGGAGTGCCAAGAACCCATATGACTAGAAATATCCTTTTGCACAGATGGAGACCCTTCTCACCACCATAGAGGTCGTAGACTTTCAGATGGCATCCACAACACCAACTGGCTTCCGGAAGGTAGTGGGCCTCACTCCATGAGGTACAAGTCATTATTATGGTGAGCATCATTTCAATATTTGAGGCAGTTACGAATTTTGTATCTTAGAATTATTTATATTTCATAATGTCCCAACATAATATCCAAGCATATAAACTTTAATGAGGGAGTAAACGTTTTGTGTCCCCCTTGCATCTGGCACACATAAAATATGCACATGATCATTGGTTTGTGAACATGTTCTTCGTCCAATTTCCTCCAAATCATCAAGATCCTTCTTTGTACCTCATTCTAAATGATCAGAGATGCCTCAATGCTCTCCTTTCAACGGGTCTCCTTCCATCGACTTAAGCTCATCTATTCTAGAAATGATATTGCCTTTGGTGGAGGATTGAAGTGGTGGAGGCCCATCTGGAAGGGACTTAGTTTCTTAGTTTTGAACCATGCCGACACAAAATTTTGTAATTCATTCACTTATGCTGATTACATTTTAATAGAAATACTCTTTTCTCCTCCAATTAATATCTTGAAAATATTTGAATTGTTATTCCATGGGCATATTTGTTATGAATGTTGATGGATTATGCTATTGAATGTGCTTACTTTATATATTATCACCATATGCTTGCATTTCTTGGTTGTTGAGTACAAGTTGTAGGTGTATTTCTTTGAGTCAAGTGCTCAACGATGGAATTCATCGAACGTCTGGATGATGTAGGCACTTTATCTTGTCTTGTTAGCATATTTTATTATATAGCATACCTTATATTAGAGTTGATTTTTGCAGTCATTTTTGTCTTTTGTGGTTTACCCATGGCCATAGAGAGATTTTCCTCGTAACAGTCTTGTGTATATATACAAAATTTTGAATTTTTGTCTCTGGAATGAGAAAAATGAGGAATTTGAGTGTGCAGAGGGAAAGGGGAGGCCATCAAAGAAATATGCATGGAGTGTGGAAACAATTGCTATAACATGGATTAGTCCAAGGTGATGGGTTATACCATGGATGAGAAGGCATTTGAGAATTATATGCATTAAAATTTTGAGCAGGATTGAAGTTCAAACCTGTTTGGAATGGTCTTGGTGCTCCAGGCCTCTTTTGATTGATGAAGTATAGTTACTCCACATTCTCTTCTACTCCTCGAAATGTAGCAAAAATGTATATTATACATTTAAATCAACCACAATCATATAATCATTAAGCAATATACAAAATACCCATGACTAACTATTAAATATGGTCAAAAGAAAACATTAAGACATTTTGTGGTGGAAAAATATCTCAAAGATGAGCCTTTATAATGTACAATAATGAGGCTCATCAATTAGTATCCTTAGAGAATATTATATGATCATTGATGACATTGTAGGTAGAAATTAATACTACAATACTATTTTATCCATGTGATACATTTGGCACTTCTTTTTGGGGGGGTCAACCACTAATTTAAAAACTGCTTTTGAGGGGGGGATAAACCACTTGCTTAAGCCACGTGAGCACTTAATTTTACCACAATTTTAATTTTTGGGGGTACTCCCTAGTTTAAAAAGTGGTGGGGGTGAAATGTAAACAAAAATCAACATGTGTCCCTCCTTTACTAACCAGATAGTTGAGCCACCAAGAATGGATATTGCGCTAATTTTAGAGATCTCTAAAGATAGTGATGTTGAACTAATTCAAAAACACACAACTACACTTATTTTGGATATACTCTCCTCGAATCAGACTAGACTCCTCTCTTCTCTATGAAGAGTCTTAGTCCTTCTCTAATACCATGACAAAATTAGAGAGGAAAGTAAACAAATAGAGATGTGTAAATAACCATGGGGCCTCATTTCCCTTCTAAAAATTAAATATCTTACACATCATACAAATAGATCTAGTGGATATCTACCTACCTAACACTTCAGAAAACAATAATTTGACTAAAATACTAATTGGAGTTTAACTCCACTCGACTCGGTGAGCTGGTAGACAAGGTGGACAACAACAAGGAGATTACTCTAATAGTTTTGTATCCTAAACCAATTATTATATATGTAATGTACTTGAGATTTGTTATTGAAAATACAAGCGAGACACAATAATAAATGAAAGATATATGAAAATAAAGATAAATAAACAAATCAGATAATACACATGATTTACATGGTAAAAATATGACAATGTGTTAAGGAAACATCAGCGGGGCAGGATATCAGTATCTCTATTATTCAAGACGAAATGAGCATGATGACCATTCAGACTGTGGAAGATGCTTATCAAATGGCTCTAAAGGCTGAAGAAAAGCTGAGCCGAAAGCAAGGTCAAAGAGGTCGAGGCAAAAGTCAAGCCAGAGGCAAGACAATTACCCAAGACAAAACTCATAAATCTAAAGAAGAGGGGAAGAAATCTCAAACTCAACTTGAGAGAGGGGGAATCTCACAGAGGGGGTAGTATGCTGATAGAAATACTTTTCCTCATACCAGAGGAAGAGGAAGAGGCGGACGAGGTGAAGTGAAATGTTTTGTCTGTGGGAAAAACGGGCATAAATCTTATGAGTGTCCAAATAGGAAGAAAGAAGGTGGTGAAACTTACATTGCCGAAGCTCAAAGATGGAATGTTGAGGCAGAATATGCTGAGGGAAGAAGATCTTTAATGATGAGGAAAGTTTTCTTAATGCCATAGAAAGAGGAAGAGAACCCAGCCCAAAGGAAAAAACTATTTTGGACTGCTTGCAACACCAAGGACAGGGTATGCAAAGTCATCGTGGACAGTGGTAGCATAAACAACCTCGTTTCTACAGAGATGGTAGAAAATATGGAGCTAGAGACTATCGTACATCCAAGCCCATACAGAGTTTCGTGGCTACAAAAAGGACATCAGGTAAATGTCACTAAACAATGTTTAGTTGAATTTAAAATCGGAGGATATAAGGATGAAATATTATGTGATGTCATTCCCATGGATGTTTGTCATCTATTGCTGGGTAGACCATGGCAATATGATAGAAATGTGATTCATGATGGGAGAAAGAACACATACACCCTGGAGAAGAATGGGAGAACTCACATGTTGTTGTCGATTAAGGATAAAGAAGTGAAACTAGAGGTGAGAAACATTCTACTTCTCATGAGTGGGAAGGAACTTCTTAATGAGGTTAAGAAGAAGGAAGACACACAATTTATTGTGGTCAGGAAGCCTAGAATTGTTTTGACCAGTACAAGGGTGGATGATTTACCAGAGGAAATCTAGAAGTTGCTGGAAGAGTTTGCCGATATAGTAGTGGGCGAACTACCTTGTTTGTTGCCACCGATCAGAAGTATAAGCCATCATGTTGATCTTATACCTGGAGCCAGTTTACCGAACAAAGCAACGTACAGGTTGACGCCACAGGAAAATGAATAAGTCAAGAGACAAGTCCAGGATTTAATGGACAAAGGATTGGTTAGAGAGAGCTTGAGTCCATGTTTTGTTCCAATAGTACTCAGCCCAAAGAAAGATGGAGGCTGGAGAATGTGTATGGACTCCAGGGAAATCAATAATATTACCATCAAATATAGATTTCCATTGCCAAGGATGGATGACTTGATGGATTGCTTGAGTGGAGCAAGATTCTTTTCAAAGATTGATTTGAAAAGTGGATATCATCAAATTCGTATGAGAGAAGGTGATGAATGGAAGACATCATTCAAGACGAATGAAGGGCTGTATGAGTGGCTTGTTATGCCATTTGGCTTAACAAATGCACCCAGTACTTTCATGAGATTGATGAACGAAGCCCTGAAGGATTTCATTGGGAAATTCGTTATCGTATATCTTGATGATATATTGATTTTCAGCAAGATAGAAGCAGAACACTTGAAGCATTTAGCTATAGTGATGAGGAGATTACAACAAGAGAAATTGTTGATTAATGTGAAGAAATCATCATTTATGAGTACATAACTCATTTATTTGGGTTTTGTTATCTCTACAAATGAGTTGAAGATGGATCCGGAAAAGGTAGAAGTGATTAAGAATTGGCCATCATCGAAAGGTGTGTTTGAAGTTCGAAGATTCCATGGTTTGGCAAGTTTCTACAGGAAATTCATCCAAAATTTTAGTGGGATTAGCGCATCGATGATGGATACAGTGAAGAAAAGACATAAATATTTTCGTTGGACAGAGAAAGTAGAGAAAAGTTTCAATCTGTTGAAGAAGAAGATCATGGAACAACTAATTATGGTGTTGCCAGACTTCAACAAGACATTCCAGGTCAAGTGTGATGCTAGTGGATTTGAAATTGGAGCGGTCTTGAGCTAAGATGATAGGTCGGTTGCATACTTCAGTGAGAAATTGAATGAAGCGAAGGTTAAGTACTCAACATATGACAAAGAATTCTATGTTGTCATACAAGCGCTGAAGAAATGGAGACATTATTTGGTTCCTAAAGAGTTTGTTTTGTACAACAACAATCATGCTTTACAATTTGTGACTCAACAAGAGAAGTTGAACCAAAAGCATGCTAAATGAGTTGAATACATGTAGAATTTTACTTTTGTGATTAAGCATATTTCTGGAACTGCTAACAAATTTTTTGATGCTTTGAGCTGGAAATGTTTCCTTATGCAGGAATTCAGAGTCAAAACTTTGGGCTTTGATAAACTCAAAGAAATGTACAGAGATGATCCAGATTTTAAAGAAGTGTATGAGGCGTCTGAGAATCTGTAAGGTAGCTAGAGAGGTAGTGGGGGGGCCCAGAGGGCCCATAGTGATAATAGTGGAGGTCATTCAATGTAAGGTGGACTAGATCCACTATATTATTAAACGAGGCCCTCTATGGTATTTAGATATAATAAATGGGTAATTAGATATAATAAATGTAAGAGGACTTCTTAGAAGGTTCTACTTCTAGAAGATTCCTCCTCTAGAATGTTCTTAGGTGATGGTAGCACTATATAAAGGGATTCAAGAAATGTAATGAGACATGAAAAAACTTATTGTATCTGGAGCGGTAACTCAATAGGAAGATTCCCCCTCGAAGAGGCAAGTGAACAGGAGAGGATCCCTTCCATAATAGGATCCATTGTATAGTGTTACCCTACCTCAAGGGTTTGGTAATAATAAAGTGTGGTTTCTTCTATCTTGCTTGTGGATCTATTGTGTATTCAGTATTTGTGGTGATTATATTTGTAGATCTATTCAGGTTCTTAACAAGTGGTATCAATGCACTTTCCTTGGCAGACATTGTGGGCAAATATTTTTTATTTTTGCCGATTTTTTTTCGGAGAAGAAAAAAAGAGGTCCGCAACATTCCAGAACTTTTCGGTATTTTTATGTGCAAAATTTGCAGAAACAGGTTGTAGATCTGAGTTCCTCTCAGAAAAACACCCAAGTTGAAAAACAAAATCGTCCGAAATGGAGTCCGGAAGGTCAAGATATTGAAGTTTTAAAATCTGCAATTTTTCAGGGTTTTTTCCACGGACGGCGGAGCGATATGTTTTTATTTTTGTAGCAGCTGGAGGTTGAAATTTCTCAAAAAAATTACATATCTGAGTTCCTCTCACAATTTCACCCAATTTCAAAAATCAAATCAGCCGAAACGGAGTCCGGGAAGTGAAGTTATGAACATTTTAAATTCAACAGTTTTTTAGGGTTTTTTCAGAAAAAACCGTGATTTTCTGTTGTAACGGCTACGAGACTGAAGGGGTCATAGGGTGCTCAGATGGCTATTTCTTCTCAAAACCTCAAATAAATTCTTGAAGCATTCAAATATCAATTGTATGACACATTGCATGACAAATTTCATGACCTTGCAGATGGCCTCAATAATAGTCTTTGTAGTTCATTGGATAGCATGCAGGAGAGATTTCTTATGGCAGACATCATCAGGGATGAATATAATCAAGAAATATATGCTTGGTATGATTTTGAGGATGATTGTGATGATTGGTATATGGATAGTTTTCATTTATGGGATGACAACCACTTCCATATTTTATTTGATGACTCTACTCCACCTTCTATAGAGAACATCAATGTCCCACATCAGGAGCTAGTTACCAGCGTTCAGTCTGCATATTCTATAGTGGTATTATTCCTTTCAGATTCTGCTACGACTCTTTTCCACTATGTGGATGGATATTCTTATTTGGATCCACATGATAGGTGTCAATCTTTGGAGCATCATTTGGAGTTGGTTATTGGGTTCCAAAATCTTCCACGTGGAGTTCACATGAGCACTTAGACATGGGACCCGGGCTTACAATGGTGGTTGGACTACTTCATCATGGTGGATTTCCTTTCTATATGGGACTTTGGTTCTTCAGTCTTCTTCAGCATTATGGTCCACAATTATCCATGGGACCCTGATATATGGTTGTACATCAAGTGTTGAGGACAACGCTTTCATAAGGGGGATGGAATGTAAAGTAGCTAGAGAGGTAGTGGGGGGGCCCAAAGGGCCCATAGTGATAATAGTGGAGGTCGTTCAATGTAAGGTGGACTCGGTCCACTATATTATTAAATAAGGCCCACTATGGTAGTTATATATAATGAATGGGTAATTAGATATAATAAATGTAAGAGGACTTCTTAGAAGGTTCTACTTCTAGAAGATTCGTCCTCTAGAATGTTCTTAGGTGATGGTAGCACTATATAAAGGGATTCAAGCAATGTAATGAGACATGAAAAGAATTATTGTATTTGGAGCGGTATCTCAATAGGAGGATGCCCCCTCGAAGAGGCAAGTGAATAGGAGAGGATCCCTTCCATAATAGGATCCATTGTATGGTGTTTCCCTACCTCAAGGGCTTGGTAATAATAAAGTGTGGTTTCTTCTATATTGCTTGTGGATCTATTGTGTATTCAGTATTTGTGGTGATTATATTTGTAGATCTATTCATGTTTTTAATAGAATCCAATTCTTAGGGATAGAAGTCAGTGGACCAAATATATAATCCAGGATGGATTATTATTTAGGGGCAATCAGTTATGTATTCCAAAATGCTCCATGAGGGAGAATCTACTGAAAGAAAAACATAGTGGAGGATTGGTCGAACATTTTGGTCATGACAAAACGTTCTCAAAGTTGAATGGCACATATTTTTGGCCAGGGATGAGGACAGATGTTAAGAAAATTGTGGACAGATGCAAAATTTGTTAGCACACAAAGGGGAAAAGGAAGAACATAGGGTTATATCAGCCATTACCCATACCTGAAAGGCCGTGGGATGCAGTGAGCATGGATTTTATATTGGGACTACCAAGGACACAAAGAGGATTTGATTCAATCTTTGTGGTGGTTGATAGATTTTCAAAGATGACACATTTTATACCATGCCAGAAAACTAGCGACGCAACTCATATTGCGAACCTGTT
This sequence comes from Picea engelmannii, assembly GCA_009831015.1. Lineage (NCBI taxonomy): Eukaryota > Viridiplantae > Streptophyta > Pinopsida > Pinales > Pinaceae > Picea > Picea engelmannii. The sequence goes on along the minus strand of ML791695.1, from coordinate 696,779 downwards.
TTTCAAAGAAGTCGTTAGACTTCACGACTTGCCAAGGAGTATAGTTTCAGATCGTGATACCAAGTTCGTGGGACATTTCTGGAGGACTTTATGGAAGAAGCTGGGGACATGTTTGTCTTTTAGCTCGGCTTACCATCCTCAGACGGATGGGAAAACAGAAGTTGTGAACATGATCTTGGGAAATTTGTTGAGGAGCCTAGTGACTGAACACCACAGTCAGTGGGATCACATTCTGCCACAGGCGGAATTTGCTTACAATGACTCATTTAACAGAAGCACAGGGCAGATTCCATTCCAAATTGTATATAGAATGCAACCCAGGGGAGTTTCTGAATTGAAGGATTCAGAACAAAATGAATTCAGAAGTGCTACTGCAGAGGAATTTGCAGAAGCAATGAAGGAGCTCCACAATCGAGTTAAGGAATGATTGCAGAATTCAAATCAAGAATACAAGCGCAGGGCAGATCAACACAGGCGAGAACTTCAATTTGAAGTTGGTGATCTGATTCTTGCACATCTGAGGAAAGAAAGGTTCCCAAGGGGAACATATAACAAACTAAAAATGAAGAATATTGGACCATGCAAGGTCATAAAGAAATTTTGGGCAAACACATATGAGATTGAATTACCCGATGGGATCGGAATTTCACCGATATTCAATGTTGCAGATCTATACCCTTACAAAGAGGGAACAGAGGATGAACATAAAGAGATTCAGTGGATGAAACAAATGCCTGTAGCTGAAAAGCCACAGATGGGAAGTATAATTGACAAGAGAGTCATCAAGAAGACCGGGAGAAAAGAGTATTTTGAATACTTGGTCAAATGGAAGGGACATATAGTTGAATATGCCAGTTGGGAAGATGAAGCAAAAATTCAGAAGCATGGACAGACCGTGCAAGAACTCATGAACAGGAGTTCATGAAAATTTTCAAGCAAGGGAGTATGATGCAGGAGCATCGTAAATAGCTAGCCAAGCAAATGACGTAAGAGGTAGAAGACAACTGGAAGACCACCAACGCATGTTTTTTAAATGTTTTTGAAGCATTAATGTAATGGATAAAGGGAAGAATACTTTCATATTGTAAACAGATCATGAGCGATTCGCTCTCATCTGTAGTATGTAAAGGCATTTATGCATAGTTAATGAAAGTAGGTAGGTTTGAATGAAGGTTAGACAGTTTAGGAAGTAGGAGGGAAAATGACTATAGACACCCTCATCTTTGTATCATTGTATCATTAGAACAATATAATAGAGTAGAAGAAGCTGAGCGTTGTAGAGAAGAAGACCCATGTACATGAGATTTGGATTAATATATGAAGCTTTGAATCAGATTTCATGGTGTTATGATGTTTTTTGTTTATACATGCTGAATGTTATGCCTACAATTGTTTTTATTCTCTCTATTATGCATTAGTTGTGAGGCTATGTTGTGTAGGTATGATTTCATATTGAATGTTTGAAGTCTGAGAGAGAAAGAGAATGATTTTCAATTGTTTCTCATCCTGAGAGAGTTCCTGCAAGGAGTACAGTGAAACGTCCTCAAGGAGTGCACTGACAAAGGTTCATAGTTTTATCTCTGAAAGCTCAGGAAGGATACTGTTGTTCTCATTCCCGTAGAAGTGCAAGTGAAGCACAGAAGCCGTGCAAGGTGTGCGCAGGCTAGTTGAAACCTTAGAAGTTATTATCTAAGGAAAGGGTTGAAGGACTACTGTAGCAGAGAGTGCACCGAGTCGAGTCATCAAATACTTTGAAGTATTTGAAAGAGTGTTGCAAGGAGTGCGTGCAGAAGTCCTTTGGAGATTCGAGTTTGCGAGTTAAAGATCGAGGAGTGATCTAAAAATGAAGAAGACTTGAAAAAATTGAAAACTTATTGCAAGTGAATGATATGTGTTTAAAGCAAAAGGATCATTTTGCAACACATAAATTAAATGATTACTTATGAAAACTACACATAGACAATAGCATAATCATTGAACATAAACACATAAGCACAACAATTGATAAAGGAGTTCACCCCTCTTATGGGCTACATCTCCTGGTCCAGCTTCCAATGGATCATTATTATTAATTGCTCAAAAAGTGCTCAAAAACATGTCTTACAATGATCAAACTGACAAACCGACTGCTCCAATGGCTTCAGAGCGTCCCAAAACCCCTGTCTGGGCTCTTTCGGCACCTCAATCGGTCGAAAAATGAAGAAGTTAGGCCTCCTGGAAGTCTCCCCCTTCAAGCTTGTTGTCTCTGCATCTACAAAACGCACCCTTCCTGATTGAACCTGACTCACACGCATTTTAAAGCGTGAAAACCCAGCATCAAGCACAACCGCGCCAACGGTGCAAACCATAGAACGGTTAAGGGCGCACCAGCCCCTAACCGCCTCGGCACCTGGGCGTATGGCGCATATGATCACGCGCTTGGCTAAAAGGTGGTTAATTCGTTGGAAAATCGTGTAACTCTCGCGCACATTATACCACCAGTCATATAACAAAACCCACGGGCTATATGGTTCAACCCCGCGCTTTATACACAAAGGTATATATGGTATATATGGATATAATACAATTTGCACGCGGTTTTTTTTTTACAATGGTCATATGGTATATGGTAAATCCACGGGTCGAGGCTAGGCCCCGGCCTGACCCCCCTCCGTTTAATACAATAAACAAGTTTAAAATATATTGAAACCATGTATTAAATAAGAACCATCCGATGACTCGTTGGTAGAAGGGTCGTGCGAAGGCGTTGTGCATTGGGGAGGTCCGGGGGTCGAACCCCGCGGACTCCACCACATATTTTACATAACCAACTAACCAAATAATGAGTGACATGTGGTGCCCTCCGATTGGGCCACGTGTCCTCATACCATTTGCCAGCTACAGGACACGTGTCACTCCCGGATTCGACGATCATCAACCAACAAAAACCTTCCATGTCACCACTGTACGACCGTACGGTCTGTATGGTCCTGCCACGTCAGACTGTACAGACTGTACGGACTGGTACAGTCAACATCTAATTTTTTGCATGTTTGGCTTGGTGAACAGATCGCGATATCTTCTCCATATGGAGTCCATTTGACAAAGTAAATATACCGCCGAAATCAGGAAGACGAGACGGACGCAATGGAACTATTTTCGTCACATTCCGAGCACTTTGAAATTTGAGCAAAATTTGATCCCCTGATCACACCTCCCCATTGGAAATCTTTTGGACCTCCAAAATACTATCTCAGTCTATGTGAAGATGAGGGTATAGTTCCCTCACCCTTCCAACCTCAATCCACTTGGCCTTGCTTGGATTCGTCCCCTTAAGACCAACTCGCAAATAATCCACTTTTCCTCGCTTCGAAGTTCTCATCTTCCTGTCAAGGATGGTGTCCTCCTGTAGTTCTGTTAGATACTCTGGAGAAAAATCATCTATGGAAGGAATCTGAACATGCTCTCCTTGATCATCAATCAATGGAGGCTCATACAACTTC
>ML791695.1:623748-668463 GCA_009831015.1 Picea engelmannii | reverse complement strand
ATGTTGAAGATCAACCCCATTCTCCTTCTTCTCATTTTGCTGGCTTCCCCACATGGACTCCCAGATTATCACTTTATGCTTCAGTTCTTTTTACCTGCACATCCGCAGGATCATGAACCCTCCATTTCATCCACCATCAGTTTGCCCATCTGCGAATCTCTCTTCATTTCACCTACCTCATACAGGAACTTGCCAATGGGGCCCCCACCTTTCATCAGTTTTCCCAAAGTTTCTGCCCTCAATGGGGCACTCATTTCACATTGGGGCACCCGTTTCTGTAGTTGTACATATTCCCCACATTTCTTCATTATTTATTGTACAAATGCCTTTATTTCTAGTCTGTACTTTTGTCGTCACCGTTGGCGACCCACTTCCCTTTTTGGCCACACACAACCCATGTCACCCTTGGTTGGAGTATTACTTCTCACTTCCCATTGTCGGCATTGTCCATATCCTCCGAGTATTACCCAGGTCACTTACCTTTATCCTCTGAGTTTGTTCACCTTGCCTCGCCTCTAGCACAACTTCTCCCAGATCTTGTCGTCCCCATGACCCTCGATCTTGTCAACACGGTTGCGGCCACGCCTTATATCATGCATCCTCCAACCAAGGGCAGTCTTGAGTCTTCCCACTTCTTGACTTCATCCATGTACCTCTGCCATCTCCTCACCTCAGTAGATTCCACGGAGCCCCTTGCTTCTGAGAGTCGCGTCCTCCTTTTGTCGACATCAGCACACTTTTCCAAAAGGACGCCAATATCTTGGTCCTCATTTCCCATCCAATGAGCGATCTCGGACGACACAGGGGGAACCACCATTGCTCCCTGATGTCATTGAACCCCATAACATTCGACGCCAACACTTTCTCATGTTGCGGTGGGTCTTACTTTGCGACTATGGCCGTTTTTATCATTATCAGTTGCCGAAGACCTCTGAACTTGGTCGGGCCATCAATGCCCACAGTACAGTCACTGTGTATTTCCGCGACCATTACCTCCGGTTCAAAGCATGTTCCTTTGCAGAATTGTCTTCTGCCTTTATCACTCCCGCCCCCGAGGGCGCTGCAGTTATCTACATCAACATTTTTTCATCATCTACCTTCAGAGTTACATCACACGAGCATGGGGCATGCCCGCCTCGTTTGTACGCACTTGTATATTATTACACACCTTGTAGAAGGTCGGGAACTCTAGGTTCCTTTCTTCTCCAACGGTTTGCTCTACACGGTCTCACTATTGCTCTCCCTCACACCACCATTATCCGTAAAAGAAACATTGATGGATTTCGGCTATACGTTTTGCTCCTAACCTCATCCATCAGGGGGCATCTGTTATCACTGAAATTTCATCCGCATGTGGTGACAATAACTCCACATCATCAAAACAGGACTGGAGTCATTTATGGCACAAGATTAATGCCACAGCATTGCAAAAAGAGGTCAAAACTATACAAAATGGCCAAAAAATTGAAGGGCGCTTTACATCATCTGAGTGCGCGCGCGTATGTGCGCAATAGAATCATACAAAGCGCGCATATGTGAAAAAGGCGCGGTTGTTGGGATAAAAACCCGTGCGCCTGCTAAATGGTGCATTTATTGAAATTGGTCGGCCTCCCAACCACTAATGGATCAGCTCCCAAGTCGATTTGACACCAAATCCGAGCTCAATCCTCATGGTGGGCTGGTCAAAGACCTAAATGTGCCCTAAAGAGCCACTTTTCACATTCAAAAGAGGCCACATAATAACCCAATGCTTGGCTATAAAAAGCCATGAATGACCACCATTTTCTCAAGGAATTCTTCATACTGTTATGCTGTTGAGATTGCTAAGGACTCATTCTTTGTCAACACACATTGTAGGCTGCATTTCATAAGCTATTCACCCCTCTCTTGAGTGAATAAGCTTGGAGTTCTTTCACCCACATTTCCACCTTTTCTTTGTAAGGAGAGAAATTAGTTGAGGGCCTCAAGAGCCTTCCATTGGAGAGGGAAGAGACCCAAGTCCTCTTTCTCCATTGTGTATCTTTGGATTTCATCAATCAGATCAGCTAATACATTGGTGATATTGGTCCATTTACATTTGTTTTTCATTTTCTCACATGCTCATAGTTTTAATTAGTTTTAGTTTGATTTCTGTTTATAACTTAGTTGTTTCTCTTTCTAACCTTTTACCTTACAACTGTCATGCCTAGCAGAGCCCAACTGGGCATGTAAGCACTCATAATTTGCTCACACAGTGACGAATTGGGTGCAAACACCAACAAAACCCTAACTACCATCCCTTTCAGCAACACCTGCGAAGCATATGAAGTCTCACCCGAGGTAGAGGTAGGGGTGGTTGCAGGACTCAAATGTATGCAACCTAGATGGGACATAGATCTGTGATTACACCACTCTAACAAAGCACTTAGCAATTATCATTCATCAGTATTTATCCCTTATTCACATCACATATTCAAAACCTAATTATAGAACAACACAGTAACCAGATCTAACACATATAAGGACTTAGCATATGGAAGGAGATCAGATCTAGCATTCATTCACGTCACTAAGAACTTAATCTATCATACCAGATTCATATAAACATTCATTACTGCACTAAGATTAAGTCATATGAACAAATAAACCATAACATAGGATATACGTGGTTCACCCCAGCATGGGGCTACATTCACCAAAAATTCTCTACTTTATTATCTTCTGTCAATCTTCTACAAGCACAAAGCACAAAAACCCTACTCTGCATAGGATGGGATATCTGTGTGTGCCTCGCCAGATCCTCCTTCCCTAATTTAGGTCACAACAAAAAATCCTTCTTACAATCACTTTCACTTAGCTCTGCAAGTCTTAACACATAGTATTCACAAAGCCTTTAGCTTCGCACCAAGCCGATTCTATCAGGTCTACTCACTTAGCACACTGGCCCTTCTTACATCGCCTATCTTTCTATTTATACATTACAAAATGGTCCTAAAAATGGTTAAACCCATGGGCCAACATCCCATACTTGTTACATAAACTCTAATCCCAAAAATTCCCTAAAAAGGGGTTGAGATCCCACGATCTCCACTTCAACTTGCGCTCCGCCTTCGACCAGCCTGTCGAAGTCCCAAAAGAGGTCAAACATGACCAAGGTTATCCAAAAATTGGTCGAGGGCCAACATTGTCCCATTTTTATATTCTAGACCATTAGTCAAATGCACAACGCTTTGAACACCATAGAACACCTTATCATGTACCTGTCCAAACTTACCCAATAGATCCTTGCATTCTTGCAAGACATAACCTGAGGTAGGTATCCTCTTGTTAAAATATCCTGAATCGTAACCACAGACTAAATCATTACAACCATTGTAGGTGATACATGTTCTTCTAAGATACTGAACCTCCCATTTCCATGCTCTTCACCTGATTTTTCCATGTTTCCACTAACACCACTAACTACATGTGAAATACTGACCATTTAGTCACATACATCAAACTTCCTACTAGCATACGATACATGAGACATATAACCCTTTTCTTCTTCATTACAAGTACATAAACATGAAGAATTCTTATAATGGAAATACAAAGGGATATTTACCAGTTTCACAATATTCATACCAAATTTCTTGAGTACCTTCTCCACATTCTTATGTTGTGATAACCAAATATTATTATCTTTCCTGTCTCTATGTATTTCTATGCCTAATATTTGTTTTAGTTTCTCCTAGATCCTTAATATCAAGCGTCCTAGCCAACTGATCCAACACGTTGATCTAAAACATGCTTGTTCTTGTTACAAACATAACATATACAACCAAGATAATGAACATACCATAAACACAATGGTTATACTCATTTCTTGTAAAATTTGGTTCACTGTGAAGGAATCAAACATCGTGTACCATTTATTGCTTGAGCTTCATGCCATACAATGAATTATTGAGTTTGAAAATAAATCTTTTGTTGTGATCATGAACTAACCTTTCTAACTATTCCATGTACATATTCTTATCCAAAACTCCATGTAAAATTGTTTTTAACATCTAGCTTCACTAACTCAATATTAAGTAACAAAACTAGTTCTAACACAACATGAATAGAAACAAGCTTAACAAGCGGTGAGAAAATTTCATGGAAATCAATACCTTCCAAATACCCTTCTGCTACTAGTCATGCTTTGTAACTTTCATCTTTTATTATGTTTGATTTTATGAAAGTAGATTCATCAAACATTGCATCTATGTTAATGATGATTCTGTGGGTAGCAGGATCCCACAATTTGTATCCCTTAACACCATCATCATAATCGATAAAGATCTACCTGTTTGATATGGTTCCTACTTAGAATACTGATAAAAAAATAAGCATCACAACCAAAAAAATCACATTTGAGTAATCACCAAATGACCTTTCCATACCTCTTCCACAAATCTTCCAGTATTTTGCAACTGATGGTTACCGATTTACTAGATAACACACCTCTTTTGCTCACAACTCTTGTTGCAACTTCGAATTACAGAGCATGCCTCTTCAATCCCAACTTCCTTGAAATTACACAAATATGAACCCGCCTCTATCATATATTATTAAACACTTGATTGACCCGCCAATGTTCATTTCACTACAAACCTCTAAACACATCATCCTTTATATAGAAATATAGACCCACCTTTCTAACCTGGACTTATTGCTCCACCTTGAACTTTGCACTCAAAAAACCTTGGCCAAATCCGGCTATGCCAACACAAGTGAACCTTTTCCGCTCACCTCTAGGTATCTTACAATGGAATCTCAGTGCTCCACCTTAACATGAACATTCCCTTCACCCAAGCCATCTAAGTAAGCAAGTAACCTTTCACTTCTCACCTCCAGGCTCATTTACAATGGAGTTCTCCAAGCCTTTTATAGGATTCATTACATGCAATCCATGGACACAATACCACAGGCTACCCAAAAAAAATGGAATTGAAAAAACCATGTGCTTTGACCTAAAAAAATATTTAACTCATTGACTCTTTCACCAAGTAGATATTAACCCAACATACATGCCCCACACATATTCAATATACTTAAATCTGTGTCTATACTTTTCATAGGTGACCCAATAAGCTTGGGGTACACATATCTATCCAAGTCTTACAGTTGTATGCCCATTTACATCCAATAAATAATTTTACAACTCCAATGTAATTTTTTTTTTCTTCTTTCATGGTGACTCCATCATCACCACTCTTATTGTTGTTAACAAATCTCTCATTTTAATTTTCCACTAATTGAAATATTTTTAAACTCAAATTTAGCATTTGTCATTTTTTCCATTAGTTCTCTACACACATGCTCCCTCCAAATGCCATTTTGATTTTTCACTCCAAATATCAATTTGATTTTTTTTACTCCAAAAAACAATTTGATTTTTCACTCCAAATATTAATTTGATTTTAATTTACTCCAAAAATCAATTTCATCTTTTGAAAAATATGTATTTCCGCTCCAAACTGTTCGTGAATAAAAATATATATTTCCACTCCAAACTCTCCATGAATATTCAAACTTCCTTAAAAAATTTAAAGGTTCTACCCATTTAAATAATATTAAAAAAAAAAAAAATACATATTCTTCTGCACCTTTTTTTTAAAATATATTTCTCCACAATATATACTTTCCTTTCAAAATTACTTCCTCATAAACAAAAAAAAACTGGTGGACTTTTATTTTTAAATAAAAAAAAATTAAACTTTGTACCTTCACACTTTCCAACCTTCACAAGAGTTTGCAGGGAAACCTTTCATTTAGTCTCCACTCGATATTAGAGTACAAATTGGCCAGCTAAAATAAATGGCCTCCTCCAAGAATTCTCTACTTAACGTTTGCGGATTTCTTCTCTGTGTAGCATATGACCTTTGTGCAACCCTTCCTCAGAGCAAACTTCCTTCACCTTTGCTCTGATACCACTTATTGGTATTTAACAATCTGAACACAATAATAAATGCAAGAAATATGATTATAAAGACAAATAAATAACTCGGATAACACATGATATTTATGTGGTCCCTGACAATTTGTCAAGGAATCATCCATGAGGAAAGGTATCGATATCTCTATTATCAATATAGACTTGCAATCATGCTTACTCCTAGCCCACAATACATTTCTTGAGCTTCATATATTTATATCTCTCTTGGAACTGTTTACGCAGTTACGAGAACTACCACCCGTTATATGTACTTCCACTAGTCTTGTAAACCAACACCACTAAATATTTACATAGGTAAATTTTAGTATTTAAAATTTATTTTGATTTGTTGTCACAATTTAACATAATCCACTAGAATGTTAAAACCCAACTTGTTGATTCTGGAGCATGATTATCTTCTTGATTCATAGGTCTTTGTTTCAGCCATGTTTATATCCCATGAAGACTTTACATCCCAAAAGACTGTACACCCCTCCATGCGGGGGAGTACAAGGGGGGCTTGCCCCTCCTGTGGGATCTGGGAAAGAATCCCCCTGGCGGGGGTTCGAGGGATATGCCCCTGAAGAAAAAATTGCCTTGTAAATGTATATTGTAATTTCATAGTAAATCTAGACCGTTCATTATAAGGTCGTAGATCTGATGAGAATTTATGTTAGGGTTTTTTTCCCTAGAAGACAACCCTCTTTTTATGAGGGAAATGTATTGCAGCTATGTATTATTTGTGAATACTGTATTCTGAGAGAGGAGACTGTGAGAGAAAGAAGAGGAAGTTAGAGTGGGTGTGTTGTAGGTTGTATCCCTTCATTTGCTGGATAAGAATAAAGGAAGGACCTGGAAATTTATTTGGTGGATGTAGCCCACACTGGGTGAATCACGTATATCTGTGTCTCTATTGTATTTTGTATCTTTTATTTTTTATTTCTGCATTTGTTTTATTTTATTGATCTGCGATCCTATTTTTTTAACACATCATACCACACAATAACCATGACCAACCCTGTGAGAACTCATTTTTGTGTGATTCTATGGCTGAGAAAGTTAATCCTCCCTTCTTACCCTACTTCATTCAATGACTCAGACGCCATCCGAGTCACCATTGCAACTACTATCTGAGCCAATGTTACCCTATTCATTGCATCCTTCCTCCTTATGTCACTATGGTTTCCATAGAGTTTCCTCTCTCATACTTCTTAAGGGAAAAATATAAGAATGAAACCGTAAAATGAAAGGAAATTTGTAGCTCCTTTTATGATTAGTGCTTTCTAATTATAAATGGTGACGGGATAAAAAACAACCGAGGAAAGGTTTATGCATGGACACAATCTTATGGCTATGTGTCCATCAAAATCCACTGTATCATATTGAATGATTACTCTACTGACATGATCAAAGCATGCATACATGGTCCCTTTAAATATGCATTCTCCATGGCATGTCCATATAAACTAGAAGGGCATGTAGTTTCCCTCAACATGATTGTTTGAAAAGTGGCCAAATACTCGAGTCTCGCCTCTTGAACCTTCTCATTATCTACCTATGCCTCTTTCACCGCCATTAATTATTGATCAGAGAGATATAGCCCAACAAAATATGGGGTGATAATATTTAAAAACACAAGGCAAAGCCTTATAGTCCAATATACCCATTGTTTTTGTTATAAACCAAGGTAGTGAGGAATAGTAATATAGTAATAAGTACAAAATCTAATGTGTGCAAGACATAATTTAATGAGGAAAATAAAATGGGTCTACAACTCATGAAAACATGTCTATGTAATGTAATATAATAAGTTATAGGCTTGTGAGTAGATATCTACAGTATTAATGTTAGGCAAGCAAAAATCACCCATTATAGAGTATTTAATGTTTTGTATGTTGAACATAAGTTATTTTAGATGCGATGGGTGTACACCCCATCATCTAAATCATTAAATACTTTGTAGTTGAATGCTTATTTCTCCCTCCTTTATGTTATGTACAATGGATTTCATTACACATTTTATTTGATAAAGCTCTTAATAACATGAAATAAGATCAAGCATTCCTAGTTTCATGGAAGTTCAAGTCACGGTGGGAAATTGAAATGATCAAAATTGAACCCTTCTGATCTCTTCGAAGGGGTTCAAACCTATCTTAGAAAGGTAATTCAAAAAATATCTTTCAAAATAAATGTAAATTTTTTAAATCACTTGTCATAGGACAACTAATATCATAAAATGTCAAAAGAAGGGTCATATTTTCAATAACCCATCACTTCCAATGTTTTGTTGGTCAATGAGCATTGGTTCATCACACAATACTTGCCTTTGAAATCTAAAGATCAAAATCATATTTATTTTAGTTTACTCATATCTATTCCTTGATATGGTGTGCTCTTCTACAAAATTGAATCCATCACATAGCTCACACCTATATAAATATCCTACCACTGTATTGGTGTATGCACTATTTTATGTGTCACTTAATGAAAGCTTCCCAAAGAGGCATAAACACCTGGTATTTGTGAATCCCCACTTGAATTCATGTGTTATGAGCATTGTTGATTTTTGTAAATATGGAAGTTGACACCACTTTTATCTCATATACTTCATGTTTTTGAATCCCATACTCACCATAATTCCATTTACTTTGTTATATTTACCTCTTAAACTTGCCATAATTCCATTTACTTTGTTATCTTTGCTCCACTCTTGGCTCTATAAGAAATAAAAAAAAATATTCATAGGTTATGGATGTAAATTGTAATGACGTTATTAGCAACAATAATTACAAATGAGTTATTGAATGTCAATTTTGAAGATAAAACAATAGACATTGAGAAAACCTAGTGAAATTGAGTCATCTTTGTTTTTTCGTGTTCACATATTTCATCTCACTAATAGTATCGAACATGTTGATTCATGGTTATTTGGTTGCATTCATAATGTTGTGTTTGTCTGTTAAAATTCATGACATTTTTGCAGATTTGGTATCTAATGTGATTATTAGTTAAACACATTGGTGGGCCTCTCAACCACTTAGTATGTAATTCATCGCAACCACATTAATACAATAGATAATGTGAAGAAAATACATAACTAATAACTGAATGTAAATCTCTCAACAACCCAACAATCTTGTACAAGTTTGCTCAAGCTCATCATAAAGATAATGCATAGTTTTTATTTGTTTCACATAAAATTATTTAATGATTATGTTTGGGATTACAAACTCTATTAAGTTTTGTTGGCATGTTTTATAGGAAGAGTGTGCTTGTCATTGATGTCAAGAACAACAACGACGATGGAAAACAGGAAAGCAACGATGAGAGTTCGAAGATTCAGACTTCGGAGGATACGCAAGAAGTGCACAAATACACAATTCATCTAAGTGTCGAAGAGACTCTTTAAGAAGCCGAGAGAGAAGAAGACGAGAAATCTTAGAAGAGATAATGCTTTCCAGAAGTGCAGACGAGGTCTAAGAGACGAACTTGTAGGAGGAGAAAAGGTTGAGACCCTTGAACACATAGAAAACCTTTTAAGTTAGAGAGATCAGAAGATCAGGAGGAAGAGCGATAGTGGCCGTTGGATCATCGATCCAGAGGACCAACAACCGTCAGATCAAATTAAGTGAAGGAAAGGATAAACAGGGCACAAGTTTTGAGAATTCGATTATCTAAATCTCCGTCATCCGTCGGATCAAATCAAGTGGAAGGATAGGATAAGAAAAGATGGAGAGCCGTTGGATTTAATCCAAGGCAAAGTTGCATCACAGACAGATCGAGCCATTGATCTAAGACCTTGATCAAATGAACATAATTTGTTTCGGGTCTAAAGTTATGAGGAGGTTACACTTCGGAAAAATCTCACTTTAAGAATTTCAAGTTGAGAACTGAAATACCCGAAGCCCGGAGAGTCGAAGAGTCGGAGTAAATTTCAACCGTCAAATCCAGAGGGATACATGGTGACTGATCGTGAGCTCTGGAGAAAACACTTTGAGAAGTTTAAGTTTGAGATTTAAAATCCCCAAGGCTCGGAGAGTCGAAGAGATAAAATAAATTCTCGATCATTGGATCATCCGAAGTAGATCTCAGTCGTCATATCGTCCGAAGAATATCTCAAGTGTTAGATCATCCGAAGTGAATCTGGGTCATTTGATCCAGAAAAGACGTGGCGTAAACTTGTGGACTCTCGGGAAAGACCCAAAGTAAGCCTCAACCATATGATTCAAGGACATGTGGTAGACCAGGTCAGTAAGGAAATGTGGTAGACCACGTCAGCAAGGACATGTGGCAGACCACATCAGCAAGGACATGCGACAGACCACATCAACAAGGACATGTGGCAGACCATGTCAGCAAGGACATGTGGCAGGCCACTTCAACAAGGACATGTGGCAGACCATGTCGTCAAGGAGATGTGGCAGACCATGTCAGCAAGGACATGTGGCAGACCATGTCAGCGAGTGACACGTGGAAACCACTCGGCCCATGCCAGGTTAATAGGTGACGTGTGTAATGTTACATCACTTCGGGATATTTACTTCTGGAGTTTTCACCACCAACAAATGAAAAAATCTCTGAAGTTTCGAAGGCCAAAGTTGAGAAGAGTCGAAGGGACGAAGGACCAAAGTCGTGAAGGGCCGAAGTGACAAAGGACTGAAGTCCCAATTACCGAAGTGTCAAAGGACCAAAGAGACAAAGTTGCGAGGGACAGATTCTCGAAGTCCCAAAGTGGACATAATTCATCCGATCTGAAGATCACTCCAGGTGCATTCTCAACCATTGATCGAAATACAGTGAAATTATAAATGAAAACCATCTAATCTGTTCAGACAGGTGTCTGCAGATCATCGACTCTAGAAGATTGACGTACAAAAGAAACGAGAGTTTGAGAATTGAAAGTCCCGAAGGTCGGACCCGCAGAGGAGATCCTGATCGTAGATTCAGAGAGACAAGTTTCAATAGATCTTCCACTCTGGGAGATAGATGTATGGAAGAAAAAAGAGTTTGAGAATTGAAATTCCCAAAGGCCGAACTCACGGAGATGATCTTGATCATAGATTCAGGGAGATAGGTGTCAATAGATCTTCCACTCTGTCAGATTGGCGTACGGAGTAAAGCATGGTTTGAGATTTGAAACTCTCGAAGCCCGGATCACGAAATAGATCACAACCATTGATTTAAGAAGGCTAGATCTGATCCGTCAGTTCAGGAGCATCGTCAAGATCATGGGATCGATGTTCCCATCACATTGTGGGGATTGAAGGTGCGTGAACTTTAAAATGTTGAAGGCGGGTGACAATCAAAACCATGGTTTTGGAGAAAGCACACATGGAGCTCTGTAGTGAATTGCGGGATGAAAAGTGGGTTTCCCTCAAACCGCCTTTGGTCACTTCCACAATCATGTCGTCACATGAGATCATCGCCTAATGTCATATTGAAAAAAAAGGAGCTAGCACTCGCTATACCAAGATCACGAAGCACCTTTTGAATAGGCGTATGGATACCGCTAGTGGTCATGTGAATGAAGGGGCTTAGAATACAAAAAAGCCAAAAATGACTGATTGTAAATGCCAGAGAAGATGAAGAATCATGACTTCCAGAGAAGCCAAAGAATCTCAGGATAATGGCCGCTAGTGATGAACAGTTTCAGGATAACTGCTAGAGAATCCAAAGAATATTGGTATAACAACCACTAATGATGAACAGATACAATATAACCGCCAGGGAAGACGAAGAGTTTGAATCATGATCAGGCAGAGGACTCGATGTGAGAAATACATGCAGAACATAAAAGATAGTGTTCTTTTTTTATAGCTAAGCATGTGGGTAGTAGGAGACATAGTGTAGGACCTGAAGTGGAGATCAGTGGTGCATTGAAGAGCATGAAGATGCAGTAGAGAGAATAAAAGGAAAAATAAAATCTGAACAACATGTGGTTGTGAGCGCAGGAGGAAAAAGAGCAGAGCACAGAATCAAAAAGATGCAAAAGAGGAACAGAGGATAGGAGCTGAAGAAGGTAGAGGAGACATGGAGTTGTAACAGACCATATCATAGACAGAGCAAGTAAGTAAAAAAAATTCAATATTCAATCAGGGTGGTAGGGTGGTGCTAGGGAGGACTGTTGTGCTCAGAGTTTCAAGTGGGTGCTTGAACACAGGGAGTTGTAGCTTCCATCTAGTTGCAACCATAAAAACCAGGGTGGTAGGGTGGTGCAAGATATAACTATTTTTCTCTATTATACAGGTTGGTTCCTGTGTGACAAGAAGTTGGTGCTTCCATCCAATTGGTGCTGGAACACTCAGGGAGTTGGTGCTTCCTTCTAGTGGGTGCTAGAGAAACCAGAGAGTTGGTTCTCTCAGCAAGTTGTAGCTTGCTATCATAGGTTGTAGCCTCATATTTGAGTTGGAGCTCAAAGAATGTGATGTACATGAAATTTGGATCTTGATTGACATCCTAAAAAGAAGTGGTTTACACCCTTTATGGGTTTTCTCATGAAAACCAGTGTCTCTGTGTATGCTATGTGATTGATCAAATATTGTATATATGTGCATGTTAAGTTATCATCAACACATTAAATAATAATCTAGAAAGAGTCAGAAAATAACCGGAAAATTTTTGAGATTATATACATAACTAATTCACCCCCCCCTCTTAGTTATATTTCTAACAATTGGTATCAGAGCTGGTGCCTTTGATCAAAGCTTGATCCATAAGATTGAACATGGAACTAATAGAGCTCCTTTGTTTTATGGAACAAACTTTGCCTTCTGGAAAATAAGGATGAGAACATATTTAATGTCTTTGGGTGTTGATGTTTGGGATGTCGTTGAAACTAGATATGTGAAGCCTGTAATCTTGGCCTCAAAAGATGATATGTTGGAGTTTATATTTAACGCAAAATCAACGAATTCCACCCTCAGTGGACTTGCAGAAGTCGAATTTGTCAAAATCATGCACTGTGATTCAGAAAAAGTTATGTGGGACAAGTTGATAAGTAGTTATGAAGGAAATAAAAAGGTGAAAGACACAAAACTTCAGAATCACAAACTGAAATTTGAGCAGTTAAAGATGGATGAAGATGAAACTATCAGTAAGTACTTATTATGAATATAATAACTTGTCAACACTATGAAAGGTCTAGGTGAAACGATAGAAGAATGGTTTCTAGTCCAAAAAATATTAAGATCTCTTTCTGATATATTTAACTCAAAGGTCTCTGCAATAGAGGAAATAACTGATCTCAAAAGGTTGACACTAGATCAACTTTTGGGAACCCTAACTTCTTATGAAATGAGAATCACCAAAGGCATATCCACTACAAGAGAGGCATCCTTTAAAGTAGACAAAAACACAGACTTCGATATAGATGAGATTGAAGCAAATTTTGTGAGAAGGTTAAAGAAAGGATCAGGCAAATACCAAGGCAAGTTGCCTTTTAAATGTTTCAAATGTGGTAATATAGGTCATTTTGCATCTAAGTGTCCTCACAAGGAAAAAGACCAGAACTCTAATGATGAACATAAATACAAATGTAAGAAATATAGTAAAAATAAAAGTTTGTGTGCAAATAATGATGACTTCTCAAAAGACATAGATAGCAATTCATCTTGTGAGGATAAAGTGAATGATTTTATTCTTATGGGAATGGGAGACCTCAATGATGACTACATGGGTGTTGACATGAATGAAGAAGAAGTTTTGGTTGATATGGAAGGAGAACTAATCATCACCTTAGAAGAGATTGACAGACTCAGACTTAAGAAAAGAAAACAAAAACAATTACTGCTCAGGTTTGAGAAAACATGCAATGAACTATCTGAAGAAATTGCTCTATTGAAGGTTAAGTTAGAAGAATCTAAGAAGATTGAAGACATCCTCAAACAACAATTGAAGGAAGCCAAAACAAAAGGTGAAAATTTTGAAGCTAAAGTAGTGTCTTCCATAAAATACCTAGAGAAATTCCAAGCCTTATATCATCAGAATCTGACAAGTATTAAAGCCTCAAAAGGATTAGCCACCATTCTGAATCAGTAAAGGAATCCAATGTTGAAAACTGGTTTGGGTTATGAAGAGGGATCAAGTAGTGGTCAACCAAGCAACAAAGAATCCATCAAGTTTTTCAAATATACAACCATTGACAACAACAAACCTATAGAAACAAAGGAACATAATAAGTCGCCAAGGAGGAGTTAAGAAAAAGGTACCAGAACTGAATTTGTAGAACAAATAAATAATACTCCCTCTGCTCAAGGAAATCATCAGCATGGAAGAAATCGACCTGCTCAAAGAAGACAACCATTTTCCAAGCACAAAGATTTTTTCTATGGATATTGTTTCTACTATTCTAACTTTGGCCACAAAGTTGTAAATTTTTCCTTAAGATTTAGACATGAGCAATCAAGACACCCAAGGAATAAATATCCGCCACAACAAAGAATGAGACAACCAAGTAAACAAAAACCACAGACTGTGAATCATGTGATGGCTGGGAAAATGATGCAGATTAAGCATAACAATCATTATGATCCTTTATTCAATGAACTAGAATGTTACATCTGCCATAATTATGGACATAAAGCTGTAGACTGTCGCCTAAATAAATATAAGCCAAATTCAAATCACAGAGTTGAAAATGTCAAAGTTTGGAAGAAGAAATAAGATAACAAGTGTGGATTAGTGTTGTCAGCTCAAAGACAAAATAACACCTGGTATATTGATAGTGGGTGTTCCAGTCATATGACAGGTGACAAAAGTAAGTTCCTATCACTCAAAGAAAGTAAATCAGGAAATGTGACTTTTGGAAATGATGCTCCAGGAAATATTAGAGGTAAAGGTCTGGTAAGATTAAGTAATGGAAGAGGAAAATCTCAATATGTAATATTTGTTGATGGATTAAAACATAATCTTCTTAGTGTCATTCAGGTGTGTGATAGAGGATGTGAAGTCACTTCCATTGCCCAGGATTGTGAAATAAAAACAGTGAACATAGGAGAGTTGATTGCAAAAGGGATTAGAACTGAAAACAATGTATATGTTCTAAAGGAATATAAGGAGGAATGTCATTTAAGAAGATTTGATGGTAGATATGATGAAGGTATCTTCTTAGGATATGCAACGAACAGTAAAGTATACAGATGCTTCAACAAAAGAATGCATAAATTAGTATACTATATTGATGTTCAAAGTGATGAAGAAGCTCCAATAAAATATCAACAAAGAATAAGCACCAAGTCAGATGAAGAAGATGATGAGAATAATGAAGATTAAGAACAACATCTCATCTAGACATAATGCATGTTGTTGGAATGGTAGGAAGGTATCAGTCTGCATTTAAACAGAGTCACTTGATAGCTATCAAAAGAATTTTCAGATACTTGAAAGGAACAATGAACTATGGCCTATGGTATCCTAGGAATCAGAATTTTCAATTATTAGTCTATTCATATGTTGATTGGGCTAATTGCTTGGATGAAAGGATAATCATGAGTGGAGGTGCATTCTTCTTAAGAGATTCTCTTGTAGCATGGTTGAGAAATAAGCAAGGTTCCATTTCCCTATCGACTACATATGCTGAATACATTGCAGCTGGCACTTGTTGTACCCAAGTATTGTGGATGATTCAGACACTTGCAGACTTGGAGTTTGAGTATCTACGCTAGAAGTTGGGTGTGACCCTGTTATCAATATAAATAGTCTATCTGATCAGGGGGAGAGAGTCTATCTTCTCCTAGTATATCTGATCAGGGGGAGCATAGAGTCGCTCTCTGTTTTCTTTGACATTGATTTCAAAGGGGGAGAAAAAGTTGTGGTCTGGATGCTACAGTTGGAGGTCTAAGCAGAATAGTGTAACCTTTTAGGGTTGCCATCAATGCCAAAGGGGGATATTGTTGGCATGTTTTACAGGAAGAGTGTGCTTGTCATTAATGGCAAGAACAACAACGACGATGGAAAATAGGAAAGCAGTGATGAGAGTTAGAAGATTCAGACTTCGGAGGATATGCAATAAGTGCACAGATCCACGATTCGTCTAAGTGTCAAAGTGACTCTTTAAGAAGTCGAGAGAGAATAAAACAAGAAATCTCAGAAGAGATAGTGCTTTCCAGAAGTGCAGACGAGGTCCAAGAGATGGACTTGCAGGAGGAGAAAAGGTTGAGACCCTTGAAAACTTAGAAAACCTTCTAAGTCAGAGAGATCAGAAGCTCGGGAGGAAGAGCGATAGTGGCCATTGGATCACCGATCCAGAGGACCAACAACTGTCGGATCAAATTAAGTGAAGGAAAGGATAAATGGGGAATAAGGTTTGAGAATTTGATTATCCGAATCTCCATCAGTCGTCAGATCAAATCAAGTGGAAGGATAGGATAAGAAAAGATGGAGAGTCGTTGGATTTAATACAAGGCAAAGTTGCATCGCAGACAGATCGAGTCATTGATCTAAGTCCTTGATCAAACAAACATCATTCTTTTTAGGTCTAAAGTTATGAGGAGGTTATGCTTCAGAAACATATCACTTTAAGAATTTCAAGTTGAGAACTGAAATACCTGAAGCCCGGAGAGCCGTAGTAAATTTCAATGATCAGATCTAGAGGGATACATGGCGATGGATCGTGAGATCCAAAGAAAACACTTTGAGAAGTTTAAGTTTGAGATTTAAAATCCCCGAATCTCGGAGAGCCGGAGAGTCGAAATAAATTCTCGACCGTCAGATCATCTGAAGTAGATCTTTGTCATCAGATCGTCTGAAGAAGATCTCAAATGTCAGATCATCCGAAGTGAATCTAGTCTGTCTGATCTAGAAAATACGTGGCGTAAACCTATGGAATTTGGGTAAAGACCTGAAGTAAGCCTCAACCGCCTGACTCAAGTACATTTTCCAGACCACATCAGCAAGGACATGTGGAAGACTATGTCAATAAGGAAATTTGGCAGACCATGTCACCAAGGACGTGTGGCAGACCACATCAGCAAGGACATGTGGCAGACCACTTCAGCGAGTGACACATGGAAACCACTTGGCCCGTGCCAGGTCAACAGGTGACGTGTGTAATTTTACATCACTTTGGGAGATTTACTTCGAGAGTTTTCACCACCAACAAATGACAAAAGCTCTGAAGTTCTAAAGGCCGAAGTTGCGAAGAGCCGAAGTGTCGAAGGACCGAAGTCGTGAAGGGTCGAAGTGCCAAAGGGTCGAAGAGATGAAGTTGTAAGGGACATAGTCCCGAAGTTCCGAATAACAAAGTCTCGAAGTGGATATAATTCATATGATATGAAGATCACTTCGGGTGCATTCTCAACCGTTGATCAAAATACAGTGAAAGGAAAAGTGTAAACCGTCCGATTTGTTCGAACATGTGTCTACAAATCATCTACTCCAGAAGATTGATGTACGGAAGAAACGAGAGTTTGAGAATTGAAAGTCCCAAAGGCCAGACTCGCAGAGGAGATCTTGGTCGTAGATTCAGGGAGACAGGTGTCAATAGATCTTCCACTCTGGAAGATTGACGTACAAAAGAAATGAGAGTTTGAGAATTGAAAGTCCTGAAGGCCGAACTCATGGAGGAGATCCTGATCGTAGATTCAGGGAGACAGGTGTCAATAGATCTTCCACTTCGGAATGTTGGTGTACAAAGAAAAGCATGGTTTGATATTTGAAACTCTCGAAGCCCAGATCATGAAATAGATCACAACTATTTATTTAATAAGGCTAGTCTGATCCGTCAGTTCAGGAGCACCGTCAAGATCGTGAAATCAACGGTCTCGACACATTGTGGGGATTGAAGGTGCAAAAATTTTAAAATGTTGAAGGCGGGACACAATCAAAACCATGGTTTTGGAGAAAGCACACGTGGATCTCTGTAGTGAATTGTGGGGTGAAAAGCAGGTTTCCCTCAAACCACCTTTGGTTGCGCCTGCAATCGTTTGGTCACGTGAGATCATTGCCCAAGGTCATATCCAAAAAAAAGGAGCTAGCACTCGCTAGACCAAGAACATGAAGTGCCTTTTGATTAGGCGTATGGACACCACCAGTGGTCACGTGAAGGAAGGGGATTAGAAGCCAAAGAAGCCAGAAATGACTAATTGTAACGGAATCGTGACTACCAGAGAAGCCAAAGAATATCAGGATAACAACCACTAGTGATGAACAAGTTTAGGATAACTGCCAAAGAAGCCAAAGAATATTGGGATAGTGGCCACTGATGATGAACAGATACAATATAACTGCTAGGGAAGACAAAGAGTTTGAATGATGATCAGGCAGAGGACTCGATGTGAGAAAGACATACAAAACATAAAAGATAGTATGATTTTTCGATAGTTAAGAATGTGGGTAGTAGGAGACGTAGTGTAGGACCTAAAGTGGAGATCAGTGGCGCAGTGAAGAGCATGCAGATGCAACACAAAGAATAAAAGGAAGAAGAAAATCTTAACAACATGTGATTGTGAGTGTAGGAGGAAAAAGAGAAGAGCACAAAAGAAAAAAGATGCAGAAGAGGAACAACAGATAGAAGATGAAGAACGCAGAGGAGACATGGATCTGTAATAGACCATATCAGAACAGAGAAAGTAAGTAAAATTTTTGCAAGATTCAATTAGGGTGGTAGGGTGGTGCTAGGGAGGATTGTTGTCCTCAGAGTTTCAAGTGGGTGCTTGAACACAGGGAGTTGTAGCTTCCATCTAGTTGCAGCCAGAAAAACTAGGGTGGTAGGGTGGTGCAAGGGAGAACTATTGTTCTCTGTTATACAGGTTGGTGCCTGTGTGACAGGAAGTTGGTGCTTCCATCCAGCTGGTGCCGGAACACTCAGGGAGTTGGTGCTTCCTTCTAGTGGGTGATAGAGAAACCAGAGAGTTGGTTCTCTCGGAAAATATGTAGCTTTCTATCAGAGGTTGTAGCATCATATTTGAGTTGGAGCTCAAAGACTGTGATGTACATGAGACTTGGAGCTTGATTGACATCCTAAGAAGAAGAGGTTTTCACCCTTTATGGGTTTCCTCATGAAAATTAGCATCTCTGTGTATTCTGTGTTATTGATCAAATATTGTATATCTGTGCATGTTAAGTTATCGGCAACACATTAAATAATAATCTAGAAAGAATCATAAAATAATAGGAAAAGTTTCAAGCTTATATACATAACTGATTCACCCCTCCCTCTCAGTTATATTTCCAACAAGTTTGGTGAAGTTTTCTAAGTTATATGTTCTTAATTAAGTTTTGATATGAACTTGCACAAATTGAACCTTGTCAACATCACAAAATCTAAAATTGGGATTACAATGTCGTGTCACCAAATTGTCATCCTTTTTACCATTATTTTACATCATTTACCTTGAATTTTAATCATTTCCCGCTTCTTGTAACCTTGTATTAAGTCCATTTTCATGCTTTATGTGGGATTAGGTTCAAGATATTTTACAATGCATTTATTTTAGTATTTTAAGTGAATTTATGATTAAATATTAGAAAAATGACATGTTTTTACTTAACCTTGAAAGTTGGGTGGGTTTGGTGATGTTTACAGGTATATTTCAAGATTCCAACAATACCAAATTTTACCACTTATCCTCAAATTCGAATTCCCTCTTCAACCCTTGAATAAACCCTTGAATATTTGATGATGATTTGAGAAGATCACTCAATCATCTTGGAAGGAGAAGAATCATGGAAGATTTGTTATCAAATATTTTAGAGACATTTGTGGAAAGTTTTTTAGAGATGTTATTTGCTAATTATTCTCAAATGGTTGTAACCACATGAGAGATATGTGAATCTGAATTTATTAGTTTCTTATCTTATTATCAAATAAAATTATGTATAAATAAGAGTGCCTCCTCCATTCCAAGGGGAGGACTCTTGGAGCATATGTCCATCTTATGGTGGAGTGAATAAAACATCTTAAGAATTTCTTCCATGTGGATTGTAAGTTTATATTTTTTTTGTGTTTTATGATTTGATATAGTTTACAATGTTGTATTTTAGTTCAGTGCCTTGTTCTTGGGAGAATTGAGTTCACTCCAAATGGATCGTGGTGGTATTTTATTTCATTTTATGCAAGTATGTTTATTTTATGCAAATTTGTTTTCCTTTTTTATTAAAGCATTGATTCATGGAAAGAGAAAGTCTCATCCATATCAAAAGATAACTTGGTGACATCAAGGTTTTAGCAAGTACAGTAGTTCTCAAGTATAGGGTCATTGCTAGAATTGATTAATCTTTCTTTCAATTTATATCGTGTAGGTGAGATCACTCACTAAAGGGTAGATATATGCATTGTAAATCTTCATGATTACCTAAACTCTTTGTTAAGTCATCGTGAAAGATTGTAACCCATAGTGAAGGGGCTCTGTGTTCTGTGTTGACATCCCAGTTACCACATATATCCTAGATTTCAATTTCAAATTCTTTTTAGATAGGATAGGATAGGCTCTGATCCTACATATATTTTTTTGCATCTCTAAGTTTACAGACTCCCAAATTTATGATTTAATTTTCAAAAATTATACATATAATTTGGATGACATTTTTGGCTTCGTTTTTGGGGATATGAAAAAAGGGATTAGCGTTGTTATGGCTTATTTTTCTGCAAGTTTTAAACTATATAGTTTTGTTGTGTGTGATTTCTTTATTTAAAGTACTAGCATTCTAGATCTGGTGGGACAGTGAACTGTAAGATGCAAAGGCGTGTTTACTTCAGAATTTATGAAGAGGTTCTAGCTCGATGCATTCACTTTGGTGAGTCCACTGTTTCAACTGGTTCTAAAGATATGTTAGTGTTGCAGATAATAGAGGTAGATTTAGGTTTTCAAATAGAATTAGATAGATTTATTAATAAATCATTTCAATTTTTTTCACCCATGGTGTAGTAAGAACCACTCCACCCAACTAATAAATTGGCAAGAAGATATACTATATACTGGGAAAAGGGATGCATATGGAGGATGATTTAAAGGAAGTATAGGATCATTCAAGGAAGATATAATGGGAAAAGGGATGCATATGGAGGATGATTTAAAGGAATTATAGGATCATTCAAGAGAACAATCCAATGTAAGAAAAACTCTTGTGAAAATTTGCATAATATAGCGATTATTTGTTACAAATTCATCAATATACCATAATTTTTCTAAAAGCTATGTTTAAGATTTATAAGGTGGGTATTAGATATTTTTTGGGGATACACTCATAACATCATCACATACACACTCACCAAGAATCCCACATACCTAAATCACATTTTAGGAAAAAAAATGGTCATTTGTTTTTGTAGCAAATTGTCATTGGAACCCTTTTAAAACGGTGTTGGGACAATCAAGTTTTTGGGGACTAAATGTGAGAATTTTTAAAACATGTTCCTAATGGATAGATACCTTGGAATATATTTTATAACATAATTTGAATCACATAATTTCCTTATCATACGAAAACGTTATGCCATAATTTCCTCATCATACGAAAACGTTATGCCTGAAACATTAACTGGATGTAGAGTAGATAGTTCAGGATCATAGTTAAGACAATCACTTTTTGGATACTTAAATGGATATATATATTTAACAATTGTTCCTATTGTGTATTATTCTATTAATATAGTTTAGAATTCAATTTTAATCACTCAATTTCGATAGCATACGGGAAATTTATGCCCAAAATATTAACTATCTATCATAAATTTGCATTCCTAAAACTTTGTTTCCTTGGTTGTCCCTTTGCATATTTGACATAGAAATTATTATTGTATTAAAAACATATTTCTATTGGAGATACCTGCATGAATCTAATTTAATCTCCAATTGCAATCTCTTCAATTTGACCTTTAACTAAAAATTTATGATTAAAATTGTGATTGTTGGTTTATGGGGGAATTCGAAAACAATTGTGTTATGTTGGTTGTTCCTAAGCATATTTGACATACCATATCATGGAATTTTAAAAACTTATTTATACTGAAGATATCCATTTGAATACACTTTCATTTTGATTTGTAATCATAAATTTGCATTCCTAAAACTTTACCATATCATGGAATTTTAAAAACTTATTTATACTGAAGATATCCATTTGAATACACTTTCATTTTGATCATCGTCCTTTTATCGTCATTTCCGTTGATACTCTATGTAGTATGTAACGAAATATCAGTCATGTTATCATTTCGCACCATATTTTTATACTGAAGATATCCATTTGAATACACTTTCATTTTGATTTGTAATCATAAATTTGCATTCCTAAAACTTTGTTTCCTTGGTTGTCCCTTTACATATTTGACACAGAAATTATTATTGTATTAAAAACATATTTCTATTGGAGATACCTACATGAATCTAATTTAATCTCCAAGTGCAATCTATTCAATTTGACCTTTAACCAAAAATTTATGATTAAAATTGTGATTGTTGGTTTATGGGGGAATTCAAAAACAATTGTGTAAAATTGTGATTGTTGGTTTATGGGGGAATTCAAAAACAATTGTGTTATGCTGGTTGTTCCTAAGCATATTTGACATATAATATCATGGAATTTTAAAAACTTATTTATATTGAAGATATGTCTCTGAATACACTTTCATTTGGATTTGTAATCATAAATTTGCATTCCTAAAACTTTGTTTCCTTGGTTGTCCCTTTGGATATTTGACACATAAATTATAATTGTATTAAAAACATATTTCTATTGGAGATACCTATATGAATCTAATTTAATCTCCAAGTGCAATCTCTTTAATTTGACCTTTAACTAAAAATTTATGATTAAAATCACCTAAATTGGACATCAAACACAAAAGTTATCACTGAAATACCATCAGGAGGTCTAGGATGGCCACAACTCCTCAATAGGTAAAAAGTTCATTTTGTTTTGTTTTCTTCCTTGGATTTGTTTCATAAGAACTACTTCTGTGGATCTTGTACACCTCTCTTCTTCCATAATCTTATGTTTTATTGCAGGAAAGGGCTAGTTTTTGCAGGTCCCAAAAGGATCAAGAAGACCAATATATGCATAAGTGATTGTCAAGAATACTACGGGGAAAATTCCCCCTAAAATGGGTCTAACAAATAGGCAGAGAGATAACCCCCTAAAATACTGACTTATCTCTAATATACCCCAAAAAAATCTAGAATAAGTGATAAGAGAGAGGGAAGAGAAGGTTAAGAAGAGCACTCTGAATCCTTTCGGTTGATCTAGACCTCATCCACTTGTTGTTTCCTCTTAGATCACATATCACCTCCCAAAGCTGACCTATAACAGACCAAGAACACAACACAACATCATATACAATCTATAGTAATCACTTAAAATCCTAAATATAGATGTAAATGATCAAATAGATAAGAACATGTACACATAAAGTTTTGGGGAAAAGATAATCTCTTTTATTCATAAAAAAGATGGAAGGTTACAACCTTTGCTTGCTGACACCACTCCACGAACCAAGTCCAGGATTCTATGTCATAACTCCAAGTGCACCAATCCAACATATAATTATCGCAACCAACATGCCAACATGGGAAGAAGGAATGGTTGTATAGGGAGAATGGGTGGAAGAGAAATATGAGGATAAAACTCAAAGAAAGATGCAAAACTTGGGAAATGAGAGAGAAAGGATTTTGGAAGAGTTTTCTTGTCTTGTTGTTCATATCTTCAAATGATCCCCCTACACCCATTTTTATATGAGAAAAAGATGGCTATTCGGTTTGGGGAAGGGTTATAGGGGGTAAAATAGTTAGGAAACCCTTCATAGTCCGTAAACTCCACTGAAATATGTGCTTTTGGAGTAAACGTGAGTCGACTAGCATGGAGTATGCATATGTACGTGAGCATATTATCATGCAACACACGTATGTACATGGGATGATAGTGTAGTAAGGTGCATACATTATCCAAAAAAATATTTTTTGAAGGAAACCTCAACAATATGATTGAAAAAGGATGCAAATGGATGGGCCAATGTCTTGGATGCATAGATGTGGCATTTTTGGACTATAACAAATGCCCCCTAATGTGTGAGGTCAGAAGAGCAATTGATGTCCGAAATACATTACATCATATTTATGCAGTGGAAACGCACGGAGTTGACTGAGCCTAAGACAAGTATTCATGAGCGTGTCATATGTAAAATAATGATAATCTCTCTGAGGCATGCATACCCATGCTTGAGATAAACTAAGCGTGGATACTAATCAAGCACACTGCATATCCATGTCATATAAAATAATCATGACTATGAGACAAATATTAATTTTTATAAATATCGTAGCCGCGAATAATACGCAACGAAGCTACATCTCAAAATCATTTGAAGAGATACAAATACAATGTGATATGCATCCTCAGGAAGAATCAATGCATGTAGCTAGATATGGTAGCTTCAAAAATCGAGCAATATATTCAAGGTATTAAAAACTCAGGTAGGAGTATAATGGGAGTGTATGAATCACTACCCTGAGGTCTTCGACAAACCGTCATGGAAAGACTAGAAGAACTTGAACAACAGGTACAAAACTTTGTTGATTTTGAATATGAACTTGACTGGATTCTCGAGATGGCTGACTCATGAAGGTCAAGAGACTAACTGCAGAATGGCCAACTCAGGTCAAAAAACTCCCCTTTGACAAAAGAATGAAAAAATCATGAGACTCGGGAAACATACTATTGACATAAGTATGTGACATAGGAGGCACCACAAACTCTCCATATGTTTGGAAGAGTAACCAAATAGAGGACACAACTCTATGTAACTAGGACAACTTCCTAAGGTCATATTAGATCCCAATGATTTCAGAGCAAACATAAGGATGTGCTTTGTCCAAAGGCGACTATCTTGTTTCTGATAAAAGAGAATGTATATCTCGTCCCCTCTTTTGGAATATTTGAATTTTTTTGTCTTTTTCAAATATTTAACGAGCTTGAAAAGGAATAAAAGAATGCTACATTACAAAGGAAGAACAAGTGTCACAAGCAAGTAAACTAGTTCCAAGCGCATGGAACATACTGATGTTTAATGTAATGAGACATGTGTAGGATAAGGACACTCGGCAAAATTCCTCCATGGGTCAAGGTGTCAGATCTCAAGGAAAAAAAGTGCTACAAATATTGCACATAAGGAATGCTCCAAAGGTTAAGTAATAGCAACACAAAGTTGGCATTAGGCCAGAGACGCAAGGATGAGACATGTTATGTGATTATAGTATGACACAACAAGACTCCTTCCATGTAAATTTTACGAGACCAGAGAAGGTAAGATCAACGGTTTTTTAATTTTAGAGAGTCTGAAAAACACTAAAAGAAGACTCAAGAGTGATATTTTCCGTAAGGTTAGTCTTCAGGGCCCAAAAAATAATAAAATCATACCAAGGAGAACTCTTCTGGTCACTATGTCCATAATATTCCTTTTTCATAATCAGTCTGTTCATTTCGGAAAAGGGTTAAACTTATACTGAAAGGATGTCTCTTCAAAACCGTTTTAACGAGTGTCACATAGAAAATATCATTTGGCTATAGTTTCAATTTTAAGGAGTCTGAAAATACATTAACTATGGACTCGGTGCATTTTTCGTAATTTGGTCCCCTGAGCTCGAAAAACTATAAAACATAACTTAGGAGAACTCTCCCAGTGAGACATGTCTCTTGAGGCATACCTTTTTCTTGGGTAATCTCTTGGCCAGAAAATGGGTTAAACTTATGACAAATAAATATTCCTACTGGACCAATTAATGAGTGTGAAAGGAACAAGGTCACTCAGCGATATTTTCATATTTAGGAGTGTGAAAGATGGACTCCAATGGTTTTCCTTTTTCATGAATAATCTCCAAGGCTAGAAAAAGAGATAAACCAAAACTAGGGAGAATGGACCCTTTTTGCAAATTTAGTCCCTCAAGCCCAAAAAAGGGTTAAACTTACTACTGAGAATACTCTCCTAGAGAACAGTAGCTCATAGTGCATACCTTTTTCGTAAAATTAGCCATCTAGACCAAAAAATGGGTAAACTATCGTCAGATAGATGTGCCTTCAAATTTTAGTTTGATGAGCATAAAGGGAAACAAGATTGCTTGACAATCTTTTAAAATTTAGAGAGTTTGAAAAGGGCTTAAAGAAGACTCCAGGGGGGATCCTTTTCTTAAGTAATCCAAACGAGACTAAAAAGGATAAATAATTTGTCCTTAGATGTTGCTTTCAAAGTTTAAGTGAGCTTGAAAGACAACAAACCATGCTCTTAGGGAGTGCCTAGGGTATAGGCCAGAAAAATATGAAGAAGAAGAATGAAGCTTCAACAAAAAATCATGGTGGGATTAGAAGGGACTCCCATTGCTATGAATTACTTCAACATGGGAACTAAATGGAAAACAAGGCTCTAACTAGGATTCCCATGGAAGGAAGGCTCTACCACATAAATTATGACACACTTATCAACAAGGAAGGTTAGTGTCATAATTCAATGGGGTTGATCCTAAGGCCAAATGAACAAGGAAATAGATAATGAAAAAATGCAAGTAGGGAAAAATCTAACCTATATTCCAGTTTCAAGGTCAACACCTGTGAGAATGGATCGATACGATGAACAAATGTCAAAGAAAAATGTCTCCAAGATCCTACATATAAGTCCAATAACACTCATCCATAAGTTAATAAATCCAATATAGATAGAAACTTCAGAAAATAAGAGGTGATACTGAATACAAAACTAGAAAACAACAAACCTGGACTGTACAATATAGTACAAGGAACTGTTCATCCTTACAGATCATGCATAGTACTAGTTGAACTAGAGGTCGTTGTTAGGCTCTGACCAAGAGTCTCCTCGGTAGTCAACCTAAAAATTCTCCAAAAAAGGGAAGAAAACACAAACCATGGTGTAATTCTTCCCATGATATAGAAATCATAGTCATGGCTTCAAGGATAGCCTTATCTGAAGGAAATTCAAGATTCGAGAAATAACATGAACGAGGAGGATCGAAAATCCCAAAGGGCGAAGAAAACTGACCATATTCCATATGATGATGGAGGTTCTAGTCAGGGTTGGCAGAGTCTATCAGTGAAGAATCACAAGAAAAAAGGCTTGAGGATCTACAAACAACGAGATCATAATCAAAAGGAAACTCGAGATCACTTGGACCAAGAGGGGGAAGCAAGGGATCCCATGCCCCCATTGAATAAACCAATGGATCAATTGTTGATACCAAGTCTCGAGAAGGAAAACACGAGTGAACAAGTTCCTTCTCAGGAGAAATTGAACACCAAGGATAAGACGCCACATAATTTACCTGTGGCGGGCTAGATTCTACACAAATACTAGGAACATATCAAGCAGAAGCCTGAACTAACAATGAATTAGGATGGTGATTATCAGATGTCAACTGGTCTATAGTGACAATACTTCCATTGTGAGGGAAATGCATCACCCAGAAGAGCGTAGACACCACACCATTCATATCATATACATAATCTCACCTGAGAAGCATATTGAAATATAACGGGCCTTGCACTACTATAACATCGACAAGGACAATATTCCCACCTAACAAGATAGGAAACTAAGGAAGAATCCCCAAATATTAAATAGGATGTCTGTCAAAATCCAATTACTCATGTGAAGCAGACACAAGCTCAAGAGAACTCAAATCTTTCCAATCTGAGGAGGATAAAATACTTACAGAGGCTCTTTCATCCACAATACATCAGTAAATGTTTTTTGAATTAACTTCAACCCTTATTTGAAAGGGTGCATAAGAAGGAAGGTGAGGCTCAACAAGATCATTCCAATCAAAGGAAACCATCCTAGGACTTGGAGGGGGTGTTCTTGAAGTGAGAAAAATGCCCCCTTATTCTGAAAGTACTGAACTAGAAATGATAAAAACATAGTTGGTAGACACATCACTCCCCATCAGAAGAGTGGGATCAACCAAATATTGCATCGAAGTGACCACTTTGGTAGACTCGACACTCTCCAAGAGAAGAGTGGGATTAGTCAAATATTGCATCAGCACGACCACTTCCTCAACCACTAGTTGAATAGGCTACGAGACAACATGGTATGAAGGTGCATCACCCCCAAAACGAGGAGTGGGATTGACCAAAGATTGCATCGTCACGACCACTTCATCAACCAAAGGATGAATAGATTGTGGGGAAATTGAAGAAGACACAGAATCAGAAGAGCTTGTAGACATGGACCACAATATTTTTTCCTTTGGAATGCCAAGGCCCAAATGAGTAAGATGATCTCCCTTGCAAAGCTTACAAAGGAACTTAGGCTTACGTCATATCCGTCTAGGTTTCTCAATAGAATTAATGCCCCAATCATGAATGGTTGTGGTTGGTTGCATATCACTTGTATGACTCACATTGACGAGACTCGTGCCCCCATCATGACTTGCAGTAGTTGGTTTCACATATCCAACATGACTTGCATAGGTTGGTGATTGGTAAATAACATGACTTGCAGAGGCTACATGCCTATCACTAGCAGTGCCTAAAAATTTTCTCCCAACATAAATTGTAGAGGCTAGGTACTTTCCCCCAGCATGACTTGCAGAGGTTGGGTGTTGGTCTTCAACATGACTTGTAGAGGTTGACGGCCTATATCCAACATGACTTGCAGAGGTTGATTATTTCTTATTCTTATTCTTCCTCTTTCTATTTCGTTTAGACTTCCAGTTACTAGTAGCTATAATTTCACCAAAGAAGGAATAAGGAGGAGGAGAAGACTTTGTTGAAAAAGGAACATCAACATGAATCCCATGAAATAAGGTGCTTAACTGAGAAGCGTCAAGAGAATTAGGGACATTTGTAATGGTACCCAACCAAACCGGTAGCCCCACATTAAACCCAGGAATGTACAATGTGGCCATCAAATGGATACCAACATTTCCAAAGAAAGGAAAATCACAAGAATCCCCTTACAAAGGGGTTCCTTGGTTGGTATCATTAGTAACTTTGGCCATGCAGATCTTATTCACAACTTATTCCCTTGTAGGATCGTTCGAGTCTGTAAAATCCTCACACAATGACTTTGGTAAATCAATGGTACAAAAATATATGCCTATAAGGAGGCGGTTTCACATTTCTAAGTGGAAGACCCAAAAGTCCTCATGACTAACAGAGTGGAAGGTCTACCACCTTAGGTCGAAGACCCAAAGAAATAACTGAATAACTCACTATGGTAAAATAAGTAGCACAAAGAACACCACTAAAAAGTCCCTAAATATAAATCAAGAAAAAGGTAGGAAGAATAGTTACGTCAACCAACACTAGATAAACTTACTGGTGCAAGTGTAACTCGAACACGGAAACACCCTCCGGGTATACTCTTCGAAGAATGGTCCGACATCTGTCCTAGGTACCATGTTATTCCCCCACAATCACCTATGTAAGTACCTATAGAAAGACAACTAAGTTTCCATCTCGCAGTAAGTCACCAAGCGAGTACAATCGATAGTCAGGAAGATCATATGAGAAAGATAACTATGTTTGAAGCCTTTCAAAGGTACCAAAATAAAATGGTATGGAAGACAACTAAGAATACTGAACGGATTTGAGGTCCACGAAGCTACGTATTCAGATGCAGGTAGTAGAATCCAAAGAATGACCCTCAAATATGATCCCCACTACGCTTAGTTTGACTTTGGAGGGGTTATATCCTCTACCTTTTCTCACGCGAGCTCGTGTTAAGACCCTATGTTAGAGGGGGGTCCTAGATAACTTTTACGAAAATGGACTTAAACACTCCCTAACTCAGAATCTTAAGTTTTTTAAGAGGACTTGGATATTTTCCTCTCCACACCTAATCCAAGGCCCTAAAGTTGAGTCTAGTTGGTGTACCCTTGTTATCGGACTAATCGGTAGGTGCAGACACTAACAGATCTCCCTAGATCCACCTGGATCTAGAACAAAACAGGACAGGACATGACTCTTTCCCTAAGTTGCAATCATTGAATTTGCTAGTAAGGAGGAACAAGTGACATACCTTTGTATCGCTTCCTTAGGTCTCTGTTGCTCCCGCTTCGCTCCGGTGCTCTCATGAGGTCAAGTTCAAGACAACACAAACCAACCAAAGTGAAGATAGCAAATTATATTCAATGTCAACTTATGCATATGATCAAGGAATTACACAATAAAGTAAGAATGACTTTATGGGAAAGGGACATGTCACTGTATCATATTAATTGAAAGTCGAAGATACAACTTGATCGCCTTGATGTCGCAAGCTTCATTTCAGTGACCCTTGGTTCCAACACACACACTTTCTCTGTACTTGCATGAATAATATTCAATTCCTCTTGATAGACCAACTAGAGTTTCCAAGCTTCTGTCTAAGCAGGGTTCTTCACACAATTCATTCACCAATTCTTCAATTAATCTTGCTTAACCTTTTCCATGAGAAACCTTTCAATATATAGGAGAAGGAGAGATGGTTACATGGATGAGGATAATCCCATCAAATATGGGAAGTCAGTAAAATGACAACCATATGAATGCCAACTCATTTTCTAGAAGATTCCCTTATAGAACCCTCGAGACCTCTTCTCTTTTCCAAGATTGAAAACAGGTTTTCACCCTGTGTATGGAGCAAACTGTGAGAAGTTCGTACCCTAAATGAAGGTGGCCTACGAGAATGAGGTATTCTCGCACCCTAGGTCATATGCAGCCTATGAACTTAGTTTGAAAATATGTTTTTGGAAGGAGACAAGATCCACTTTTCTCAGGAAAAAATTCCATGTTTGGAGCCTAAATACACCATTGGTAATACATCACCAAGGTGACCAAAATCATGTGTAATAGAATGCCCCCCAAAGTATGAGGCCAGAATCAGTGACAACCAAAATACTTTGTAAACTACGTGTGTGTATCAGAAACCTGCAAACAACCAAGCATCTGCAAAATATAATACCATTTCTGAGGTAGGCATCCCCATACTCAGATCACAAATGGATGACATCATGAACGTGGGTCATGGCCACCAATCATACACTGTGGATCCATGCCGTCAAAATATCGCATAGCCACCAAGAATACATTCTGTATCTATGCAAGAAGATTCAAATTAAGACGACATAGCCACGAGACATACAAAGTGTATCTATGTGTCGATGCAAATCATACATAATCC
The DNA here is from genome assembly GCA_009831015.1 of Picea engelmannii. Lineage (NCBI taxonomy): Eukaryota > Viridiplantae > Streptophyta > Pinopsida > Pinales > Pinaceae > Picea > Picea engelmannii. The sequence continues at coordinate 637,417 of ML791695.1, read as the reverse complement.
ATCGCAGCCTGGGTCAAAAAGATGAAACCCAGGGTCTTCAATTCCATCACCTGAAAGTACGAATCTAACCATGTGATTACATGTGTTGAAGTGGAACATGGTAGAAACCACTTGATTACCGGTTAATGATGCAACCGTTAACAAGTGCAAGGAAAATCACCATTAATGTCAATGACTCCCAAGGTACACTAGTACAATCCAATGAATGTGAATAAACGAGTTGAGATTGAACATTCAATGGAATCTCCCAATCAGGGGTCAATGATGAAAACCCACTGTCGAAAGCGAGAGAACCTGCCATTGAGGCATGCAAGTTCCAAGGTACCAAATAATTTCTAAGTCTTGTCTCCGGATAATGAGTTGAAGTCAACAGAACAATACTCGTCAGAGGAGGGACTTGATGTATCCCCCATCAACGACATGAGATAAGTAACATAGTTTGAAGGTGAAACAGAGTATGAATATAGATGGACATGGACACAAGGAAGGCCGACTCGGTAAGAATGGAAAACTGTAGATGGTCGACTCAATAGAGGTTTCAGATGAACTTCTCTTGAACATATGAATGACACGACAAATGATTTGGCAGCACTGACTCAGAGACAACTCAGGATATGACCTTGTGGCAAGTCGAATGAGAGGCAAACGAATTTCCCAAATCGGCTTCAAATAATGAATAGGAGGTGTCATGTTCAAGAGCGACACTTACTGCCAATAATATGAATACGAAAACACATCCCTTTCCCAAATTTTCCCCCACCATTTTTGGCGAGTACCTCTTTATTTTTACGCAAACTTGAGGAGGATAACATATGCTTGTTTATGTAAGCTCATCCTTCGGACGAGTCCCTCGGAGTATGTTTAACGAACCCTAGGAAGGAGTGGTTCGGTCCCATTATGGGTCTTTCGATGTTTGTTTAATGAGTCCAAAGATAGAAAACTCGAAGGTTTTTCATGATTATAGAGTTTGGAAAAAAACTCAAAAGAGAACTCTCTCAGTTCCTTTTTCATAAAGTAGTCTGATGAGACCGAAAAAGAGATAAATTATCACCCAAAAGATGCTTACTTCAAATACTTTAACGAGCGTGAAAATAGCAAGATTTCTCGGCAATATTTTCATGTTTAGAGAGTCTGAAAAGAGCTTAAAGAGGACTCCAGGGGGTTCATTTTTCGTATAACCTTTATGAGCCCGAAAAAGTGATAAAAGTGTGCTCGATTACGTTCTCATATATTTTTTAGCGCGAGAACGAACAAAGACCAAGCTCGAGGTTTTGTCTAAAAACCATAAAAAATAATTAAACATGCGATGAAAAAGAGAAAATATCCATACTCCTTTGTGTGGACTTCAAAGTCGTCATATCTACAAAAATTCTCACTCATAGGGCTATTAGGAATTAGGTTTGATGAATAAAACAATTATAAAAATCAACAAAAATGGTAAAAAGTAAATATAAGTGAGTAAAAGTTCTTTTACCATAGTCATTGTGACTTTGCCAATATTTTAGCCCAAAACCCCTCTTTTGCCCTTGAATTTCAGTGCTCGATTGCGGAAGGTATGAGCAACCATTTGGTGAACTGTCTCTGTCAGTGAGGTAAGCTCCATGTATTCTACCTTTTCATGGTTCAATTTTTTGTTTTCATTGGCAAATTTCAAGTTTTTTAGTTTGTTTTAGGGCCAAAACTTTTGCCCAGACGTTCTCGCAGGCTAGCCATACAGGACCTGCGAGAATGCATGATTCTCGCAGGTGGCCCCAAAGGCACCCGCGAGAACCTCACACTGTGCTAAAGGGGCACCTGCGAGGGCTGCAAAATGAAAATTTACTTTGATTTTTGCTCAATGAAAAATGTGCCAAGGCTTGAAAAGAGTTGCTAACCTTCTTCTTATGGTTCTTGTGCAGGCATTTGACCATCACAATGGTTCTGGAGTGGTATGAAAGAGAGAATGAAGAAGATGATGCTATTGTCAGGAATGACCCGGGTATTGTTGCTTCTCTCTGAGACTATGGTCTCTTGAAATTCTTTCGGATCCCGGGTATGAGGGCCCAAGTCAGGTTGTTGGAGTACCTCGTTCATATGTGGGATGTGGACCAACAAGTATTCCACGTCGGGTCCACACATTTTGCTTGGATATTGAGGACGTTTACTTCCTAACAGGATTGTCACGATGTGGGTACCACGCTAGCTTGAATGGTAGCCGAGGTGGTGGGCTGCCTATGAGTGAGTATTGTTGTCAGTACTGTGTTCCATAAGTGGAAAGAGGCAAAGGAAAGGTGGCCATTTGGGGGGTCCAGGATTTGACCCTTCGCACCATCTTGTTCACCATTTCTCGTATGGCTGGGAGTGTTGCTCCACACATGGCTCTCCAGAGATATTTGCAGTACACCATAGAGTGTACTGAGCCTCGGTTCTTTAACTAGTCAAACACAGTCCTTCATAGCATAAAGAGGCAGCTGAAAAAATGCAGGAAAGGCGACCTGAAGCAATTTGGGTACAGATCACTTTTGGTGTCCTTCTTTATTGAGAGGGTTACCTTGCTGAGGTTGCAGGTTGAGTGGGGTTTACTGGCTCCAAAGGATCCGAGGATGTTGAGGTGGTGCAACCTCATGGCTCGACATGTAGCTAGGCCAATCATCAAATATAACGATTCATTCTTTGACTGGTTGTGGCCACAGATGCTGATGGTCGACGATTATGCCTATGTCGGGTTGGATTTCCGATGGGATCCAGATTTGTCCCTACCTGAGGACTCTCAGTGGGGAGATCTAGGTAAGAAGTACACATTTTTTCACTTTTTAAATGTTTTCGTGAGTTTTATCATATGCAAATGTTTTTATGTTTGCCCAAGAATTGATAAAAAATCTCTTTTGAATGACACAGATGTGGGGCCATACCAACCTCCAGGTACGTCTCCTATTCAGCGACGAGGAGAGGTGGCTCCAGTGTCGCAATGGGATGTTGAATACTATGAGGTAGTGGAGAAAAACTTGGAGGGGTTGACTGCTGACATTCCGAACATGACTATTGGAGAAGTCCCTCGGTGTTATCAGTGCCATACTGTGGGTGTGTCAGAGTCTATTGGCTGATTGCTTCATAGGGTTGCCCGGGCAGTCATGTGTTATCGTGAGCATCACCCATGACGTTACTTTGTAGAAGCTATGAGCTTCAGATTTTGAAATTTTGGTCCTTGGACAGAACTTTTTGTAAAAAACTTTTGATCGTTATATACATATATACGACTTCTACCGGCTTATCTTGTGTTGTGTGATACATGTGATGTGAATGGTTTATAAATGGCCCAAATGCATGTCTAATACATAGTTAGCCAATGCATAAGTTAATGTATTTAGACATCTAGGAATATGTTGATACTCAATATAATCAAAATAACGTTCCAAGAGGCGAATTCGTAAATATACCCATAATAAAGTAGGACTTCTAATAGCATAGACATTACTTAAATGTAGTACTACTAGCTATGAATCGAGTCATACAACCAAGTGACAGATACTGAGTGAGATAACATCAATCAACAATTCGATAATGGCACTATACTCTGCAATATTGTTGGTCGCACGGCCGAGACACACACCTCGTAGAGTGATAAGTTCGTTTGTAGGGGTGTAAATTTCCCAAGCAACAGAAGCAAGGTTCTGAGTACTATGGCTATTGCCATCAGCGAAGCCAATGTGGGGTAGTGAAGACTCCGACATATGGAAACCAAACACAATGTAACATAAGGGTAGAGACCAGATAACAAAAAAAACATACTATAGTAACACACAAGAAGTATGATACAATAAAATACAAGTACTCATGCGCAGGTGATCTTAGGCATAGTACTTATTTAAGTACAACCCATTTCTGGGTTCACTCAAAGGGATACCATTGTAATCTACTAATGCATAAGCTCCTTTCTCCAAAACTCATCTAACGATATAAGGACCTCTTCACATGGTTTCAAATTTTCCATCTCCTAGCATATCCTGATCTTGTTCGTAAAGGAGAACCAGATCTCCTTCGGAGAAAATGCGAGGCTTGACATGTTTTTCGTATTGGGCCTTGACACATTTCTTTTGGGCTTCTATGACTAGGGTAGCATTGCGTCGAGTTTCGTCTAATCGCATGAGATACAACAGACGTTCTTCCTCGACATAAGTGTTTGGGAGGAGTTCGACGGCTAGTTTCAAGGAGGGTATCTCACATTCAATTGGGAGGATGGCTTCTAGACCATAGACTAACCTAAATGGTGTAAACCCGGTAGCAGACTTAACGGACGTCTGCTAAGCCCACAATGTTGAAAACAACATTGTGTGCCAACTCGTTTTGTGAATCCCTATCATTCGTCGAAGCATGGTTATGAGAACTTTGTTAATTGCTTCGACTTGGCCGTTGGCTTGTGGGTAATAGGGTGTTGATTTTTTGTGGCAAAGACCCAAATTTTCAGTGAGTTCGGACATTATGAAGTTTCTAAAGTGACTATCGTGATCGGTGATGATAGCCTGAGGAACACCAAAACGAGCTATGATGTGATTGAATATGAATAATGCTGTGGTCTTTCTGGTATTGTCAAATGTCGACATCGCCTCAACCCATTTCGTAAAATAGTCTACAGCTACAATAATGTATCCATGCCCCCTGGTCGAGTGGGGGTAACATGTCATGAAATCGATACCCCATTTCGCAAAGGGACCAACGGAGACCACAAGGTGAAGAGGAGCAGGATGTGATCGTATTTTATGGTTGTAGGTCTGGAAAGTGTGGAATTTTTTTATGGCAATTATACAATCGTTAAATAAACAAGGCCAAAAATACCCTGCTCGTAATATCTTCTGGATAGTAGCATACCCAGACATATGACCACCACAGGCTCCATAATGGCAGTCATTTAAGGCTTTCTTGGCTTTGTCAAATGTGAGGCAGGGTCGAAAAACCGAGTCAATCCCATGACGATAAAGAGTATCACCGAGGATAATATACTGACGGGCTTGGTAGCATATTTGACGTCGGTCAGTACTAGAAAAATTGGGCTGGAAAGTCTAGGTTTGGAGATATATGATGATATCTCCGTACCAAAGATCATCGGAACTAATTAGGAAAAGGGATTCATTGGGTAATGAATCGGCTGCTACATTTTCCATTTCAGAGTAGGGAAAGTCACATATCAACTCGGAAAACACTAAGGACTTCTTGGACTTAGCTCGTTCGAATTCCAAGTCAAACTCCTGGAGTATCACGATCCATTTGGAGTATTTTCCCCCTAGCAATTGATGTGTGAGAATGTGTTGCATAGGGTTGCGGTTAGAAATTATCATAGTCTTGCAAGAGAGGATATAGTGTCAGAAACGTTGAACTGCTTGGACGACTGCCAAGGCCATTTTTTCGACATGTAAATACTTGGTTTCGATAGGTGTTAGACTTTGACTCAAGTAATAGATAACATGTTCATCATGAGAATCATCCTCCTAGACAAGGACCATAACGATGGTGTAATCCGAGGCTGCGAGGTAAAGGGAGTAATCGCGACTATAATTGGGTGGGAAGAGAAGCGAAGCACGTGTCAGGGACAGTTTTAGAGCTTCGAAAGCTTTGTTTTCGATGGTATCCCATATGAACTCGGACCCCTTTTTGAGTAGTCGCGTAAATCCAAGAGTTATCTTGGCATAGTTCGGGATGAAATGACGAAGAAAGTTTGCTTTCCCTTGCAAACATTGTAATTGGCGAAGTGTAGAAGGAGGAGGGAGATTAAGAATCACCTCGACCTTCAAAGGATCTACCTTGATCCCTTGATGTGAAATGATAAAGCCTATAAGTCAGCCGGAATCGACGCAGAAAACACATTTGTGAGTATTCAAGCATATATGGTAAAACTGACATCGGAGGAAAATGGCTCGGAGGTGGATTGCATGATCGACCCGAAGCATGGAATGAGCGAGTAAGTCATCAAGATATGGCTGCACAATGTGCTTGATATCATGGAAGGCATAAGACATAGCGCATTGAAAAGTTGCGCCAGCGTTCTTTAGACCGAAAGGAAGTTTCCAATAGGTGAAAGTTCCCCAAGGACAAATAAAAGCGGTTTTGTGTTGATCCTTGGGAACAATATTGATTTGATTATATCCGGAGAAACCATCCATTAGAGAGAAGATTTCTCTTCTGGCACAATCGTCGATAATCTGGTTGACGAAGGGGGTAGGAAAGTTGTCTTTAGGACAAGCTTTGTTAATATCCCTATAATCAATGCACATGCGGATTGTGCCATATTTCTTGTCGATCGGGACAAGATTGGAAACCCAGTCAGTGAGAGCCACCGGGTAAATAAAGCCATCTTTGAGAAGTTTCTCGACTTCAAGTTTGATAACTGCCACTTTACATGGGTGAACTGGACGAAGGCATTGCCGGATGGGTTTAGCGTCTGGGTATGTCTTAATCTCATGTATCACAATGTCGGGGTCAATGCCCGACATTTCTTCATAGCTCCAGGTGAATACGTCATGAAATTCTTTGAAAAGTGACTTGTAGGTGACGATTTCGTCAGCGGAACAAAGAGCTTCGATATGCACATTTTCGACAATTCCAGGTTTTATGGATATGTTGAGGGGAATGGTGGGTGAGATATTTCTTAAGTTCCCTTTGGAAAACACATCATGTGTGTACTCGGGAATGGTGTAAATGACAACAACGGTCGACGGGGTTGAGGTCCATTGGTAACTCTCGATGGTGTGTTCTTCCTGGAAGAGGATGGAATGGTGATGTCCATCGTCCCAGGGGGTGTCTTCCATGATAGACATAATCATCTCGTCCATGGGAAAAATGACGTGGAAAGGATCTGGAGATAAATCACCAAGAGAGGGGGTAGAAGGGGTTGTCGATTGAATGGCCTGATAGGCGGATTCGACCGGACTCAAAGGCATTTTGTCACTGTAACGAAGATGATCGTCGGGGTTGGGTACCATCCATGGGTCGTGAGACACAGGGGTTCCATGAATCGAGGTGGAGATCATGTTGATCGAAGCGACAGACGGGTGTGGAACATAGGGTGGTGGAATGGGGAAGGTATCCATTAACGAAGAGTATTTAAGAATACCTACACCGACGTTCTCATATCCGGGGGGGTTTTGGCAATGAACAATATGTTGCCAGTACGTGTATCCGAGTTAAAGAAGGCTAATTGGTCGATGGTAATTACCTCTCTTTGATGTGGGAAACGTACAACATGAAAAAGAGTCGACACAACTGCGTGCATGGAATCAATCCAGCTATGACCAAGAAGAAGGTTGTAATCAAGAGGAGTGTCAAAGACTTCCACTCCAACTTGGACCATTTTTCCTTCTAACATGATTGGCAATGAAGGAAGGACACTGTAAGGCTTAAAACCGGAGCCATTGAATGCTTTAAGTGTGTTATGGGATTCAGTCAAAGAGGGAGAGCCGATGGCTTTCCAACAGGTAATAGACATGACACACATTGAGGCACCTTCGTCGATAACAATTCTACAAAAAAATTTGTCAAATACAATCACTTGTATTTGGAATGCGAGTTGAGGGGGTAACCTTGGAATGTGATCTTCCAAGTCAAAAATTATTAAATTCATATCCGTCGGGTTGATTCCATCGATAGCTTTCAATAGTGCCTTTTGTTGTATGGGACAACTTTGAAGGACTTCGAGGGATAACATCCCAGATGGTGCATGGGCCAGATCTTCAACGATGTTGTAGTTCTGGGAAACATGGGCATGAGGATTGAAAGTCAATTTTTGAAAGATTCCCTTTGGAGGAGGGCAAAGGACTGTGTCGAGGCTCGATCATTCGAGATAAAGAGGACCATTGGTAGGTGGAGTCGTGGGAGATGGTTGGACCAATGAAGGAGGTATAATATCAACCTTCTCTTTAGAGGAAGAATAATCTTTGGTTCGAGTGGTAAGTGTGATGTCACTTTGCTTTGAATCACCTGTACACATTAAGACATAAGATGTAGTGGAGGGGGATGGTTGGTCGTGAATGACCAATTGGGCCTATTGTTGAGAAGGGAAGGGTTGTGACAAAACTATCAAAGTGGGTGGTTTCGGGGTCCCTTGAAGGAACTTAGTAACCTCGACGCATCGTGGACAATCCTTAGTGTAGTGATCATCACCACATATAAGAAAAGGGTATCGGTTTTTGTGTTTATCCCTATCGTCAACGGGCGATGTTTTGGTTCTCTTTGCTTGCGAAGTATTTTTTTCCTCCTTATTCTTACCCTTTCCTTTTCTGGATTTGTTTTTACCGACAGGGGTAGATTGAACAACATTTACCTCAGAAGTCTTGTCGGTGGGAGGGGTAGGAGACGAAGAATTTTGAACATTAGAAGAAATGGGTTTGGGTTTTTTTCTAGAGGCAGAATGTGGTTGGGCATGGAAAGTGCCAATCACATTATCATCTACATGAGAAGAAGTAGGAGTAGTTGAAGTGTTGGAAGTGGAAGGATGAGGTGCATCAGGGAGTAAGTCGTAAAGAGTACCTATTTGTGAGTAAACGAGGTCAAGGTATTGAGCACGACTAATGGCCTATTCTTCCATGACAACTCCACCCATGGAGATGTCACGACCGATGTCGTTCACAAAGGATTTTGTGAACCACTCTGCCAGCAACTGATCGGGAAGTTTGAGTTTGATGAAATGTCGTCTTTGTCACCACTCATGAAGGTGATCGGAGATATGAGTGTCTTTGTTTTGTTTGAAAGAACTCAAAATATCGGTCCCCATTTTGTAGCGGATCGGTAACTGGTAGTGGGTCAGGAAATCCATAGCGAGGGTGTTGAAGTCGGCAAAGAAACCTCGTGGTAATTCTATATACCACTTCATGGCAGAACCTGTGAGAGTTCATTGAAAAAGGCGTAAACGAATAGAGTCATCCATCAAGGAATTGGATGAGCACCAAAGGTGAAAAGTCATGGCATGATTGTTCGGGTCCTCTCCCGCTTTGCCATCGAATTTAGGAATGTCAGATGGTATCTTGATCGGTATAGCATGCCATTGGGGAGAGTGACGGATCGGATCATTTAAAATCCTCGACAGATATGGGAGGTCCAGGGTGGCTAATAAAGGTAATTGTCTATTCACATGCGGGTGCTGGTGGCTTTGGGGAGGGAGTCCTGTCGACAAACCAGTGGGACCATAAGCAGTCTTCATATAATGCAAAGATCCAAGCATATTCGGTGTTTTTTGTGGAGGCAAGTAACTCATAGGGTTGTATCCTTGAATGGGGTTGTAGGGTTGAGCGTTCGAGCCCCAAATAGGATTAGACATACCTGGATATGGTTGGCCTATACCGGGAGGTATAACGGATGTAGTTGGAGGCTGTTGCCCCCTAGTCAATTGAGGGTTATGTTGTATCAGATGATTTCAATACCGGGTCAAGGATTGAGGTATGTTTTTTCCATAGGGTGGGGTCGGTGGGGGTTTTCCTCCAATCGGGGGTTGTGTTCCAATTGAGATTTGGGTTCCAATTGGTATTTTCCCTGCAAGGGGGGGTTGAGTCAAACCTCCTTGGTGAAATTGTCCACCAACAGAAATCTGGTAATTTGGTGTGAACGTCGGAATGGTGCAACTAGGATCAACACCACCGATAGAGGATGGAGAAGGTCCTCTGAAAGGGGGTGAAGGAAGTGTCAGAATGAAACCAGGAGGAGAGTGCCCAGAAGAAGTGGGACCACCAGGAGTTCCGGATCTGATTTGCGTAGGAACGGGAATAGAGGCACTCAACGCATGGTACCCAGGTGGAAGTGTTGGGGTGACTCTGGGCAAAAACGGTGTGCCAATAGGGTATTGGCTAACCATGATAATCCCAGTGTGAAGATTCGTAGTATCTGTGTAATGGACCATTTGTAAAGGGAGAGTCAAGATGTGGGCAGCTCGCGAAGCTTTTGTACCAAGAAAATAATAATCAGTAGTAAAAGGTACTACGTCTGGATCATATGTTTCGGGGAACGCAGGTGAGACAGTGATATCAACGCCCACTCCTGAACCAAAGAGATCCCGTCTAAAAACGCCAGTAGTCCAAAAAGGATCTTGGCCCTCAGGTCCTGGAAAAGGTCCAGTCGGTGATCCAGAAGACAAAATAACTAAGTCTCCGGAAGAATTCACTTGCATAATATGTCTCTTAGAGCAAATATGAAGTTGAGAGTCCTCTCGAGAATTGGTAATTCAAAACCATTCTAGAGAGTCATTTCTTTCCACTTGTGGGGTGGTGACGTCTTGGACTTCACTCTATTGAGGAGAGCCCTCCGGTGAGCTGGTAGGCAAGGGTTGAGAACCTTCCATATTTTCTGGGGGTAAGCCCTGCATTCTACATGAACGACGTGGAGGGTCAATTGTGAATGAGTTAAAAACTTATGAAGAAAATTATGTGGTCAACTTGGGTAAACAAACAACATGCACTAGTAAACAAAATCTAGGAAACAACACCACGCAAACAAGACCTTCTAATTCTAAAGTCACTAGTTGGTGATGAATTCCAACGTCACAACAACGAGATGAGAACGGGTTGGGCTAGGGTGGAAAAGTTACATTGACGACCTACTTAACGGACTTACACCCTGGTGCAAGCTCCCACACATAATCGTGGGTATACCCTCCAAGGAGCCCGAGTGAGTTTGGCCAACGTCGATTCCACGTATCGTGAAGACTTGCCCCTTCACAGTCACCTTGTGTAAGACCCTAAGAAGATAGGCCACTAAGGTTACCACCAACAACAATAAATCCTGGGGGGGCAGTCAACAGTTCGATCCACACACAAGGGCAGGGTGTCTAGCCTGAAATCAACTTGAGAGGCTTCCACTCATCATTGTGGGTATACCTTCAAGTGACCCCTGTAATACGTGTAATCTCTACACCGATATCAACAAATCCAGGTGAGTAACTCTGTCAATACCAATGCGACCTCGGGTTTGACCCTTGTGTGAGAAGGGCTTCCCAGGACAAAATGTTGCAAATGGAATTTGACACTCCTTAACACAATATGCTATTGTGTGTTTTGTGCTTTGGAGAGTGTATCTCCCTGCCTATTCCAAAGCTCTAGCCTAGCTAATGTTGGTGTAATAGAGTCCTAGAAAAGAGTTACTAGTTAAATTTTAAAAAGTTACGCAATATTATTAAAGGTTGTTGTTACTCAAAGGAGACGGAAAAGAAACCGATGTTGTGTGAGACTCTGACCCAACAATGCATAGATAGGAATGAAAGATATCAATTCTCGTTCGATGAATCCTATTTAGAGGAGGGAAAGAGAAGTTTTTTGGAACAATCTTGAACTACGATATACAATCTTCTTTGAAATGCAATATCAACAAATCACGAACAATGCCAATTCTCTATTTGTTCTATTTCAACAATTGATTTCCAATAGTTTCAAAATAAAAAATCTTTTAAAAAGAAAAATGTTTTTTACTTTTCAAAAAGAACCACACAACGGTGGTGGAACTAAGGAAAACCAATAACTAATGACAAGCAACATACAAAACCCAAACCAATCTTTCAATGAAGACAAAAATGACAAGCAGACAAGGCTAGTCTTTTCAAATGTATGAGGGCAACAATTTTCGAAGCAATGGGCATTTGAGAAAGACAATAAATCCCAACTTTTAAACCAATCACCGACTCTCAACCAAACAAGCACTCAGATTCCAGGATCAGAGATTATATCCTTGCTAAGAAAAGGTCAAGAGATGACAATTGAGAAAATGAACAAGAAGTGCTTTCGATTTCCGAAGACTAATCATTCACAAAATCTGAAGTCAAGAAATAATCAATTAGTGGCCCAAGAAGTTCTCTTCAGACACACACACAAATCTGGGTATCTGGGCATACAAAAGACCTTAATCTCAAAATTTTGCAAAATGGGTTCGCAGGCAAGCAATAGTGTATAGTGGGAGAATGGAGCATTCTCGTAGGCTAGTCGCAAGCAGAGTGCGAGAGGTTCGCATTGGACTGCACAGTAGGGTGCGGACTCCAGTAGTTCTCATAGGCAAAAGAAGGGTTCAGTGCGAGAAGGTCTGAAACTAGGCAAAATTTGAAAAAAAGGCAAAATTGTTTAAGGAACTTCTGGACCCAGAGAGTCTGTCAAGGTTTCCTGAAGACTCAGAGATTGATAGAAACGAAAAAAGGTAAGGAAAGAGAAAATGGCCAAGGAAAAACACCAAAAACCACTAAAAATGGGTTGCATCCCCAGTGGAGTCGCCAATTTTGTTATCGGACTAATCGGTAGGTGCGGACACTAACAGATCTCCCTAGATCCACCTGGATCTAGAAAAAAACAGGACATGACATGACTCTTTCCCTAAGTTGCAATCATTGAATCTGCTAGTAAGGAGGAACAAGTGACATACCTTTGTATCGCTTCCTTAGGTCTCTGTTGCTCCCGCTTTGCTCCGGTGCTCTCGTGAGGTCAAGTTCAAGACAACACAAACCAACCAAAGTGAAGATAGCAAAATATATTCAATGTCAACTTATGCATATGATCAAGGAATTACACAATAAAGTAAGAATGACTTTATGGGAAAGGGACATGTCGTTGTATCATATTAACTGAAAGTAGAAGATACAACCCGATCGCCTTGATGTCGCAAGGTTCCTTTCAGTGACCCTTGGTTCCAACCCACACACTTTCTCTGTACTTGCATGAAGAAGATCCAATTCTTCTTGATAGACCAACTAGAGTCTCCAAGCTTCTGTCTAAGCAGGGTTCTTCACACAATTCCTTCACCAATTCTTCAATTAATCTTTCTTAACCTTTTCCATGAGAAACCTTTCAATATATAGGAGAAGGAGAGATGGTTACATGGATGAGGATGATCCCATCAAATCTGAGAAGTTAGTAAAGTGACAACCATATGAATGCCAACTCATTTTCTAGAAGATTCCCTTCTAGAACCCTCGAGACCTCTTCTCTTTTCCAAGCTTGAAAACAGGTTCGCACCCTGTGTATGGAGCAAACTGCGAGAAGTTCCCACCCTAAATGAAGGTGGCCTATGAGAATGAGGCATTCTCGCACCCTAGGTCATATGAAGCCTATGAACTTACTTTGAAAATATGTTTTTGGAAGGAGACAAGATCCACTTTTCTCAGGCAAAAAGTCCTTGTTGGGAGCCTGAATACACCATTGTTAATACATCACCAAGGTGACCAAAATCATGTGTAACAACCCTACAAACAAAAAGGTCTACTTGATTTTAAATTAAGCGTTCATTTTAGTGTCTGTTTTTTCTCAAAGGGTATGGAAGTGAAACTGATGTTGTTTGAGACTCTTGCAAAAATGAAACTTATAAGAACACTGGAAAATAAAACTCTACACTAATCCTTCAAATGAAAAGAGTTTCAAGAAATAAAATGCATGAACAATCCTTCAAACCTAAAGATGCAATATTTTCTCCTTTCCATGCAAAATGCACAATGTAACTTTTGAGTGGAAAAATGATTTTCTTTCTTATTTTTCTTTTGAAATGATTTCAAGATGAGAAGAAAACACAACCCTATGCTAATTTATTTTTCTTTTTCAAATAACAATGCAAAGCAATGCAAAGAAAGAAAGAGACCTAACTAGCATAAAACTAGGGTTTTTTTTTCTTTCTATCAAAGAAAAACTAACAAAATATGCTAAAAGAATCTGCATAATACATGATTCATGCCCCCCCCCCCCCC
>ML791695.1:580160-623642 GCA_009831015.1 Picea engelmannii | reverse complement strand
CCCCCCCCCCCCCGGCCATGAGGGGGAATTTGTTTTTTAAATGCAACTCATTTTTCTTAAAATTCAAGCTAAAAATAATCCAAAAAATCTATACAAGAGGAATTGTTTTTGTTATTTCATAAACAATCTGAGCCTTGAACCTAGCCAAACCACAACCAACAAATTCCTTTGGAACTCAGGAAGACCTAAGGAACCAAAGGTTTCCTGGAAGAAAAGAAAAGAATTTGAAAAAAAACTTTAAAGGGACAAACACACATGTTATGCACAATCAGTCTGTGTATGTATGCGGGTTGTGTATATAGAAGAACATGTATGTACGTGTGCTGGGTATAGAACAGGGCATGTACACTACTACAATTTTTCAAAAAAGAGAAATATTGAGATAAATCACTCAAATTAGGAAAACTAGTAAGCACCTGTAAGGTGACCAGAGACCCAAAAATACTTAGAAAACTTAAACAAACAGGATTTCAAGACAAATAAAATATCTCCTAAAAAAGACCCTAGAGAGACTCCCCAGTGGAGTTGCCAATTCTTCTATGGGGAAAATTCCCCCTAAACTGGGTCTAAGGAATACGCAGAGTGATAACCCCCTAAAATACTCACTTATCTATAATCTACCCCAAAACAATCTAGACAAAGTGATAAGAGAGAGGAAAGAGGAGGTTAACAAGAGCACCTTGAATCCTTTCGGTTGATGTAGACCTCTTCCACTTGTTGTTGTCTCTTAGATCATAGATCTCCTCCCAAATCTCACCTGCAACAACCAAGAACACAACAAAACAACATATACAATATCTAGTAATCACTTAAAATACTAAATATAGATGTAAATGATCAAATAGATAAGAACATGTACACATAAAGTTTCGGGACAAAGATAATCTCTTTTATTCATAAACAAGATGAAAGGTTACAACATTTTCTTTCTGACACATAGAATTCTCCCACATAGAATTCTCCCAACCAACATGCCAACATGGGAATAAGGAAGGGTTTTATAGGGATAATGGATCAAAGGGAAAGTTGAGAATAAAAATCAGAGCAAGTTGCAAAACTTGGGAAATGGGAGAGAAAGGATTTTGGTAGAGTTTTCTTGTCTTCTTGTTCATATCTTCAAATGATCCCCCTAGACCCCATTTTATATGATAAAAATATGGATATTCGTTTTGGGAAAGGGCTACAGGGGGTAAAATGGTTAGGAAACCCTTCATAGCCCATAAACTCTACCGAAATACGTGCAACTGTATATTTTTTCCATTTTTTGGGAGTAAATGCGGGATGAATAGCATGTAGTACGTGTATGTACATGGGACGATTATCATGCAACACACATAAGTATACATGCCGATAGTGCATCAGGGTGCGTACATTATCCAAAAAGTTGGTTTTTGAAGGAAACCTCAGCAATATGATTGGCAAAGGATGAAAATGGATGGGCCAATGTCTTGGATGCATAGATGTGGTATTTTTGGACTATAACAAAGACCAAATTGTTTTGAGCAGGGCATGTCAACCAGACATCCTGTCATCCACATCAAAGAAAATGCAACATTATGAGATGTTGAAATCAAATAGAAGTAAAAAAAAAAGACTTTTAGAAGCCCAATATGTCACAATATACCCATTTATTTTCCTTCTAACAAACTTCACAATCCATGCATATTGAAATCCAAATTTCCATATTCTTATGTAGTGAACCTTAAAATTCTCATCTTACCACTACTACCAAATCATGACTTCAACCCATTTTCCCAACAAAATATTACCATGCTCTCATGCTCCATCCACCATTAACCCAGGAATAAAGTCTCTCAACTCACTTGAATGTTGAGTTACGGCATTGTCCTTTTCCTTTTGCTTAATAAAACTTGTTTGATAGTACAAATGTCTCATTATGGTTCTTCAAATCATTTTTTCTATGCTCGAGTTCGATGACGTGGGATTTCTTAAGGCCCTCCCTCTAACAAATCTTATCCCATCGAATTCAACACATTATCTAAGATCAAGGTTAGAGACATTTTATAGTGACTTGGAGCTTGCATACATCAATGGTAGGTTTCCTCACTGACAGCAGTGGAAATACATCAATGTCTCCTGACTGTCAAATTCTACAGGGGACTCAACTTCAACACATCTATTTGTACCTTTCATAATGCACTAAGGAATCTCGATTCTCATTTTAATTATCGGTGAGTTGTCTTGCATTAGTTAACGACATTCATTAATGGTCGGTAATCCAATGAATTCTCTATATGTTCAACTTTAAAAATATTTATTCATATAGATATAATTGTACATGATCGGTTATGAATGAAGAATATATGGTTTTATAGCACCAACAAACACTTAGCAGTCAATTAAGATTCATCTCCAGAGTTAAACACTTGTATATTAGTTCCAGCAATAAGAAGGTACCGAGGTTCCAATTTCAAATCTTATCCTCTATTCCTCCAGCCAAGAGAAAGAAAGCAACATGATTTATCAAATTATTTCACTTCAGATCCATGATTCATCTGTTGGAGTCAGAAGATTCCTTCATTATCACAAGATCTCTCAGATGCATAACCCATGTACTTCTCAGGTAGGTGAAAGTATGTTGTTTTCTAATATTTAATCAGTATTTTCTTGAATTCTAGAATGAATGTATTTGGAAAATAAATATGTCTATATGATCTTTTCCCTTCCATATTTGTCAAATTTTTCTGAGGACAGAAAACATCTTCAGTTGGGGGGATACATTCATATATTTTGATCCCATACATTCATACCATATTTTTATCCCATATCACATACTGTGTACCCTCATATGACGGTGATCAACATGTTTCTCCCATCTAATTGTTGTTGGTCTTGTAAATATCCTCATTGATTTCCTTAAACCCCTCATTGGTTTGCATATGAGCACAGATCCCACTTGGATGTTTTTCTAGATAATAAAGACATTCTTTGGTTCCTATCAGATCCCAACAAACTCAAATTGGTTTCTTTATGGGAGAATTTCAAACCAAAAGTCAAACTTGGCAATTTTAAAACAATGAAATTTGCTCTTAGGGCACTTTTTTTCAAATTGTTTACAGAAAATTGAGGCCAAATCAAGAAAATCAAGACATGGGTTTTGTGAAAAACATAAAAAGTTGAGTAAATCGTGAACAAAATTTCTAGAAAATGAACAATGATGGTTTTGTGAGCATGTTTTTAAGACCATTTTATGTTTTTTACCGTTGTGTGAAGAAAATTTAGAATCCAATTTTTCCAGAATGTTGAATTTCATCATCAAAATGGAAATATAAAGTTATTATAAGATGAGAAATGATGAAATACACCATCTCCCTTTTGAAGCACTCAATTTGGTTTTAAAATGAGCTTGGGGCATGTATTTTTTTGCATTTTTTTTGCAATTCTCAAAGCATTGTTTTTTTAATGCAACAACTGATTGTTGTTTTTTTAATGCAACAATTCATTTGTTTTTATATTGAAAATCGTGCACCAAATTTCCATGAAATTTGGACCAGAAATGTATCAACGTAGGAATAATAAACATGATAAATTTAATCTCAAAAAAATTTATATTTTGTGAGAAATTATATTTTTGATGGATAGAAGCATAAGGGTAATACCAACAAATCCAAAAAAATCCAAAGAATCCGGTTGATAAATTAGGAGAAAATGGATGACCATTTTTTCTAAAGGAAATCATGTAATTATCTTGCATTTTGGTAACCCTCTTCATTGATTGGCATACAAGCAAGCCTTCAAGAGGAAATTCGTCATATGGGGTTTGAGTCTAGAGGCAACAAGGTGGTTCAGTGTTGATCAAACTACCACGTGATGGTGGTGATCAGAATACCGGTGTTGATCCAACTACCAATGTTGGTTTAGTGGTCAAGGCTACGTGATGGCAATGCTATCTCATGGTTAAAATTCAAAGTCAACCGCATGTTACCTAATGAATTTGGTTCAAGATTGATGTGTCTTGAAATGGTTTAGATTATCAGCAATGATTAGTTGTTGTTAAAGGGGGAAGATTTTATGTTGCAACAGAAAATAGGTTATGCCTAAAAGGTAAGTGTTTCCACACAAGAACCAACACTTGCAAAACTTGTGGTTGTCACACAAGAACCAACTACAGGTAACTCAGCTACCACTCAGATAATTTTCAGAGAAAGAAGACCCCATCACACAATTCATAAGAATCAGATGCAAGGTTGCATGAGGAAATGAAATTACATGTTCAGTTGGGGGGAGATGTTGAGTCACCAAATTTCCATCTTGTTTACCATTATTTCACATCATTTTCCTTGACTTTTAATCATTTTCTGCATCCCGTAACCTTGTGTGAAGTCCATTTTCATGCTTTATGTGGAATTAGGTTTAAGACATTTTCCAATGCATTTATTTTAGTATTTTAACTGAATTTATGATTAAATATTAGAAAAATGACATGTTTTCACTTTACCTTGTAAGTTGGGTGAGTTTGGTGATGTTTACCAATATATTTGAAGATTCCAACAATGTCAAATTTTATCACTTATCCTCAAATTCGAATTTCCTCTTCAACCCTTGAAGATTTGATGAGGAGAGGATTTGAGAGGATCACTCAAGCATTTTGGAAGGAGAAGAATCATGGAAGATTTGTTATCAAATATTTTAGATATATTTGTGGAAATATTTTTAGAGATGTTATTTGTTAATTATTAGCAAATGGTTGTAACCACATGAGAGATATGTGGATTTGAATTTATTAGTTTCTTTTCTTATTCTCAAACAAAATTATGTATAAATAAGAGTGCCTCCTCCATTCCAAGGGGAGGACTCTTGGAGCATATGTCCAACTTATGGTGGAGTGAATAAAACATCTTGAGAATTTCGTCCACATGGATTGTAAGTTTATAGTTTCTTTGTGTTTTATGATTTGATATAGTTTACAATGTTGTATTTTAGTTCACTACCTTGTTCTTGGGAGAATATAGCTCACTCCAAATGGATCATGATGGTATTTTATTTCATTTTATGCAAGTTTGTTTTCCCATTTTATCAAATCATTGATTCATGGAATGAGAAAGTCTCATCCATATCAAAAGATAACTTAGTGACATCAAGGTCTTAGCAAGGATGGTGGTGCTCAAGTACAAGCTCATTGCTAGAATTGATTAAGATTTCTTTCAATTTATGTTGTGTAGGTGAGATCGCTCACTGAAGGGTAGAGATATGCATTGTAACTCTTAATGATTACATGAACGTTTTGTTAAGTCATCGTGAAAGATTGTAACCCATAGTGAAGGGGCTTTGTATTGACACCCCAGTTAGCACATATCTCCTAGATTTCAATTATGTTTGTTTTTTAGATAGGATAGGATAGGCTTCGATCCTACATATATTTTGTTGCATATCTAAGTTTACGGACTCTCGGATTGATGATTTAATCTTAAAAAATTATACATATAATTTGGTTGACATACAACAATGAGAATTGTGATTTTCTTAATTCAACTTATATAATTATCAAATATTCACTCCTTTGTTCTCCAAAATGATCTTTCCCCTTTTCCCAATTCCATGCATCTTTATATATCACACCTTTTCACCTTCTTCTTCTTTTTTCTATCCGAAACATTGACATTAGTGTGATGATACTTCACAAATATTTTGAGAGTTCCCCATAAATATATTTCCCCTTTCCTCATCCTAAACTCATGATTAAGGACACACATCCTTTGTAGCATTAATGTTTGGAACACCATTTTTTAAGTTGGGTGGGATTCTTAAGAAAGCTAGGGAGAAGGTAACATAATTTTTATTATCAGCAAACTTATGCATTAGGGATTATGCTCTAACATCCCACTAACATAATTTTAATTATCACCAAACTTATGCATTAGAGATTGTTATGTAGCATCCCACTCTTTCATGCATTTTCACATGGTTTCAGAGATAACGTGAAAAATCAATATCCTCAATAAAAATTCATGCTAGATTGTCATGCTCCTAGAGGCCTATAATGTAATTAGGCTCTCTTCATTCCTTTTACTCTATTTTGATAGAATTATCATCGTTCAACATAGGCCTCAATATCTACAACAATTTCTTGTTTTTTAATGAGATATATAATGAACATGACTCCCATGGTTAAGCCCGATTGGGGTATGCTCAAAATATAAATATAAGATGCAATGCTTATTACCCCCTCACCTAGGGATAACTAGAAGAGATCAATGTTCATGATCCACATTATAGACAATGGTCCCAGAGATGATGACCAACATTCTCCACAGACAACAACCCCTCATATGCCTCTTACTCATAAATTCTCAGCTCATTCACATGATTATGATATTCAATTGATGATGGTGTTCCAACACACATGAGGTACATTAGCCATTGTTTCATACGAAGTGAACAATGTCACAAACCTAACGAGAACTATCCAAAGTTCTTATTTTTTTAGAGGTCATATTTAATGTTCTTTTTACCTCTATTTTAAAAAGTGGTGCTACTAGTTGCACTATTTTTTTACAGGGTTAAAATTATGACTTTTGAAACCATGACTTGGAATGTTGTAAACAAAAACCTTAAAATCAAACCAAAAATTAAAAAGTGGTGTTAGCAGTAGCACCCTTTTTTTTGGAGCTAAAATTACATCTTGTTTAAAACCATGGTCTTAACAGCTAGTATCATTACAACCAAAATCTTAAAATCAACACTGAAATTAAAAAGAGAAGCTACAAGTAACACCCTTTTGTTTTATGGGAGGTTGAAATTACAACTAATTTGAAACCATGAACTTAACAACAACTAGCATTGCAACCAAAATTTTAAAATCAACTTTTGAATTAAAAAGAGTTACTAGTAACAACTCCCTTTCTTTTTTCAGGTTTAAAATTGCAACATTTTTTAAACTTTGACCTAAAAAGTCAACATTGTTGCAAATAGAATCACCCTACTCATTTTCTTTCACTCCGCCCTTTACCCTCCCTTTAAATTTTAAATTAAAAACTTAAAAAAAAAACATTATTTAAAAATAAATTATAAAAAAATATTTAAAACAAAGCAATATAACTACACATTTTAGAAAATTCAAAATAAAAATAAAGTTCCAAAACAAAATAAAAATAGAATTCATTTTTTTTTTAAATAAACTTTTAAAAAATATTATAAATAAATACATATATAATAAACTTTTAAATAAATATATTAAAAAAGTTTAATCAAATACATTAAAAAAATGATGATAATAAAGTTTTAAAAATATAAATAAATAAATAAATGATGATGATAAACATTCACTTAGATTGAATTTAGATTGAATTGGTCCAAAAATGATAATAAAGTTTAAAAAAAATAAAAATAAATAAATAAATAAAAAATAAAATTAAAATTAAAAAATGATGATGATGATAAACGCCCACTTAGATTGAATTTAAATTGAAATGGTCCAAAAATGATAATAAAGTTTAAAAAAAAATAAAAATAAATAGAAAATTAAAAATAAAATTAAAATTAAAAAATGATGATGATGATAAACGCCCACTGAGACTAAATTGGTCTATTGGACCTTAAAAGGATAAGGGATTACTTGCAATTCTTTAGAATTTTGTTTATGTGCTCAAAAAACATTAAGATAAGCTTTCCAAGATCATCATAGTTTTGTTGAATTAAAGGGTTAAGAAGGTTGGTAATGTGACACATATTTTGAAATTGAGATATAATCTGGGTATAGGTTGGACAATCTAAGAGAAATGATTTTCATCTTCAACCTTCTTAGTGTCACAAAAGTGACATCCTCTTTTATCCCACGACGTTTTAGGAATTGTGCAACACCCAATTTCACTATGAAACTCATGAGAATTTATTTTATCTTAACAAAACTTATTTTTTTCTTTACACTTATCAAAACAAACTTTAAAATATAATAAAAAAACAAACATTAAAAAAATTATATAATTTTTTTTTTCTTTACACTTATCAAAACAAACTTTAAAATATAATTAAAAAACAAACATTAAAAAAATTATATAAAATTTTTAAAGGATATATAACAAAATTTAATATAATTAAAAAACAAACATTAAAAAAATTATATAAATTTTTTAAAGGATATATAACAAAATTTGGGTTCATACTGAAGGGAAAGGAGGTATATGAGTGAGAGCGATCAGCATAGCCCCCACGTTCTCAAAAAATTGTTTTGAAATTTTGTTATATACCCTATTAACATAACCCTTTCGTATGTTATAACAACGCACACTTTTAAGAATTATTATTTTTTCTAATTTTTTAACTTTTCTATATGTTATGATATCGTGTAATATTTTGATTTTTTTTTTCTTTTCATATGTTTTGAAATTTTGTTATATACCCTATTCATATAACTCTTTCGTATGTTATAACAACGCACACTTTAAAAAAATATATATATATTTTTTATTTTTTTAAATATATAAAAAGTTTGTTATAAAATTTAGTTATATATATATCGTCTAATATTTTGAATTTTTTTTATCATATAAAAAGTTTGTTATAAAATTTAGTTATGTTATTTTATTTTTTAAAAATTATGTGTTTTAAATATTTTATTATTATATTTTTTAATATGTATATTTTATAAACTTATTTTTCAATATTTTTTATATAGATGTTTAGATTTTTTTTTAATGTTTTTAAATGTTTATGTTTTAATATTTTTAAGCTTTGTTTTTTAATTTTAAAATTTGTTTTTTATATTGATTTTTTTTCCTTAGTTTTATTTAAATTGATATTTTTTCCTTAGTTTTATTTAAGTGTTTTGAAGGAAAAAAAGAAATTAAGATTTTGTACTTTTTACGATTTGTTTTTTATATTGATTTTTTTTTTCCTTAGTTTTATTTAAGTGTTTTGAAGGAAAAAAAGAAATTAAGATTTTGTACTTTTAAAGATTTTTTTTAAGAGGAAGGTAAGGGTGGATCAAAGGTAGTTAGGGTAATTCTATTTGTAATAATAACATTTTTTAGGTGATAGTTTCAAAAATGTTGTAATTTTAATTTTACAAAAAAGGAGTTGATATTGTTAACACCTTTTTTCGATTCAAGAGTTGACTTTAAGATCTTCGTTATAATGGTACCTATTGTTAAGGCTATGGTTTCAAACAAGTTATATTTTCAACTCCGTAAACCCAAAAGCATGCTATTGACACTGTCACTTTTTTATTTGAGGAATGATTTTAGGAGTTTGGTTGTAATGATATTGGTTGTTAAAGCCATGGTTTCAAACACGTTGTAATTTTAACCCCGCCAAAAAAGAAGGATGCTTCTATTAGCACAATTTCTCGATTTGAGGGTTGACTTTAAGGTTTTTGTTACACATATTAAAGGTCACAGTTGCAAAGGGTTGTAAGTTTAACCCAAAAAAAGAAAAAGGTGCTACTAGTAGCACTACTTTTCAATTTTTTAGGGGTTGATTCTGGTGTTTTTAACACAAAAATATGAGTTTTTAGTGCTAGAGTTCTCATTTTGAGGTCGTAGTTCTCATCAAGTTGGTAACTTTGTCAATGTTTACATTTAATGTATCAGGAATTTAGGTAAGGATCATTGGTTGAAGTCAGATAATGAATCATGATTCTGGGAAGTATGCTCTTTTCCTTGTTTCATCTTGGTGGCCATCATATGTATTCTAGACAAGTGTTGTCACCCTTGGGAAAAAGGGTACTATTGGGAGGCCTTGATAGGGGTAACGTACCAATAAATTTCCATACTTAACACTTTCCATCTATTTTTCTTTCATTGTCCTATGTTTTGGGAGTGGTTGTTACATGTATCCCAAAAAGGTCTGTATTTCATTCTCTTATCTGAAGAAGGGGATTGAATGCCTCAGGTTGATGTAGCTGTAAAAAAAATAGAAACAACATGCTATAAATTCAAAATGCAAAAGAAAAGTAAAGGGAGATGAATGATAAATCAAAAGCCATGTAATCTTGAGCTCTACCCCCTCGCTATGAGGCCACCACCCCAAGTCCTAATGCACTGAATCCATATCTAAAGAAATGACTCAAATGAATTATTCTAATACAATAAATGCATAAGCTTGAAAAGGGATTGCAAAGTAAAGAAATGAATTATCAAAAAGCAAGATAATGTGTGGAAAGAAACAATACTGAGGAAAGGGTAACTCAATGCATTAAGCAGTCCCTCTACAAAAGTGCTCATGGAGATGAACATCAGATGTGGCCTTATATGTCAATGACACCATGACCATGAAGTAAACCCTAGGTAATACCATTCACTTACACTTACACTTTGATGGGTTTCTCGAGAAATACTCCTCTACTTGGGTACTAACACACTTAATAGGGTTCTATGATTGTCTTCTCATACTTAAACTTGGAAAATTGTATAAAATCATGAATTAGCGTGAAGTTTGAAGAAGATACCTAATGTGAACCACTTACATGGATTTTACACTAAAATTTGACTTGTGTTTAATGTTATGATAACTCTTTTGTCCATGATGGTTGGTCTCACTCAATTCTTTGATCATGTGCTTGATGATGATGCACCCTTAGACATGGTCCTTTGGAGGTCGTTGGTGATGCTTCTCTTTCACTTCATGGAGGACGTTGGAAACGATATGCAAGTCGTTGGAGCCTTCATGATGAGTGTTGGACCCTATGATGACTTGGCACATGTCTCGATACCCTCTACCCCACATTGGACCATGGACGTTGCACCCAAGAACTAGGACATTATGTGAATGAGTTGGACGTGTCACTTGGAGAGAACCAAGATCCCCTTCATGATGTTGCACCCCCTTGAGGATGTGGAGGTTTGGCTTGATGATGTTGCATGTGATGATGATGGTACACCTATTGGGAGAGGTCATGTATCCATTTCCCTTGATGGAATCATCATTTTGAGCTAGGACGTTGCACATATGATGGGGCGTTGCACTTGAGGATGATATGACACTTGCTTGAGCAAACCTAGCACTTTTGATGATGATTTGGAACCTTCTTGATGAGGAGATTTGACCTTATTGATGAGGAGACATGACTTTTGATGATACTTTGCACCTTTTGAGGATATACATGACTTTTGGAGCATTTACACCCATTATGGAGATTATATCACCCTTCATGAGCCTTCTACACGCACACATGTGGCATTTTTAGAGGATGTTTTCATGTTTTTTGCATTCTATCTTTGTTTTAGAGGCATCTTTGGGGGTCTACCTAGACCTATCCACCTTGTATCATGGATTTATTATGTTTATAGAGTCTTTTAGTGGATATTAGCTTATTTAGGTGAAGCGCATGGTTTCCTCATATAAATAGAGGAAGTGCTCCCTCATTTGTATCATCATTGCTACTTGTGGAGGATTACTACTACTTGTTGCTTCTATATTTTTTCTTTTTCTATGAATGAATGACTTATGTGCCTTCTTGGAGAGATGATCTATGGATTCTTTTTCAAGTTTGATGGTTGATTTCATGGATGAGCATTGATTTTCCTAGTAAGTGTTCTTTCTAAGTCTTTGTGGATTTATTTATGAATATATGACATGTGAATGTTCTTATCAAAGTGGTTATAATACATTTTTCCTTGTTATTTTCTTGGACAAATCCTATCTTGTAAACCCTAACAAGGTTTGTAGTGGTATACCTTTGCTTGATATTATCTTTAAATCTCGTTAAAGGAAATAGGATGATTTTATAGAGTTTGTAGTGGACTATCCTAGTTGTCTTTCTATAGGATAACCTCCTAAGGTTTGTAGTGGACTACCTTAGGGTTTTATCTAAATTGCATTTTTCACCTTTGTCTTCAACAAAGTTCATAGTTTGACTCCATATGCCCAAAAGGATTAAACAAAACTAGTCTTAACTCCCTTTTAACAAGTCTTAAAACCTTAATTAACCTTTATTTTATTGTTCTAGGATTATATTAGGGTTTGTAGAAATTACTCTTCAACTTTCAACCATAGTTAGGCTCGATGTCTAGGGTTTGATTGGATTCTTTTACCTTGAAGTGTATCTTGTCATTATTTATTGCATTACTAATTTAATTTCCATCCCTCTATGGCTTTTGTCTTTCATGGTTATGGTTGTTATACTAGCTTATCATTTCAGCAAGTAGTTGTTTGCAAAACTCTAGTTTAACTTGTATTTTTCAGCCCTAGTTTATTTACATGTTTAACTTATTTAGAAGGTTGATTTATTGTTGTTGTTGTAACTTGATATATCGTTTAACATCATCATATTTTACACAAGTTTTACAACAGCCATAGATTTTTATTTTATTTGTAGTGTTTGGAGTACCTTATTGACCTACCTTAACTTGCTAGACATCATTAATTGTCTTAGATACTTCACACATACAAATCTAGAAATTCCTTCATTAAACCACCTTATACTTACCTTGAAACCCTTGATCTAGTGGTGGTGTGTTTGAGTAAATAACATAGGAGTTCGTAGACTTGATCTCTTCTTGCTATATGATTCCTTAAGCTTGCTAGGGAAGCCTCCCTTGTATTGGATTTCATTCTTCACTAAAACAAGGGAAGTGATTGCTAAGGTGACAATGGTAACACTTCCATGTTACACTTGACTTAGCCCTTGCGAAATGATTTGCATAAAGATGTTATATATTGTGATAATAGAGCTCATGCAACATATGGATACATATAAGATTGCATCCTCTTTTATATTGGTGTTCACAAAAATGTTTGATTTTGAAATTGTCTAAAGTTTTATGTTGTCATTTTTAACACTTTGAAATTATCCAAAGAAAACATGTCTCAATAGTTATGGATTATTATTATTATTATTATTAATGTATGCATATCTCATAAAAATATTATATTCGAAATTACAAACTATGTGTATTATTACTTTTTATTGAAATTCCAACTTATTTATTTGGTTGTTCATTAAATTTTAACATTTTAAATAATTGTTCGGGAAATATTTTATTTAGAATATTTTTTTGAATTTGTGCCTAGTTTACTCTTGTCAATTGAAGTATAACTAATTTTTCAACTTTTTATTGTGGAAAAGTTGAATGAATATGTACCCTTTAAATTGAAATTAAGAATATCCCTCCAAATTTGATTTGATCACTAGTACGAGGGAAAACATTATCATCTCCACGTGTTTATTACTATTTCTAACATAATTACTATATCATTACCTTTCCATGTGCTTTACATAATAAATTAATATACAATTAATATCTATTATAGCATTTGATTTTTTTTCAAAAATAATGAAGATAATAATAATAATAATAATTTATTTTTAAGGTTACGACAAATCCAGACACCAAGTTGGTGTATGAGACCCCCTCCACCCAGCAATTTGACTGGTAAAGTCTACGGAGGTATACATACCCTACCCCCCTCTGGATTTGAACTTGTGACATATTAGGAGGAAACACATGTTCTTAACCATTATGCCCACTCAGGTTGTATATAATGATCAAAGAAAAGATCAGAACTATCAACCAACATGGTATGGAATCTGTAAGTGTAAAGCATTCCATTCGATGGTGGATTACCCCTTTTAAAATGTCAATTGTCAGCCTAGAAATCAGAACATAAATTCACATTAAGGAGGCATATTATGATAATAGTTGATGTTGAGTATCCTAGTCTCATTGGAAATTAGAACCCCTTCCACTAAATTGTTGGATCCATCACCATGGGAATATTTGGCAGAGATGGACAACATCACATTCACTACTACTTGATCGTTCTCTAGTTTAAAGATATATACCGTAAATTCAACATATAAATTGAGAAACTATGAGTTCCATTAATTATTTTATGCAATTTAACCATAAACCAAGTTTCCGTCATCTTCATCATTCAATACAAATGGGTTTTTTTTCAAGTTGACTAAAGTCATAAAGATTCAACGAATAATTTGAGATGTTCTCCCACGTTACAAATATCCTCTTTTTTAATTGAATTATCCATGTATTTTGAACACAAGTTGTTAGTAAGGTGTCAATCTATATACTTCTAATGGAGTGGTGTATATCTTGGTGTGAAATGAATCATTATTCATGTTTAAAATGTAATGTTATTTATTCAATCAAAGTTATATATGTAAAGAGATGAGATTAAGAAACTCTTAATCACATGGCCATATGCTTGAACAACATGGATTTGTGTTTTGCGATTGTGTTACTATTGAGAATTTTCTTGTCAAACGTGATATCCACATCAAGTGCTAAATTGGACCAAATGACCATTTAACATTATTGGACTAAAATTATGGATAACTATTGAATGGGAAATTAGGAGGTGGAATATTGATTACATGTATCAAGAGAAATCTAGGAGGAGGAAAATTGGTGAATGAGTAATCAAGAGGGGGAAAACTTATTACATATGTGAACCCCTTAAGTACCTTCTAAGTGATGGGGTGTCAAATTTTTTATTTTTCCCAACTACTTCAACTTTCCAATTAAACCTCATAGATTAATTTTGTTCATCGAGAGCTTTCCAACGACTATAACCATGCTCAATTCCGAGGTTTGGATCAAAAGTTGCATCCTTCCAAAGTTTTTGGTCTCTTCAACATCAATTCCTCCATAGTGCCACATGGCCTCCATGTGGCACCCTACTACATGTGGAATATTCCACATCATTCCTTGGAACCACACCCTGTTGGTCTTCCAAAAAACATCTCTCGTTTCTCTTGGAACCTTCCCATCAGAGTGATTCCACTCCAAACTACACTGCACACTCTGACATTTGAGCTTGATGGAATCCACCTTCGATGAATTGGACGATCCTGGTGATTCAATAATCTACTACTCTT
This sequence comes from Picea engelmannii, assembly GCA_009831015.1. NCBI lineage: Eukaryota > Viridiplantae > Streptophyta > Pinopsida > Pinales > Pinaceae > Picea > Picea engelmannii. The sequence continues at coordinate 608,848 of ML791695.1, read as the reverse complement.
ATTGCATTGAGATATTTAACTTGCACGACATTTGACGAAATTTCCCATTCTCACCGTACTCACTTCAGTGGATCCCATGACAAATTGATGGTTGTCGTGCATTGTAGCCACTCTCTGATCGACGACCCAGATCAATCCTCAGAGTATCGGAGTACTTCCTCCTATGAAACCGTGACCCACTTCGACTAGTTCCCCCTCCGATCAATAGATAAGATCTATCATCGAAATATATAAGGTCTAGGATTTAGCCACATGTCACGAGGGATAACATCGATAGGGTTTAGGAATTACGGGTTGCCACATGTTCTTCTTTGGACACGTTGGCACCCCTCATCATTCTAATGTCACTCCCCCTTATCCTTGCTTAAGTGGAAACCTATATGGAAGCCAAGATGGAACCTAGGACATGTGGTCCTACCCAACTTCTCCATCTGTCTTGACATGTGGCACTCAGGCCACGTCACTTTTCACCCCCTCAAAGTGCCATAACACATTGCAATGTGGAACAATTTCCACTTTACACATGGGCTCCTGTGGCACCCATGTCATCGTCGATCATTGGCACATCCTTCCGGGTATTGACACCTATGCTTTGTGCAATGGGTGGGTGACATCATCCTTCTCAGTGTGATGTTGCCTTCCTCCTAGCCTCGTCCAAACGAGACCCATCAAGATAAATGGTCAAAATTAATTTCAGCTAGGCTCTGATGGATGGTCAAGATTACTCCTCAAAGTCCTACCCATTCGAGGTATTTTCTTTCCAGTGGACCAAACTACTCTGAAGGACCCACTGCGATAAACGGATAAGATCATTTATATCTTGGACTCTGAACACTTCTCTGATCGATGATTTCTACATGCCCACTTCTTGATTGTCGATCTCCTCCTTCTTACGTGACCTCGGGTTTTGACCACAAGCTATGTTTTTTGTCGTCAAACCACTGTAGATTACCACCTTCATCAAGCAGTACTCCCCTTTATCATAGCGTAGGTGCAATTGTGGTTTCCAAACCACTTCCGGGGTTGCGTTGTGCCTTTAATCACGTCATGTGTCCTTTGATGGTATTTATATTACCACTCGTGGGGGTTTCCTTCATGCTAAACCCTGATAAATTTAAGTGTGCGCTATCAATGTGGATCATTGATCCTTCGTTGATCAATGATCAACATTTAATGTTTCCCACACACTGGACTTTGATCCAATGGCTATAAATGGCCCATTCTTTGCAAGCTCTCATACATGAGGGACCCTGACCAACAACTAGGATTATTTCGTTGCTCTGAATTCAACGGTTGTGATTCTTTCTGGGAAAATCCACGAGATTTCTCAAGTTAACAATCCGATCCAGGACTTGGTGGCTCGGGGACTTATTCTAAGTAAATTCTAAGGCTTACTAGGCCCTTGAAAATTCTACAAAATCCTTCCTAAACCGGATAATGCTCTCATTCATCATTGTCCACCTAGGAAAATCCCTCCTACACATTATCCATACAAAAACAGGGCTTTTCCATCCCTAGTTCGGCATAATCATGCTAAGTACAACTATGATATTAGTGAATTATATGGGAATACTTCACATATGTGCAAGGTTATATATATAAGTAAGGACTGTACATATCACATCAATAATTACACAGACTTTGTGCATGCTCAAAATTGTACAAGTCTAGGCAATTCTAGTAGAAAATATGCACAAGTGTAAATCTGACAGCCATTAACATGATAGAAAAGAATAATTACCAGCTCTTATGCAAATCTAACAACAAATATATTGAAGCATGTTAGAAACAACAAATATCCATAACAGGAATACATATCTATTTGCACAGTAATTTTAACAAATACCTAGTGGACATGTATCTGGTATAAATATGCCACTGACTGCATACACACAGAATGTACAGTTCCAAGAAACTCTAACAACATATGCACACAAGTATAGTTACAACTGCAATTATTACTGTCTGTAACATATAATTTTCATATCTAAAGAATCCTGGCAGTGAATATTCAAGGATAATTACAACAGTAAAAAACCATGACAACATTCACATATCACAACTTCTGTACAAATTTAACAGTAGTTATTCCGAGTATAATTAACATAGTAATACCCATAATGGAAGTACATGAACATTTGCACAGAAAGTATCCAACACAAGATTACATACTCATTCATATAGTAATTTAAACTATCATGTGTGGGTACTTATCTGATATAAATAGCCACTAGCTGCATACAAACCTCCAACTTTCCTCCCAGCCTTAAACTCTGTTGCTTATAACTCAACAACAAATCACCCTTTAGTCAGGCATAAAATCCACTTGGACAAAGGGATTCCCATCCCTGAACAATCTACTAAATAATAGTAATGTTCATATTCAAGTTCCAATTCTAGCCAACTACAATCCCTCATTCCCCACATGCATGTCCCACGCTAGGAAGTGTTCCCCTTCTCTACTCATCTATCCTTCGGTTTCACCACTTCCCTTCCAGGGATTCAACAACAGGCCAGACATGAAGTCTTTGAGCCCTGTAGCTGCAATTGGAACTTTGGGAAAACAATTTCCAGTAATTCTCTCACTTGGAGAGAATTCTTATCGACCTGAAAACTTGTTTCTCCGACAACACTAATATCATCTGGAGAGAATGCACATGGGCCTGACAACCTACTTTTCCATATTCATTTCCAAAAAAGTCACTTCAAGCATCCTCAAGTGAAGATGGAGATGGAAGCCAGTATGTACAACAACAGTAGGGAGATGGTACAAATGATGGTAGCAGAGAGTGGTCCTCTCCACCCCTTGTGAGAATGGTAGATAGATGTTTCCCAAAAATCATTGGAGAGAATAATGTTCGATATGGGAAATTACACAAAGTTTTCCCAATATATTTCATGTGCATAAAATGACACTTTTCACCTTATGATCCCCCTTTATACCCACTTGGTGATTTGTTCCCTCCCTTTGGGAACTTAGGATAAATTGGTATATCCCATAAAGTGACTTTAGGAAATATTTAATAACATTTCCCTTGGCTTAATCCCCTATGGCTTAGCTCTCTTCCTAGACCCTTAGACCCCTTTCCCTTCTAGTGGATTTTATGCCTCCTTACTCTTTTGTCGGGTCGTCCTACAACAATGGTGTGATTTTATTAATATTTGAGTGTGTGATTACAAAATACAATGTTAGACACGTTGGCATTTTAGCATCTATACTCCTTATATTAATATTCACATAGGAACGCAAGCCCATAATATCTTGGCTTGCCAGCCTGTGCAATACATATATACAATTAAAATTGGGGTCAACCTGGGGTATTACATTCCCCTCCCCCTTAATTATGCATTGTATATATATATACAATGTACAATCAAAATTCTACAAAATATCCATGCCTTGGTTACTGGAGTTCGTTATCCTTCTGGTCTTGTCTTCATACTTTAGCTAGAAGTATTTTTCCTCTGTTTTACAGAGTTGCTTCGATAAGAATTTAGCTCATTGTGACATTATTTTTCTGCCTCTTCCTTGTTGCACTCACCCTTTTAGGCTCATGCATCCCTTCACTATTACACATTCCTTCAACGATCCATCTTGTCAATTATTTCACACCCAAGGAGAGTGTTGACTAATTAAAAAAACCTCACTATGGATATCCAATTATAGGCTCCAATATCCCAACAATAGTCCTTCTTTCCAAGCATTCCAGCTTCACTAACCATTATTCACATGTGTCATACACATGCATATTATCATGAACATTATCATAAAATTTTCATTTAGAAATTCAAATTTATTTCATAAGGAAATTCAACTTCTCCGATGTATGAGATTCCTTCTCATAATCCCTTGACTATTATAGAAACCAATGTCGGTCTTTATTACGTCTTTCAACAATTCCATATTTGAGACTACTTACTTGCATGAATCCTTTATTGTACTCAATGAAATAAATTGTCAGCATATCATGCACAACATACTTCTATTTAAATGTTTACAAATGCTCACAAAATGTTCTCATAATTAGCTACACCTATCTGTTCAATTACAACCATCAAACATTTTATTAAATAGAATGAAAATGTCATTATCTGCATATGGATTTTCAGCAATTAAACTTTTTATTCTTTCAATATCAATGTTTCATTCAACTATTTTTTTTTTCTAAACATAATTTTTCCTTTAGTCTAGGCTCATGTGACTACTTGAATTTCAACTTTCTCGTTGCAATGTGTAACAACCCCTGGAATGTTCTTAATTGCATAAGTTATTAGTAGTTGCAACAATTCAGTTGTTAGCATAATCATTTCATTGGTTAGCATAATATATACATGCATTCACTAAAATCCATTTCAATAGTGCCTTCAAGCATACATAATTCTATTTTAGCATGCAGGAGTGGAATATACACGTACACACTTTCATGATTTATTCATGCATACTATTCAATGCACTCTTTCTTTGGTTCAGAATGTCTTATAACTATGCCATGTATCTCACCACACCTAAACACTTTCATGATTTATTCATGCATACTATTCAATGCACTCTTTCTTTGGTTCAGAATGCCTTATAACTATGCCATGTATCTCACCATAATGAATTAGAGGATCTGGCCAATGTCTCGACACATCCTCCATACACTTCTTATCGCTTGCTCAACTATTTGAATGTCTTCTTTTCCGACTCGAATACTACACCAAGAATATAATTATGTGGTGTTGCTTAGTATTAGTAAAAATTTTGTAGTCCAAACATTAATTATAGTAGGAAGTTCATTAGATACTTATGTGGCACTATGGATTTTTCATATCTAACCATGTCATGGTCTCATACATGACTAGCTCTACTAGCATTTATTTATATAACATGGTCATACCACTTTTATCCTTTGGTAATAATCCCATAACCAACAAATTCATGATATGCTATGATATCACATGAAGGTACTAAAAATATAAACAACTTTTGTTATTATTGCAGACCCTTGGCCTTTACCATTCTACCTGGTATATAATCCATTAATGCATTCAAAATCATATAGCGTTGTCATTTTATAAATAGACATTGGCTGAGGGGATTCTCACCTAAATCAATTCAGCAAGTATGGAATATAAATATATAAATATATTCATACCTGCATAGATGTGTTCAAATGAATTTAATTTTACCTGACTAGTTGGTACCAATAGGAGTTTTCCTGCCTCCTTCAACATTCTCTTTAACTAACACTTTAGATTCCTCTTGTTTCCTTCATATGGATGACTTCCATATGTCACAACATCATCAATAGCAATTTCATCCATGAACTAAAATATCTACTTCTTGGCACAACAACCATCATTACAATATTTATACTCATATATATAGCAACAAATNCATATATATATATATATATATATATATATATATATATATATATATATATATAAACAATCTATTATTCAGTAATGCATATTTATATGCACTAATAATGCATTCTGAACATGCTTATAAATGCATGTGCATTTCAATTTCCAATGTTATGTATGGTTTTCCAAAAGGCCATATCATAATCGTTGCCCCTAGAAATTTCAGCAACCTCATTTATTTATGTATATATTTCCTTGTTGTTTCTGATTGTCCTCAATTCTCACTGGATTCATGTATCTTATTGTGCAATAACAGAGCACTTTTCCAGCCAAACCACTCTTGGCCACTTAACATTTTTTTATCACATACTATACTGATATTAATCTTCAGCTTTCATCTATTATCTGGGTTCCTCTGACCTGACACATCCATGACCAAATTACATTTACATCCATGCTCTCTTATTGACTTTGGATATTCAACATCCCTTTTATTTTAATAGACTAAACTAATTCAATTGGTATTTTTTTGAACAATTTCAGCTATTGTGTTTTCCTGCATCATTCTCTTCTCTTTTCTTGACCCATTCATTCTCAAACTTAACTGGCGTAGTCAATAATTATTTCACATATGACCACTTCTCCTTCTATATTCAAAGATATCACCTTAGAGTAGTTAGTATTACCTTTATCTGACATCTTGAACTCCAATGATTTCCCTAACCTCCTCGAGTAACACCAATGGATCATTTCCATTTGACATGGTTCTCTCAGGTACCATCTCTCTAACTTACTAAGTTAAAACTAGAACCATTTCCTTATTCATGGTCCCTTATTGATTTCCTTTCAGAAAAATCACTTCCATACTGTTGTGAGTGGGAAATCCCCCTATGGACTAGCACTTAGGGTTTTATCATGCATGCAGAAAAGACCTAAAGATTCCTACTTTTTACCATCATCCCAGACCTAATCCCCATTATTCTTAAGCAAATACAGAGTTAAGAAGATCAAGTGAACATACCTTATTTCCAGTGTTTGATATCGATCCCTCTTCACGCTTGGTCTCTCTTTGACTACAAGTCTCCTCCCAAGGCTGACCTGCATTCAAAAAAGACAAACAAAGAAATCCACATGCATTTGATCTACAAATTAATGGGTTAGATATTTAATCAACATGTATGCAATAAACAAAGAAAACCTCATATGGTGGGATGGGAAAAGTACTTCTTTATTATTAATTTCACTAAATCAACTTACAATGATGAAGTCGGCCACTGCTCCATGAACCTAGTCCTGGGCTCCTCTTTTACTGTGCACCAACTGCTAACACACTTGCTTCTCTTCTTCGTCGAAATCACAAAATGGTTGCAGAATCTTGGGCAAAGGCGAATACGAATTCGGGTAGAGTTTCTTTACTATGATTTTCCTCCTTTCAAATGGGGCCCCTACCCCTTCTTTTATAGGCTAGAAGGAGCTAGGTATCTGGTCGAATGACCGGCCATGCATGGCTGAAAGGTTTAGTTAACTTGCCCAAAGATGTGTGTTCCATCAACAACTTTCCTTTTTCCGCACTTTTGTAGGTACACGCGGGCTATACTGGGGTAGCTAGCGTGTACACACGTGCAGTAATGGAGCAGGGCACATGGGCCTTTATAAAGGGGGGTTTTAAGAAGAGTTGTTCAATAGTGTTTTGGAAAAGAAGGAGTCTGAGATGGCCTGATGCCAAGTAAGTATGTCTGATGAAATTTAGGGTTATAATAGATGCCCCCTAATATGTGAGGTTAGAAGAACATTTGATGGCCGAAATACATTATCAATATTCACCAACATTCCAAACAAGTGAGCCCAAGGACCAGAAATCGGGAGGTGCCATCTGCAAAATAACAATTGTCTCACCGAGGCGGGCATACCCATGCTCGAGATGAAATAAAATCATGGATACCAATCAAATACACTGTATATCCATGTCATATAACTATATAAAGTGTAGCCGTGAGCAATACACAACAGATCTACATCTCAAAATAAAAAAGATATACATGTATAGTATCCATCTTCTAGAATCTAATAAGGCCTGATGGCTGGAGATGAGGTCTTTAGAGCTCGAACAACAACTTCAAAATCTTCAAAACTCAGGTAGGAGTGTAATATGAGTGTACGACTTCACTACCCAGAGGTCTTCAACGGCTCATTGGTCATGGACTAGATAATCTCGATGATCAGACTGAAGGATTCATTGATTTCGAACAAAGACCTGATTGGACTTTTGGGATGGTCGAGCATGAGGGAAAGAGACAAACTGTAGAGGGGCTGACTTAGGCTTGGTAAAATACTTCCATTGGACAATATCACAACAAATAATGAGACTTAGGCAGCTTGGCATTAACATAAGTTCACGAGGTAGGAGGCAACGAAAAATCTCAATATGTTTGGAAGAATAACCAAATGGAGGAGGACACAACTCAATGTAGCGGGAACAACTTCCTAAGGTCATATTAAATCCCAGGGCTTGATGAACAAACGGAAGGATGTGCTTTATCCAAGGGCGACTCATTGTGCTACCAATACAAAGAAAATACTTTTCCCTTCCTCTTTTTGGGGTATATTTGATTTTTTTTGTCTTTTTCAATAATTTTGGAAAAAGAATAAAAGAATGCTACATTACAAAGGAGGAATGAGTGTCGCAAACATACGAGTTTGAGGCACAAGGACCAGACTGATGTTCAAAGCAAGGACACTCAGAAAAAATCCCTCCTGGGGCCAAAGGTGTCAAGATGCAAAGGCAAAGTACTATAGGGCTTGCGTATAAGGCATGTTTCAGATGGTTCAGTTGAGAGCAACATGGAGACGACACTAGGCCAAAGACGCAGGTATGAAAATGCAACAATTAAGACACACAATGGTAACTTCCTTCGATGTAAGTTTAACTATCCCAGAGAAGGTAAGCTCGATGGTTTTTCATATTTAGAGAGTCTGAAAAAATGTAAAAGGAGACTCCAATGGGGTACCTTTTTTGAAGGTAGTCTAGTCAGTTTGAAAAAGGGGTAAACTAGCACCAACAAGAAGTCTATTCAAAATCATTTTAATGAGTGTGATAAAGACAAGATCACTCGGCAATTTTTTCATTTATAAGGAGTCTGAAAAAAGCTTAACTATGGACTCCATTAGGAATGTTCTTTTGGACCATTTTAACAAGTGTGAAAGAATAAGGTCACTCGACGATCTTTTCAATTTTAGGGAGTCTAAAAAGAGATTAACTATGGACTCCTTGGGGGTTCCTTTTTTGTAAATTTAGTCCCTCAGGCCCGAAAAAGGGTTAAAATTATACCTGAGGGTACTCTTCTAGAGATCTGAGGCCTCTAGAGTATACATGTGTTCGTACAGTTGACCATCCGGACCAAAAAAGGGGTAAACTACCACCGAATAGACATGACTTCAAATTTCAGTTTAATGAGCATGAAAGGCCACAAGATCGCTTGGCCATATTTTCATGTTTAGAGGGTCTGAAAAGTGCTTAAAAGAAGACCCGTTATGTTTTAGGAGTCCCGAGGGTGAGGTCAAGAGTGATAAGGAATCATGAAAATGAGGCTAAAACTTGTAATCAAGAAAAGCTAAAAGGGACTCCTGAGCCTATAGTCGTTAGTGACAGCATGGACACCATAATGCAACCGAGATATACCTAGGGAATCCATGTTACGGTAAGCACTACCACCAAATTACGACACTTCTAAAGAAACAACAATGGTTCCTTGTTGCAATTCGGTGGGAACGATCCTATGGCAAAGCGGAAAGGACAACGAGATGCAAAAAGTGGAGGTGTAATCCTGACTTAAATGCAATGAGTTGAAAAAAATGACTTTTTACCAAAGGACCATCAAAATGCCCAAACCTCAAAAAATAAAAATAAAATCGCAATACCCAAAGAAATACTTCCCATGACCATTCAAAGAAAACTCCTGAACCATCTTAATTGATTTTCAGTTTAGAAAAAATGACAAAATGGTTCGAAAATTGACAAAAAAGGGCCAAAAACCTCTATAAATAGAAGTTGGCAGCTTCTTATGACCATTGTTAATTCAAAAATTGACTAAAAGCCAAAACTGCCCCTTTGTGAAAAGAATTGATTAAGGGAGCCTCGATGGACAAAACAACCATTCGCTTGGACCAAGTAAGTATAAACTCTCTCCTCTTGCAATCTAAATCTTTCTTTATGCATTTAATTTTATTTTTTGGAGGGACGTTGACCTTTAAAAAGGCAGCCCTAAGTCCACGCGGGTTGTCCTATGACAACCTGCGTGTACACTCGGGCAGAGGAAAAAATGCACGCGTGTACATGCGACTGTCATCATTATAGCCCGCGTGGGCCCTTCATTTAATGGAAAAAACTTTAAAAAACAAGGGTTAAGCCTCCTGAACTTGGTCTTTTGCAGGATGTATGTTCACTGGAGGGAAAGAGAGCATGAGGATATTAGTGTGTTGGTTGGGGAGGACCCCAATGTTGTTGCTACCTTAATGCAAAGTGGGTTGCTAAAATTTTTCCTATGTCCTTTCATGCGAGCACAAACTAGGTTACTGAATGCCTTGGTTGATTATTGGCACCCCGACGCAGAGGCCTTTATGCTATGGGGGCAGTCACTAGTGCCAACGATGGAGGACATATCTTTTTGACTGGCCTCTCTCGGTGAGGGGAACCATTCAACTTCTGTATGTTTCCCTCTGGGCCTCATAACATATCGGAGTTGATTGGACTCCATTGTGAGGCGGGTACAGATAGGACGATCTCGCAAGTGCCGATAAGCAAGATCTCAGACTTAGCACTGCAGGCGATAGTGTTGCTCATTGGGCGGATTACAAGGTCTATTGCTTTGAATCGGGCGGATTAAAAGGTTTTCTGCTTTGCATCAGGCTTCCCATGCACAGATGAACTTTGCAGTTCAATGCTTTAATGCACAGATTTTTTATTGGAGCACCAGATTATTGGACTGTATGAAGAGGTAGCTAACAAACTGTTGGTTGCGGAATCAGAGGAACTTCGGGTTCAGAATGATTCTTTTCTCTTTCATCTTTGAAAGAGTGCCCAGTTTCATCCCTCGAGAGGTGGTACGAGGGCATCGGGCCTCTCTTCCCGCGATATGCAGATGGGTAGTGTTGCTACCATGACAGGGGGAGGAAGGACCAATGAGTCCTTTGATGACGAATTTTTTTCTTGGTTGTCACAACAGATCCCAGTCATAGAGGATTACCCTTATGCTGGGATTGACTTCTCAAGAGACCCTGAGATATCGATACCTCCCGGTGAGGAGCGAGGAGAGATGGGTAAGTTTGCATCGTTTGTTTTTTTTTTTTGTTAAACATATGTAATTTTTATGTTGTTTTTTATATATATCATTTTTTTTTATGCCAAAGCAGTTGACAGATATGTGTCTATTATGTGCAGATGTGGGACTAGTGCGACCATTGGATTATGTGAGAAACAGGCGATGTCCTTGGCCAGGGGCTGCACCCGTCACCGCAGGGGGACCAACAGTAGCAGGAGAGCTTCCAGCCGGTGAGGCTGAGAGGGTTCTGAGACGAGTAGAGAGAAATTTTACCTCGCTTACTCACACAGTCCCCATGGAAGATATTGAGGATCTGCCACCATTTATGCAGCCTCACGTAGTGGGGGCACCACGGACATGGGTCCGGCTTTTTCGGCATTTGGAAAACGTCATTGATTATTACAATAGGGCCCACAGGGCCCGTCCTTAGTTAGGCTGGACTTTTCACATGCCAAGGGCACTAATTGTATATACTTTTTGAGGGCATAAGCCCCATGACTCATTACTAGTCATGTTTTTGAGGCACATGCGCCCACCTATGTAATCTGATGATTTTGACATTATATATGGATTTTTATGTCTTTTTATGTCTTATGGATTATTTTTTCCTTTAAAAATGTATTGACATGTGCATGTGTATATCTTTCTTATATGTGTGCGAGATGCCAATCTAAGATTTGATTAGCTAGACTATCTATGACTTGATTTAATCTCCTAGGAACATGAAAATATGTAATATAATCAAAGATTCGTTCTAAGAGATGTACACTAAGGAATCGTCGGTGTAAAGTAGGATCATGAACACGGTAGACTCTATTTAACTGAGACACAACCAGTTGAGCATCTAAATAGACTCGGAGGTGAGAGATACCAAATGACATAGCGTCACGAAGCAACTCAATAACTGCATTGTATTCGGCGACATTGTTTGTGGTGTCTCCTAAACATATACCTCCTGAGGATAATAACTGGCCCTGAGGTTTAAAAATTACCCAAGCTATGGAGGAAATCCTTTGAGTGTTCCGGCTAGCACCGTCTACGTACCCAACAAACACCTCTTATTCACTTGACATCTTCCACAGTGACAAAAGATAACATAAAAAAATGGCACGTCCATAAAACCAAAAGAAACCAGAAAAAGACTATACATATGTTACAAAAAGTTACCCAAGGTGACCTTCCTATGAGTAATACTTCTTGAGGTAGAGCCCATTTCTAGTCTTTGCCAAAGCATTTCCCTCAAAGTCTACCAGACGATAAGCGCCCTTTTTTAGAATCTTTTTTACGATGAAAGGTCCAAACCACATGGGTTTGAATTTGTCTGTCCCCAGTATGGTCGCCAATTCTGTTGTGAGTGGGAAATCCACTGCTCCAGAAAAGACTTAAAGATTCCTATGAGTAATACTTCTTGAGGTAGAGCCCATTTCTAGGCTCTGCCAAAGCATTTCCTTCAAAGTCTACCAAACGATAAGGGCCTTTTTTTAGAATCTCTTTTATGATGAAAGGTCCGAACCACATGGGTTTGAATTTGCCTTCCCCCAGCGAGTCCTTATCTTGGTCATAGACCAGGACAAGGTCACCTTCAGAGAAAATCTAAGGACGAACAGACCGATCATACTGACACTTAAATTTTTGTTTGTGAGCCTCATTGGCCAGGGCTGCATCGCGACGTTGTTCATTGAGATGCTCAAGGTATAATAACCGCTCTTCAAGTGGAGAAGTGTCCAGCAGCAACTGTACTGCCAACTTTAGGGACAAAATCTGACATTCTATAGGCAAGACTGCTTATAGCCTATAAACGAGTTGAAAAGGTGAGAAACTGGTTGTAGTTTTAACAGACTTTTGGTAAGCCCATAATGTCGAGTATAACATCAAATTCCAATTCGACTTAGCCGAATTGATTGTTCATTGTAGGATGGTCTTATAATATTTATTCACAACTTCCACCTAACCATTTTCTTGGGGGTAGTAGGGTGATGAATTTTCTTTCCACAACCCAAGCTTTGATGTCAAGTCATTCATCATTTGGTTCTGAAAGTGACTGCCATGGTCAGTGATAATCTCTCTCGGGACGCCGAACCTTGTGATTATCTGGTTGAACAAAAAGAGAGTTGCAGTCTCTCCATCATCTTTAAACGTTGGCATAGCTTCGACCCACTTCGTGAAGTAGTCTATAGCTGCAATGATATAACAATGCCCCCTTGCTGAAGGAGGGTTCCATGTAGTGTAATCAATCCCCCACTTGGTGAAGGGACCAACTGTGGCAACAGGAAACATGGGAGAAGGATGTGCCCTCATCTTCCGAGAGAAGATATGACACGGGTGGCACTTCTTGACCGATTCAATACAATCTTTGATTAACATTGGCCATAAGTAACCGCCTCGTAAAATGTTTTGGGTTGTTTCCAACCCAGAAAAATGACTGCCACATGCTCCAGTATGGCAGTCGTTAAGCACGATAACTGCATATTCATGAGTGAGACATCGACGAAGGATGCAATCTACACCTCAGCGATACAAAGTGTCATCGAGTATGAGATAGTTCTTAGCCTAATGGCATATACGGCGACGCTCATCGCAAGAAGAAGAGGTGGGTCACTTCAAAGTTTGGAGATAGACAAGTATATCTCCATACCAGGGATCCGAAGATGTGATAAAAAACATGTCTGCTCTAATAGGAGACTCTTCGGGCATAACCTCACCGGATTCAACCGGAAGTTCTGAGATGAGTTCCGCAAAGACCAGTGACTTCTTGGATTTCGCCGAAACAAAATCTAAGTCAAATTCCTGGAGAAAAACTATCCATCAACTAATCTTCCCACCAATGGAATGTCGTGTTAATATGTATTGAAATGGATTCACAACGGCAATGATGGTGGTCTTGTGAAACAAAATATAATGACAGAACTGTTGAACAACATGAACGACTGCCAATGCCAGTTTTTCAATATGGTAATAATTGAGTTCCGGTCCAACTAGGCCTCAGCTCAAGTAATAAATCACATATTCTTAGAGGAAGTCATCTTCCTGAACTAAGACCATACTGATAGTTGACTCTGCCGTAGCCAAGTACAATAAGAAATATTTGTTATAATTAGGTGGCCGGAGCAGAGGGGAAGTCGTGAGGGCATGTTTCAATGCATTGAAATAGTGTTGAGTTGCTTCATCCCAATGAAAAGGGACGTCTTTCTGTAGAAAACGCATAAAGCCCTTTGTGATCTCGACATAGTTGGCTATGAAACGCCTCAAAATTTTCACTTTTCCCTGTAAACTTTGAAGATGAAGGATTGTACGTGGGGGAGGCAACTGAAGTATTGCCTCCACCTTGAGAGGATCGACCATGATCCCTGTTGTTGAGACTATGAAACCTAGCAGCCATCCTGACGTTACCCAAAATCTTCATTTGTTTGGATTCAAGTGAATCTAGAAGTAGCGACATCGCTCAAAAATAAGTCGAAGGTGTGTGGGATGATCCGTTCTCTTGCGATATCATGATGCTAAATCATCTAAATAGGCTTCGTCTATATGCTTGAGAGAATGGAAAGCAAAAGACATGGCCCACTGGAAGCTAGCTCCAACATTTTTGAGACCAAAAGGCATCTTACGATAGGCAAATGTACCCCATGGATAGATGAAATTTGTTTTGTGTTGGTCTTCGGGTTTGATCTGTATCTGATTACCATCCATGAAAAAAAAAGCCTCACAACCGGCACATTCATCGAATATCTAGTCAATGAATGGTGTGGGAAAATTATCTTTTGGACAGGCTTTGTTCAAATCACGAAAATCCATACATACGTGAATCGTGCCCTGTTTTTTGTTGACCGACATAGGATTTGACACCCATTGGTTCAAATGGACAGGATAGATAAAACCTTCTTTGAGAAGCTTCTCTAATTCAACCTTAATAGTTGTTTCTTTCTTGGGATTAACTGGACAAAGCTTTTGCTGAACTGGCTTGGCATTAGGATAAGTTGTGATTTCATGTTCGACTATTTTTATATCAATTTATGGAATTTCCTCGTAAGACCAGAATAAAACGTCGCAAAATTATTTAAATAAGTCTATGTAGATTTGAATCTCTTCGGGTGAACAGTCAGCTCCGACGAAAACATTCTCCACGATGCCAGGGGTTCTGGAGATATTAATCGGTATAGTTTCAGTGATAGTTTCCATATTTCCCTTGGCATAAACCTCATGTGTAGCCAAGGGATTGATAGGACAAGACCTATATCCAGTCATAGTCAAGGTGAATTCCCCTGCTTCGATTCTACTTAAATCTGGGAGAAAGTATGATATGTGATGGAGATTGTCCCAGGGTTTGTCCGGACTAGTCATTACTTCAATGATTGCTTCGTCTAAGGGAAAGACTAAGTCTAACAAATCGGTATCAGCGAGGGAACCCTGAGCCCAAATAGGCTCTAGAATTGGATCTAACTCTTGTGCGGGAGTTGGATTGGTGTCGATTGAAGCTTACTGGACTAAAGAGTATGTTGCTTCTACCATGGACAAGGGCATAGACATACCATGGTGCCCTGTCCCTTCCATCGTGGCCGATGGGGAAGGAAGAATCCATGGATCATTGAAGTAAGTCGTCTGAAACGACGAAACTTGGAAAATATTAACCTTATGGTGGTTTGATATGAACTTGACATCGCCTTGAGGAGGCGGATAATTGAAAGTACCCATCAAAGGTGGGCACAAACCATCCCCTACATTGGTGATGCCTGGTTGAGGATTATCAATCATCGGGACCGCGAATTCCCCCAATAAAGGGTCAGGTCAGGAGAAGGACAATTGATCAATGGTCACGATCCAGCCCTCGTGTGGAAACAACAAGACCCAAAAAAATGTAGTGACCACTGCCTACATGGCATAGTTCCAACTCCTACCTAACAAGAGATTGTAGTCGAGGGATGCGTCGACTACTTCTACCTCGATGCAGACGGTATTCCCTCCTAACTGCACGGGGAAAGAGGGGATGATGCCATGTGGTTGGAATGAACGACCATCGAAAGTGGTAAGAAGAGTAGGTGATGGAGACAAAACGGGCTATCCAATGGCCTTCCAACACGCCAATGACATGACGCATGTCGAGGCACCCTCATCAACCACCGTGCGGAAAATGTTTCAAGTAAAATTTTTCATGGAGTAAGCCACTACTATCTGAAATGATACATGGTAAGGGAGATGAGGTTTTAAGTTGGTTGTATCCAGCATGATTGTACCCGGATTACAAGTCTCAGCAGATCCTAAAGTGGCTAACAAAGCTTTCCTCTGGGAAGGGTAGCTTTGGAGGACCTCCAAAGAGGACATCGCACAAGGGGTTTGAGAGTAGTTCTGGGCGGCCCTTGCATTTGGGTTGTGAGAAGCTTTCTTGAACACACCTTTTGGGATGCGTGTCATCATTTATCCCAAAGTCTTCTCAATTTGGAGAGGAAGATATGGGATTTCATCTTCCTTACCTTTCTCAGAGGTGCTTGGCTTACTGTAGTCATGTTCTCTAGTCGATATAAAAGTATCACCTTTCATCATATACACATTCGTGGATGGAGGATTGTTTGAAGACGGAGAGGGTTCTTGACTGCCCCCTTCCGCGCTTGTAGAGGATTGGGTTAGGTTTTTCCCATGTTGAAATGTATTCATTAATACAGCAGGCTGTTGCTGTGACACAAACTTTTGGGCCTCTACAAGCTGGGGGCACTGGTTGGTCGGGTGGTCTTCCGCGCACAATTTACACAGATACTTCACCTTTTGTTTCTCGGTGTTGCCCCGGCCATCATTATTAGTGGGTTTCTTATCCCCCTTACCCTTCTTACATTGTTTTTTTCTTTCCATCGGGCTATTGGGTGGCCTTCGGATTTCTCAATTGCACACTGTGTACATCCGATGTTTGGGTAGGGGGAGCAGCTGAAACAATAGTTTGGTTGGCTGTTGTGTGTTGTATAGAAATTTTTTGCAATTGTTTTGTCATTTTCTCAACGGGATTTGTTTTTGTTGAACCTACAATACCATCGAAATGTGGTCCAACTCTCTGTCTGGTTTTATCAAGTATGGATCGTGGTGCATCTGGAAAAATCTCGTATAGTAAACCAGACTGAGAATAAATTAGCTAAAGCTGTTGAGCTCTCATGATGGCATCTTCTTCGGAAAACACTCTTGACGTTGCGACATATTTGGATAGTTGTGGGACCAAAGACTTAAGGAACCACTCAAGCAGGAATGCTAGTGGGACTGGTACCTTAATCAAATTCTTCTGGCGTCTCCATTCTCGTATGTGATCAAAGATATTGTCCGCTTTTGTCTATTCGAAATTGGCCAGCAATTTTGTGTCGGCATCGTATCTCACAGGTAATTGGAAATGGTTTAGGAATGCCATTGCCAATTTGCTGAAGGAATAATATATCAAGCGGTTGATCTCGATGTACCATTTCGCATCACTCCCAATGAAAGTGCGTTGAAACAATCGCAATTGTACGGAGTCATCTTTCAACGAATTATATGAGCACCAAAGATGGAAGGTGGTCACATGATCCCTTGGATCTTCGTTAGGCTTGGCTTCAAACTTTGGTATGTCCGAAGGAAATTTCATCAGCATAGGGGGCCAACGTGGATCGTGACAGATGGGATCATTCAACAACCTTGTCAAGTCTGGCAAATGTACGGTTGCCAATAAAGGTAGTTTTGGTTGTTGTTGATGATAACCATGGAAAAAGGGGCCTGGAGTTTGACTACCACCAGGTTGCCAGAAAAAAGTTGGGTTGTTGGTTGGGGTTCTGGTAAAATCCATGGCCATGACTAGCGTACAGATTTTGTGTTTGAGGAGACATCATTGGATGATTCCCGAAATAGGACGTAGATGGTTGGGCGTGCATTACATTCGGAGGACTTTGGGAAGGGTTGCCCCATACTGATCCCATGGGCATAGGTATTGTACATTGCCCGAGGTTCCATTGGTTGTGAAAAGAATTGCCCCAGATTGGCATTCCTGACGAGGGAACTGATCCTTGCCAAGAATTCCAAGGTCCTGATGCGGAAGAAGTTCCTGGGTTTTCCCCCTATGCAGGAATAGTACCCTGCATAGGATTAGGATGGCCATAACCGAGGTTACCCTCAATCGGGAAATCATCTAACGAGAAATCATTGTTACCATATGCATTGAATAAAGAAAATGATGTCGACCCTACCAGCATATTTTGAGAAGGTGGTCCTTGAATCCCCACTCCAAGTGAACTATGGTGTTTGTTTGGCCTGGAGGATTGCTGGTGGGTACCGCCGAGTGAAGGGGATGAAGGAGGTATATGACCTCCCCCATAAGGGAATGCATTAAAGGGAGTTGAAGTGCCCCCCATGGGCCCTTGTAGGGGAGGGATAGAGCTCCCTGTCCCCAGACCTAAGGTCTGTAAAGTGGAGTAGGATAGTACAGGGCTTGTACCTGAGATAGGCATCATGTATGAGAACAGAGGGCCTGTCTCACTCTATTTGAAAGGAGAAGTGGTCGCCATTAAAGATGGGATTGGACCACTGCTCAAGGTAGAGGCAGTCAAGACCATGGCGGCTAGGACTAGTGATGGTGGGTTAGGAGGTGGAATGCCCCCTGTGGTGACATTCATAGTGGGAATAGAAGAATTCCCAGAAGAAGTGGCAACATTTGTTTCCATTGCTGCGTGCGACACTATCTAGCACCCATAAGGATAAATCTGTATGATGATGGGTGCCAAAAGATTAGTTGTTTCTCCATATGTTTGTCGGACACAGCTTCCTGTGGCGCGATCGCTTCAAAAGACACTTGTTAGTCGAGCTTTCGCCTTAGCAGTGGTGGGGGTGGCTCCAATGTGACCAGTGGTAATTTAAGAAGCCTTCGTTACTGGAGGAGCTCGTGATCCTCCACTGTGTGAGAAGATCAAAGACACACTAGGGATTTCTATTCATTCAAAAACAACATACACTAGACAAAAGACCCTACAAGATAAAACAAGCAAACACTAAACTATTTGGAAGAACAGTTACAACAACCAACACTAGAGAAAGTTACCGGTGCAAGTGAAAATCAAACACGGAAGCACCCTCTGGTTATATTTTGTAAAGCGTGGCCCGATGTATATCCTAGGTACCGCGGTATACCCCCGTAGTCACATGTGTATGGCTCTAAACAATATAGGCAACTAGGTTTCCAGTGCGTGAACAGTCACCAGGCGGGTACAGTCAATAGTCGGGTAGACCATAATGAGCAGGGTATTGAGCCTGAAACCTATCAAGGGTATCGAAAGCAAGTGGTCCGGAAGAAAACTGAGGACCTCGAATGGATTCGAGACCCACAAATCTCTGTGACAAATGCAATTAACGAAATCCCAAGACAAGCCCTCTATATGTGTTCTCCACTACGATTGGTCCGGCTTCGGAGGGGTTATCTCCGCTACCTTTCCACACGTGACCTCGTGTTTAGCCCCTATGTTGGAGGGGTGTCCCGGATAAATTTCACGATAATGGAATTTTAACACTCCCTAGCACAAACTCTTATGTATGTTTTGCAGCCTTGAAGAGTTTCCTCTCCAACCTAAATCAAGGCTCTAGCCTAGACTAATTGATGGACCCTACAAACAAAAAGTCTAGTTGATTTTAGTTAATCGTTAATTTTTAATGGCTTGTCTTAATTCAAAGGTTATGAAAGTGAAACTAATGATGTTTGAGAGACGAAAGAAAAGATAAACTGAAAGTTGGAAACAAAATAACTTCTTCTTAACACAATTCTTAATCAACTTTTCAAACTAAATTTTTTTTCTAAGATCTTTGAACAACAAACTCAAAACAGGATTTCACTCAACTACGAGCTACTTATTGTCCCAAGTAAACAACCAAGAACTTATGAAAGAAAATTTTTTCCTGGTTATAAATGTAAACCAATAACTACTTAACCAAACAAGGAAATTAAAGATTTTTTTTTTATTTGAATGCTCGCAAAGCAAAAAGGAAAAATATCGACAAGTAAAGACCAAGAAAAGATTCTTGCCTAAGCGCAGATCACAAAGAGTCACTTTAAAAATAACACACTAGTAGATTAAAATGGACTCTCACACTTGTCTAAAAACCCTATAAAAGGAAATTTTTGAGGAAAACTACTTAATGAAAAAGAAATCTATTGTTGTGATCAAACCTAAGTTACTAACCGCTATGACAGAGACCAAAAAACCTAAGAGATATAAGCTTTTGTCAAAGAAAAGGATGACTGCCTCTCCTCAAACAATTTTTTTTCTCCACAGGCACGCTACTGACAGTTCAACAGCCAGCATGTGCATGCGAGATGTGTAAAGTCAGGGCGTGTGTACACGCATGCATACCTTATGCAGGTCGTGTGTACTTCTGAAACTCTTCAAAAATGAAAATATAAGCAATCAAACACTAGAAGAGACCACTGGTATTGAAAACTAGAATCTATTGAAGACTCAGAAACTTACTTCCTCAGAAAAGAAAAAAAATTGAAGGAAAATTTCATAGAACAAAACCAATCTGAAGTGTTAACTAAGCCACAAACTACAAAAACAGAGACCAGAAAGAGTTTCAGAAAACCCCTGAGAAGGATCACTTCTAACAGGGAAGAGGATGACTTCCTCTTTAGTAAAAAAAAAATTGAACTTAACCATGCTACTGTCACTTCATCAACTAGCGTGTCCACGAGAGTTGTGTGAAGGTTGGGCATGTGTACCTCTGTGACTTCCCGAAAAAGAAAATGCAGCTAAGAAAAGTAAGCAGGAAGAACTGGTATGGAAGACTAGAATCCTTGCTAGCTTAGACTTTTGCAGAAACTCTAAAAACAAGTAATGAAACCAATTTTTAAAAATACCCAAAAAGACTCCCAAAAAACGTAGAGATCCCCAGTATGGTCACCAATTCTATTGTGAGTGGGAAATCCCCCTATGGACTAGCACTTAGGGTTTTATCATGCATGCAGAAAAGACCTAAAGATTCCTACTTTTTACCATAATCCCAAACCTAATCCCCATTATTCTTAAGCAAATACACAGTTAAGAAAATCAAGTGAACATACCTTATTTACGGAGTTTGTTATCTATCCCTCTTCACGCTTGGTCGCTCTTTGACTGCAACTCTCCTCCCAAGGCTGACCTGCATTCACAAAATATAAACAAAGAACTTCACATGCATTTGATCTACATATTAATGGGTTAGAGATTTAATCAACATGTACACAATAAACAATGAAAACCTCATATGGTGGGATGGGAAAATAACTTATTTATTATTAACTTCACTAAAGCAACTTACAATGATGAAGTCGGCCACTGATCCACGAACCTGGTCCTAGGCTCCTCTTTTACTATGGACCAACTGCTAACACACTTGCTTCTCTTCTTCGTTGAAATCACAAAATGGTTGCAGAATCTTGGGCAAAGGGGAATACGAATTCGGGTAGAGTTTCTTTACTATGATTTTCCTCCTTTCAAATGGGACCCCTACCCCTTATTTTACATGCTAGAAGGATCTAGGTATTTGGTTGAATGACCGGCCATGCATGGCCGAAAAGTTTAGTTAACTTGCCCAAAGTTGTGTGTTTCGTCAACAACTTTCCTTTTTCCGTGCTTTTGTAGGTACATGCGGGTTGTACTGGGGAAGATAGCGTGTACACGTGTGTAGTAATAGAGCAAGGCATGTGGGCCTTTATAAAGGTGTTTTTTAAGAAGAGTTGTTATGTAGTGTTTTGGCAAAGAATGAGTATGAGATGGCCTAATGCCAGGTAAGTATGTTTGGTGCAATTTAGGTTTATAACACATACTTGGATCCTTTGACTTGTCATCCCCAACCAATTTGGAAGTACACTCAAAACCTTTGGAATGCATCAATAATTCTCTTCTACTGTTCATGAATTCCAAAGGTGTTGAATGCACTCCCAATGTAGGTGGGGATGACAAGTCAAAGGATCCAAGTATGGAAGTGATTTTTCTGAAAGGAAATCAATAAGGGACCTTGAAGAAGGAAATGGTTCTAGTTTTAACTTAGTAAAACAAAGAGATGGCACCTGAGAGAACGATCTCAAGTGGAAAGTATCCATTGTTGTTACTCTAGGAGGTTGGGAACATCACTGGAGTTCAATATGTCACATAAACGTAATACTGACTACTCTAAGGTGACAACATATCCATCGAAGAATTCTAGGGAAAGGATGTTGGAGAACATCGATGGGAGAAATCTTGGCCATTGATCTTGATGGGTCTCATTTGGATGAGGCCAGGAGGAAAGTGACATCATGTTGACAAGGATGATGTCACCCACCCATTGCGCAGAGGACAAGTGTCATCACATGGAAGGAAATGCAAGTGGTCAGTGATAACGTGTATGCCACGTTATTCCACGTGTTAGGTGGATATT
Source organism: Picea engelmannii (assembly GCA_009831015.1). Taxonomy (NCBI): domain Eukaryota; kingdom Viridiplantae; phylum Streptophyta; class Pinopsida; order Pinales; family Pinaceae; genus Picea; species Picea engelmannii. The sequence goes on along the minus strand of ML791695.1, from coordinate 586,796 downwards.
GTGCCACGTGTAAATGTGTTATGGCACTTTGAGGGGGTGAAATGGATGTGGCATGAGTGACATGTGTCAAGACAAGTGGCGGAGCTAGGTAGGGCCATGTGTCATGAGTACCAACTCGGATGGCACGTAAGACTGTGTTTAAGATAGGCTAGGAAGGGAGTGATGTTATGATGGCAAGGGATGTCGGCGCATCCAAGGGAGGACACATGGTGGCTCGTAATTCATGGAAAGGATCGAGAATGGCCCCTGTCAGTGTTAAACCCTTGGTACATGTGTCACATGTTGGTTGGTTGATGAGGTTATTGAAAGAAAAGATGACAAGGATCGTTGATCTCGTCAGAGATGTGATGAGAAGATATGGACCGTTATATCAAGAAGTGTTGTCTTTGGAGTATGGGAGGTTAGTAAGGTCAGGTTTGACTGAGAATTCCATCGAAGATGGATTAATTGTTGATGACGATAGAAGTCGATATTAATGATAGTTGTTGGTTTGTGGATAACTGAGATCAAATCATAGTCATCGATCCATCATAAGGTCCACATCCCATGGTAAGGGATGGAATATAACCCCCATGTAAGTTGACATCACTGATGTGATATGGACTGTAGATATCAATATATGAGAGTCGTCGGATCTGGGGAAGGTACCCATTAGCATATCATCGTCGAAGTTTTGTTAGTGGGGGTGCACTATGGGATAATAAATCTCTATGAAGACGAAGGTGGGACAAAATTTCGGGCCCGTGAAACTAATGCATCACTGCCACATCAAATGGAATGAGTAATAAGTGGCAACTTGGTAATGAGTTGGTTCTTGGCCAATGAAAACCCAAAACTTTGGAGGGTTGTAAATTTTGATCTAGAGCTCGGAATTGAGCATTATTACAGTCATTAGAAAAATTTCGTTGAGAAGAATTATTCTATGGGGTCTAATTAGAGAAATAAAGTGGTTGGAAAAAATAGAAATTTTAACACCTCATTACCTAAATAAGAACTAGGGGGTCGAGTGATGTTACAAGAGGTAAACAAGGCGGTATATAGTGACTAAGTTATCAAGATAGAACTACAACAACAAGGTCATTGTTGGTTATTTTTCTTGGTAGTTTTCCTAGCAACAAGTTTCCCTTGAGATCCCAGTAGTGAGATTCCCAGTTACTTGTGCTAGAGAGGCCCTGATAAACGAATGGTGTAGCTCGATGGACCGAGGACAGTGAAAGGGGCACATTCCATGGGTCATCTATGATAAAAGAATGGTATATATTTATGGACTAAGAGTAGTGAAGGTGGCACATTCCTTGGGTTAGGGAATTTGGTGGAAGAGAGTTGGTGGAAATCAGGATAGTTGCAGAAGAATGCTAGTGGACTATGTATCTATGTTTTGGGACTAGAGAACCCATGTATTTATGGTTTTTAGGTCTAGAGTACCTATGTATTTATATTTAGGCTCAAATGTTTGTGTGGTGTTAGGTCGAAAAGCCTATATGTTGATTAAATGCAAGAGATCCTAAGATTGTAATTGTATATACACCTATGTGGCGTTGTGCACAGAGGACAATGAAAAAATAAGGGGGAGGGGAATGTAACATCCCAAGTTTTAATCCACACAATTATAATTTAATTGTATAAATGTGAATTAGGCTGGTGAGCCAGAACATTTGGGTAAAAGAGCCCATATTGATTTAATGTGGTCGAGGGCTAAATTGTATATTATAAACATTCAAATGATTAATAAAATTAGTAATCGTTGGTTGTGATATGAGAATGATGAAAATGATGGGGGTTTATGATTCCATAAGAGAGAGGGGGGAAAGGGGGATTTTATTTATGGGTATTAATCCAATCCACATTCATTAAATTATTATCATTGTGTATAACCTTATATTTGTTGTTGAGTGTTACCAAAGCCAATAATTTAACTCATGTAAGAGGGTGTATGGGAGAAAGGAATAGTTATTCAGGAGCATGGTGATGAAGTACAATCATATTTGGGAAGAGTGATAATTAAGCAATGAAGGGAGAAGAATGAAATTTGTATGGGAGAAAGGAATAGTTTTGCATGCAAATTTTGGGCAAAAGGAGGGAAGACGAATGTTGGGAAGAGAACTATCCATGATATACTTGAAGGAATCCATTTATTGGATGTGTGTTATGTTGGAAATGAGGCATGCGTGTCTGTAAAACAGGTTGTAATCCTTTAGTATGTTTCCTATTGATGAAATGGCTCAAGAGCCTTGTGACTTCGGGTGCAACCCTAAGGATTTAGGAATCCAAGAAGACATTGGTCTAATAAAGAGGGCCATAATGCATATATGAAGGCAAGGTGCAACATCTCCAGGAATCAATTGTATAGATTTGGAGTAGTACCTCCACTGTTGTTATCATAAGTGCATAGTGGAAACAAGGTATAAGTGTCAAAACTTCAAGGGTGAAGTAATGAAGGAGCATGTATGAAAAAGAGTGCCAATAGATTCATAAATAAATCATTATGGGGAGAACTTCTTTAGAAGGATGCATTTATAATTAAAGGAAGGGTACTCCATAAATGGAAGAAGGATTACAGGACTGATCAAAGTCCTTAAACATCCTAAGATAATGGAATAGGTACCATGAGGTGGATGCCAAGATAAATGGAGTGTATTGCAACACTCAAGGAATGATGACAACATTGAAAGAGAATTTTTATGCATATATAGAATGTTGAGTAAATTCCAGGGGTATTGAGTGTATCTCCAAGGTATAATGGCATGGGAAGTCAAGAAGAATAGAAATAGAGAAGTGGTCTTAGAGAGAAAAAATCCTAAGAAGACACATGAGGAAGAAAATGGTCCTATGTTTGACATGGTATGGAAAAGATATGGAACCTAAAAGGAACTATCTCAATTGTACAAGGAAGATGGTCAAGCTTGTACAATTGTTTGATAAATCAAAGAGATGCATAGGGAAGTGCAAGGCCACAGAACATGATTCTCTACATAAAGGAAGCAATTGTGAGATGTAAGCACTAGTGGATAGATTGGATAGAAATTCAAGTCATCCAACTTTGGCTTAGCTAGGGGTTCTCAACAAGAAGAGAAGGTTAGCAAGGAGCTACAATATTTATACAACATAAATAAAATTGAAAAATATATGCACTAGTGTTCATAATGGAAGAAGGAAACATGTTTATGTTTATGCCTTGAAGTCTCATGCTAATAATGGTGGATTTTCATAAGGAAAATTGATGTTAAGTGTGCATTAATATGCATGCATATATATCTTATAGAAGAGAAAAACTGAAAAGATTAAGGTGAATAAAGGAGTGGAATGATGAGATAATCCCATGAAGAGGGACTATATAAAGACCCTATTGAAGGGTTGGAGCCATGATTTGATGGTTGTTGAAATCTAGACAGTGGACTGCAGAGGAATTATTTTTATGCCAAGAATCATGGATTACAATGTTATAAAAACATGTAGGTATGGAAGGCTAGATATGTTGAAACAACTATTAATGGTAGAAATCTTGAGAAAAAGGTAGAGGCAAGGAATTTGCCTCTATTATCAGTGGTGTACATATGAGCGAAATGATAGTTCACATAACAACAAGGATCTATAGGAATTCAAGGATCGTCGTCTATAACAACAAAAAAAATAAAAAATTAGTTGAAATAAATATGCATTGGAGTGCACGATAGAAGTGATGCATGATGCATACGATAAACATAGAACGCATGTGCATGAAGTGGACATGATAAGATTTAATTCTTAATTCATATTGATGCATGTTTGTGCATATGGAAATGTTTTTGGCATGCTTGTATATTAATAGTATAATAAGACTAATGATGGATTGCGTATCCAGGAAATTGTTTATAACATGGTTGAAGATGTTGATGATACTATTTCATATGAAAACCATCCATGTGAAGACAAATGAGGATGGTAAAATCTTGATTAAGGGTTGGTAAGGTAGCCTTGTAGTTTCTACAAAATATCAGTTGAGTCGGTAGAATGAATTAAATGTAATTTAATAGCGATGTAGGTATGAATTTGGGGTTTTTTATGATGCATAAATGCTTAATGGAATTGAGGTAATAATTTCCTCGGTCAAATTTTAATATTGAATTGGCGTGCAAAGGCAGAGGTTCTTGAATATATAACTTTTATTGATGCTTGAATGCATTTATGTAAAATTTAATTTCACATTGTGTTATGTCGGTATGAGATCATAACTAAGTGAAGTTAGTGGACATTAATCCTATGGTATCAATGGATTCCATTAGAAATGATCATGTGTATTGAGGTTAGATATGGAAATTCTATAGCGCCATCCAAGTGCATAATGGTTTTCCCTATAGAACTAATGTTTGGAATGCAACCTCTTTTTCGACACAAGAGAACACTAGGAGAATTATATTCCTAGTGTTGTGTATGGGTTGAAGAGGAAGGTATCCAAATGATCAAATAGGTAAATGGGGAAGAGTTTGGATAATGTGTTAAGGCACAGGCCAAACCTTCCAACTCACCATGGTTGAACACATGACATAGACATATGGTATCTCATATTTAATGCATGGATGCATTGTGTAGATGTGGCCATGATTATTGGCACGTTGGTTTTATTTATTGCTGAATTTTGATTGCATTATGAAAGGCTTGGTATGTTGATAATGCATGTACATGAAAGATAGTTTCCTTTCATTTTAATATGAATAATGTCTAGAAATAATTGAATTTCTAGTTAGATACAATTATGATATCATTTCATGAACTACTGTAAATGTGCATGAATTCTAACAATTTCTTTGGCTTCATTAAAGTTGAGAAAATGCAGAGAGAATGGTATTGGATATGGAATGGATGTAATCCCATAAATAAGATCGATGCTTGTTGTTTCACAAGACAAACATAATGAGCATGTAACGTACCCAACCACCCATAGGATGGCCACGCTACTTTAAAACACGCCTCAAAACCAATTTCAAATTCTGAAGATAATTAATTCTGAAATAAGCATGAAAGACTCACATGCATTAATCAAGATCCATGCTACAACATAAAATAAATGAACAATATATCATGCACAACAATAACCAACAAGCATTCATAATATAAATATGAATTGCATAGATAATAATAAATACACAGCGAAATATACATTATACAGAAAACACAGAGGGAAATATTTTTTCAAGCAAACATTCACCAACTTGTTGTAGACCAAGGGCGTTCTTCCTAACCATAGAATTTTTTGTTCTTTACTCTCAATAGTAGGTCACCCCTAAGCCAGGGATATGAATCCACAAGGATGGTTCCTAGGTCAAATATATAAAAAAACACACCAGTTAGCTAACAAGCTCTCATGGTTTCCCAACCACACAACAAATCCTAATTTCCAGCTCTCTTTCCCATTCAACCTACACAACCCAAAGAAATGAACCCCTTTCTCTTCCATGCAGTCCCTCAGGTTGTTCCATTTCTCTTCAGGGCTTTAGTGCTACTCGTAAGGAAATATCCCTACTAGAAACTCCAAGGATCCTCAGTTTTGGACATTTCTTTCCGAACTGCCATCAATCTCATGCACACAAGTATCCATTCCCTCCTGGAATGATCAATAATTTATTTCATACATATAGAAATGGATCTCCTCTTAAAACCATTTGTTTTCTATCCTTATACCAAGAGAATACTAATTAGAAAGAATGAGGAACCCCAAAATCAAAGAGTGAGAAGAGTGTAAGAGTGAATGGAGAAGAATAAGTAAACCCCCAAAACATCCCACAAGGGATGATTATGTAATTACATGAAAAAAAGAACCACATGGCCTTCCTCCCAAGAAGATCATGTAACCACTTTTATCAATTAAAACTAAATGGGTAAATAAAATATAATCAAAAGACTTATCCCCTTAAGCCCCCTCTCTCATGGAATCATATCCCCCTATCTCTTGTTCTTGTATGTATTGCATCCATAAATGTATTTTATTAATATATATAGATGTATTACATTTATAGGCACTCTGTACCCTTTCCAACTTTAGTGGCTCACCAACATAAGTCAAATTTACATAATACATTATAGTTCATAGGGATCAAAATTGGGGTGTTACATAGAAGAAATCTCATGCGAGGGAAATTTTATTTTCTTGTATAACACAATTTTGAAAATTTATAATTTAAAATTGCTAACAATCTATTTGGATTTATTAAAGTTGAGAAAATGAAAAGAGAATGGTCTTGGGTATGGCAGTTGTGCAGTCCCATGGAGAATATTGATGCCTACAATTGTAAGAGACAAACATAATGAGCATAAATCTCAAGCCTGGGAAATATTATTTTCATGTATAAAACATATTTGAGAAATTAATAATTGAAAATTGTTATGATATGATAACAATCTTTTTGGCTGCATGTAAATGAGAAAATTGCAGGAAATGGCCTTGGATATAGAAAGGATGTAATCCATAAGGAAGTTTTATATATACATCTACAAGAGAAAAAATAATGTTAAGAATCAAACATCAATATAGCATATAAAAACCTCAGGAAAAGTACTCAACGCCTTGAAAAAGAGATAATTTCATATAATAAGCCTCTTCGAGGGGGAAACCTCCTTTTACCCCACTTAAATGTTCAAGTACAAGATGATTCAAAATGA
>ML791695.1:564476-575336 GCA_009831015.1 Picea engelmannii | reverse complement strand
AATGGCTTAAAGCCGACATAATTAAAATAACATTACTAATCTAAATTACAACTAATGGCCTAAATCCGACATAAATAAAATAGCATTACTAATCTAATATGCCCCAATTAAGGGGTAATGAGCCAATATTAGGGCTTAACACATAATGAGTAGAAAAATCATGTTTGGAATTTTGTTTTCTTGTATAAAACATATTTGAAAATTATAATTGAAAATGTTATGATGATGTCTCATATTGACTACATGCATATGATGCAAATGGGATGATTTCCATGAGTTACAGATTTCTATTGGAAGTCTAGAAAAAATTTGGAATTCTCCTATGCAAGAAGACCCTCACAAATGATGGATCGCTCGAGGAGTTGTATAACAGTGAAAGGGATTCTTGATCCTAGAGGGTGAATATGTCATGAAGAAGAAAGTTGTCAGGATTGCAAAATAACCAGGTTGTTAGGCCTAAAGAGTGCACTATTGTGTGGGAGTTGCATTGCCGAAGAAGCAAGTTGTCAATCTTGCATAAGAACTAGGTTGTCAGGCCTAAAGAGTGAACTTATATGTAGGAGTTGCATTGTCTAAGAACCAAGTTGTCAGGATTGAAGAGTGAACTCTTATGTGAGGTTCACTACAACAGCAAGGTCGTTGCTAGTTATTTTTCCTGGTAGTTTTCCTAGCAGTGAGTGTTATCACCAAAAAATTGCTCATACAAATATAAACAATCGATGAAGAAACGGTCAACACAAATACAAAATACAACCAATAATTATAGGAGGATCACAATAAAAATTGGCTAGATTTCCACTCATATTCAACAAAGATAGCACGCGCACATCCACGCGGGATGACACAACGTACAACACATACACTTTGTGGACCGTGCGACTGACAATCAAGAAACCCACGCAGATGCAGAAAGGATGTATTCATGATTTTGGTTGGGCCTCAACCACTTCTAGGATGAAGTAGATCTCGACCATACCCCAAAATTGCCCTAAAATTTCACTTTGGGATCACTGAAAAGGATGGGAGGTACATTCAAAGGCCTCCCCATTAACATTTGAAACTAGTCGTGAAATATCTATCAATCCTCCTAAAAATAGAATATCATTGTATGAAAAAGGTGAGGAAGTTCATTGTAGTGTTATGTTGTTCAAATCTTCTTTGAGAAACCATTTCCTCTCTCACGAACAATTTGAGTAAGTATAGAAATGGAAAACCTTTCCACCTCTTGGGAATCCTTTTCCATACATTTCTTCACCATTTTAAAGTTAGAATAGGAGAGTAGAAGCTCTACATTGAGGGATTCAAGAGCCCTCCCTTAAGAGGAATAAGGGATTCACAAATCCCACATTTCTACTCTTAGTGTTCTCAAATTATGAAGACTAGTGTCTATTGGATACCAACTCTTGTTGATAGTTGTTTAATTCATGCTTATCGGTTTATCATTTTATTTTTCTTTGATATATGTTTCATTGTTTACAGGTTTACTAATCTGCTAACCATTGTTCTATGTTGTTTAGCTAGTCCAACTAAGCAATCAAGGATCCTCTTTTTTCTCACCCAAGTGAAAAAAGGAACCCAACATTTTGGAAACCATATTGGGGATTGGGGATCAAATTACTCTCCCTTTGGACTCTTAGGCCTACTATTCTCTCTCTCTTGTGTTTGCAAGGTTCCAAACTAGCTCAACCTACCCTTTAGACACTGCAATTCATCCCTCTATTGGAGGGTTCCATTTAAAAATTTTGAACCACCATTTTCCTGTGTGCGAGTGGGTTTGGGAAAAACAACCACACGATACACGCAAAACTACACATATGTGTCCTTTTCATTTCACGTGTTTTTTTCACTTTGTGCAACTGTCAATGCAAAAATCTATGCAGAAGCTCTTTTTCACCACATTGTAAGGCCTTTTGAGGCTAAGTTTTTTCCAGTAGCTTAGATTTATTTTATGTACTTTGTAAAATCCATAACAACAGGCTTGAGGTTAATTCTCGCATAGATAACTTAGTCACACATAGACTTCTAGGGGTATTAAAAAGAACTAATGTATCTTTTGATTTCCTTGGTTTCCACATGGATGGCTTAAAGTTTAGCATTTGAATTTCATTAACAGGTTTTTCTTTTTACAAAAACATCACATTAATTCAGGACTAGAAGGTTATTTATACAATATTGGAGTATCCTCTTTCCTCACACCCTTGTGTTATCTTGGAAATAAGAAAAAGATATTTCTTGAAGAAACCTCCATCTCCCTTTAAAATCAACCATTTTAGGAGAGGCCAATAGCTCTTAGGTTGTTTTTGAAACATAATCTCAAATAATTGTAAGGGACCATAAATGCCCACATGTGCACAATATTAAGATAGTTTAAAATTCTTATACTAAGTCACTTAGGAATTTGTTGAGCACTCAACACACCCTAAAAATCCTTATCAAATTTTGTCACTTTTTGGGTACCACTTGTTTTCTTCAATGGATGACTCGATTTCATTCTGCGAAATGGTTTATCTTTGTTTGTTTTCATGTCTCTCATCACCTAGTCAGTTTTGTTTGAACTTGTGAAACCTCATGTCTAAAAGACCTTAACACCTGAATTAAGAATCGACAGCTAAACACTGCACCTAACGCGCTAAGGTTCGACGTCGGAAAAAATTCAAACAAGTAAGGGAACCACACAAATACAACAATCATCGAGCATCGATTCTCATCAGCATCAACATAAGGTGTTTTTGGGTTTGTATAAGTTATTCTCATAAAGGTTCGAGAGATAGTTGATCCCCTTCGACATCAAAAAAATACGAGAAAGACAGACGTTAACAAAGGACATAAAGAAATTGCCGATAGCTGATGCTCGATGCGCTTTATCAGGATCGAGGAAATCCAAAAATATCACAACAATCATTTGGACCATGATAAATTTATCCTCGTTCGCCGATCCCTGAAGCGTTTTCGACATCGAGACTCTTTCGAGGGAGCCGATCCAGGAGCACTTGGGTAAGTTATGCCTGATCATCGATCCCCGAAGCGTTTTTGGCATCAAAAAGATAGGATTGGGTTTTAGGAACATATGACTTAAAGAAAGTCTCGACTTCGACTGACACGAGCAAATGAAGTCACTGGTCTCAAATTCCACGTGTCTTTATCACGTAAGAGATTTGTATGTCTATCCCAAGTCATTTTGGTTCCCTGGGTCCTAGTCACACCTCCTAGTCATCTTTGCCACGTCAACATTGTACAACAAGATCTATTGGCGTCGAAGCTTTTGTAGGAGGATATCAACGAAAATTTTCATAGCACAATCCCAACCCCTGATCCACCAACTAAAAGAGTGGAATGATGGGACATTTGCAGCATTAGATACAATTAGATTTTGGACCTTTAAGGAACTAGTTAATGCCTAATCCTGCATTAGTTTCTACCCTATGGACTGATTAGACAACAAAATTTTGAAATCGTCGATAGACCACATTACCACCCATGCCTCCACCGTCAACCCACGATGAATTTAAGTTTAAACATATTTGAAGATCTAGCAACATATTTGTTGAAATTTCACTCATAACCCAAATTGAATGGTTGATGTGACACGGTAAGGTCATCCATGTTTAAATCTCTAGAACCATTTTGAAAAAATTCATTCGGCGTGTAAGTTGAATTTCAGAGAGAATGAAGGATCAAAGTGATAAACTCAAGATTGTACTAAACCTTTTGATTATCAAAACCAGGTTTAACAAGATTTAGAGGTATGTACCCAAGTCTGTCAATTCGTTGGTTATAATTTATATATGTGCACCCGATTTTATTGCACAATATTTAAACTATGTTATAGCTACAGGTAAGATGTCATCGAGAAATCCAACCACTAGACGCTCATCGAGAGAAACAAATATGAAAGAGGATGAGATAGGTGAAGGTCCTTTTGTGAGGACCACAAGGCAGTTGGAGTATGCCCCTAGGGTGGAGCCTATCATAAAAAAAGCAACAAGGAAAGATTTTGTTCAGCCTTCGACCTTTGGTGATACAGAGGCAAGCATCGGATCCAAGGTAGCTCTCTCGCAGTGGGGGGATATACTCAAAAAAATTAGCCAAGAAGAATACCCAAAGTATATCCCACACAATGACCCGAACATAAGGGCACTCGATGACTAGGTGTTCCCAAACATCCGACGGTCATATTTACACATGGTGGAAAGTAGAAACCTCGTTTTCCCATGCATAGAAGTTATGAAATGTCTCATCGAACATACATATGGGCAGAGGTGCTTGATCAATGATGAGAATGGAGGATGTGTTGGATTTTTCCTCCTAATATAAGTCTAGAAATACTACAAGCTCAAGGACCCTGAGGAGAGGCTCAACACAGACTTCATGGTGAAGTTTTATGAATTCCATGACACAAGTCGATTAATGGACTCATGCTGGAAGGAGGACAAGAAGTTCAATAACCAGAGAAATGGATGGTACGGAACAATCAACCGAAGGGATCCATACATCTATTTAATGGCTCTCATCTGTTGACTATATGGAGAAAAGGATTGCTCCAAGTTTTCAGATGCATGAATTCCTTTGGCCTACATAGTAGTGATCGTCAGGAGTAGATCAAACTGGGGAGCGATAATATCAAAACAATTGAGCATCTATGTACAGGAGGATAAAACGTCGAAGGAAAGGGAGGCACCCACTTTCTACATGACCTCGTACCTGTTCGATGTCATGTGTGCAAGGAATGTCTTCATCGAAATGACTCTAAGTTGGCATGTTGCAGAGCTCCCAGTTCACGTATACTTTAGCATATTATGGGAGAACATGTATAAGAATTCGTATGCACTCATCTGCGATGAATTCATCGCTCACATTTATTTTATTATTTTTAATAAGTAATGCCCAAGACTATCTGCGACAGCCAAGAAAATGACAGCAAAGGTATGTCATTGGTATTTAGACAAACACTCAACCTACACCAGAGTGTTTGGGGCCACCGGACCACCACATCTCCTACCTGCTCATGTCCCAGACCGGCTCGTTGTGGGATAAATCTATTATTAGACCATCCTTTAGGGCTATAATGCCACATTGGTCAAAGACAAGAAACGAGCCTTCATACCCTATGATTTTCATATAGGGTTTTATCTGGTGAAAGATACTTCTCAAGCCAAACTAGAAGGGCTGAGCCAACTTGAATTCAAGTTCCTGACAGGCCGGGAACCCTAATGGACAACTCTAGGGATGAGCTAGGATCGGACGAACAAGCAGAATAAATTCCACAATAGGAAATCGACATCTCAATAGCCAATTACCAAGTAAGTATTGAACCTGCCTCTGATTCCTTGGTTTTTTCCAGTACCTTACCACCCGATGAGAAACAACCAAAGTCCGAGCCATTGGGACATGCAGAAGAGGTTCAGGAACCCGATCTTGAATAGATATACACCCTCGGGAGCCTGGGAAACACTCTTACTTGGGGAGAAAAACAAATCCCCGAACATGTGGATGAGTTCGTCGATATATAAGGAATCACCTACGATAGAAAGAGGAAAGCCATTGTGAAGAGAACCACCAAGAAAAGGAGGCTTACTTTGGAAAGTTCGATCCTCATTACCACAAAGGATAAATTTATCAGCACAGAGCATGCCAAGACATCTGAGCTTATCGACGCAGGGATGGCGATCACATATGCCACCCTGGATAGAGAAAGGAAAGATGAAGAGGAGTTGGTTGCTATGCTAAAGAAGTTGGAGCATATGTGTCATTTGGGGAAATATTATCAGGACTCCACACAGGCCACAATATTTTTGAGAAGCGAATTCCAAGATGCCTACAACAAATTCACAAATGAACGACACCTTTTTACTGCAGGGATAAACGACTTCCAAGAAGACACTCTTATGGCACTAACAACCTGCAAATATGTGTAAATATGGTACGATAAGGCCCTCCAAGAAATGGAAAGAATTGATTACATCAACGCGGTTCAAAAGGGTTGAGACGTTGAAGAGCACGACATTCAGGTGCTAAGGGAAAACAACATAGATCGGATAAGGAAAATGACTGAATACTATGTGAAAATGGCCCAAGAACCTCCGTGGGAGATTCAAGATAAATGGTCGATTGAAAAATAAGTTGGGTCAAGATTAATCGGGAGATGAAAGACATCGGGATCCCAGAATTCGGCTCACCCAAGGACTTTGTCGACTTGCATGACATAGTCAAACAACATGCAGAACAAGACTTGGTGTGGACTGTAGATATAGAAAAGGTGGCAAGCATGACTCCAAGACAAGTACAATAGTTCATGGAACACCTGATCAAGGCTCGGATAGTGTTACAACAGTTAAGTGTCAAAATAGTCAAGTATCAGGCATGGGCAGTGGAAGTAAAGGAGATCATTTCGGCCCCAATGGACCAACATAGACTCTTGTATGCTAACATATGTGAGGAACTATTTTTCAAATGGTCAGAGTATGAGAAGAGTCATCCACTTTAGTGAAACCATTCGATGACTCTTAGAAGACAGAGAGATGGGAGCGCCATGTGGCGATGTTTTGTTTTACTTAGCTTGCACTTTGGGTAGTTATTTTTAGTTAATAATTTGATATAAATAAGAGGATCGACATTTTAGAAAGGGTTGATGGTTTTGGAAAATACCCTCATTTTTAGAATTGTAAAGAAATATTTAGGAACTACCTTAATTGAGAAGTCTTGTTTAGGACCAGAGACAAATTTCTATTTTACATCAAAGGCATGTGTGATTGGATCATAAGGAGGAATTACTTCTAACTTTATCTCATGAATGGATGTTCTAATGAGTAAAACTTTCTAAATCTATTGATAAGTTAGTTGATTCAATATTTTTATAGTTCTTATCTCTAATGATGGAAATCAAATCATTGTGTTAATGTGTGATTAATGGTTAGAGATAAGGAAACTATTTTTCTTGCCATCATTTTATTGCATGTATGTTTTCTTTCGATAATTTCATCTCGGTCAATAATTAAAATACCAGCAAGTTGATGTATTAGTACTAGGTTTGTCACAGGTATGAAAGTCTTTGTCTGCATGTTGGAGCACGAGGGTTATCCCAAGCTCAACCTTATTCAGTAGTTAATATTTCCCCTTTACCCAGTTGGTTTATGGTAGCACAAATCTTTTAGCAAACCCACCTATTAAAAGAAAATACAAAAAAGAACGTTTAAAATGAAGGAGGAATTTTCATGAGGATATATCCTGTCAATCACTATGTAAATCCCATCGATTATTTGGCCGGATCGACAAATGTGGAGAACCATTCCACTATCAAATGCTGCAGAGTCTAATTGGGCCTCAGTGGCGGTTTTGGTTCCTGCTGTCAAGTTAAATGGATTTAGGACCCCTCAACAGAAGTGGCGCTAGAAGGAGGGCCTCATGAATGAATGGCTAACAATATTTCTGATATAATATTTCACACAACCTATAGATTCAAAAAAACCCACATGCATGGCTAGTCATTCTCAAGACAACCCACACACACTGAGTACTCCTAAAACAAGTAAATCACCCCAGCAAGAGGAAGAACATTTATTCCCTAACATACCTTATGCTCTTCTCCATGAGGAGTTGAACCAATTCAGAAGAATCATAAGAGCTTATGCCCAAAAAATTGGAGCACTACCCTTAGCTTTGTTACTTACTTGTAGAAAACAAGTAAGCAGGCCAGTGGTCAACACCCCCAACTAGGTTTTGTTTCACACAGTATAAGACCTGATAGATTTATCCCTCACCGAGATAGAACATCCCCTCAATCTAATCCCTGAAACACCAGCCAGTAACTGATCTAAGCCCAATGATTTTGAATCTGAAGAAGAAGGGTTAAACTCAAAACGCTCAATTTCGGAGTCATACGACATGGAAGATAACAATGATCATAATGAAGAGAGGGGAAACCCACCTTATAATAATCAATCTTAGTTGGTGAGAGATGCTCTGGAAATCCCCGAACAAGTACATAACCTTCCCCGACATCCAAAAAAGTTACTCCCTAAATTCGACCCTGAGATCTCGAGATTTCCTGAAGACCATATCAAAAAATTCATACTAGCCATTAGACTGATGAATGTCCAACATGAGGATGTAGTATGTAGGATTTCCCCCTATACTTTTCAGAATTCGGCATCCACATGGTATTTTAACTTGCATATAGCGTCCATAACTAGTTGGACAAAGTTTCAAAACGATTTTTAGATAAATTTGCAGAAGAAACACTACTACATATTGAAAAATTTGTGACGACCACTTGCGACGAAAGTACTCTTTCGTCGCAACATGCAAGAGAAAAAGTTCATTTTTTCTAAATCCACCCCGTATTCATCGCTATCTTGATGCATGTAGGTTGAATAAATTTTTATGGTCAATGTTTGTCGCAAGAGAGACGACTGTAGTTTGTCTGTCGCAAGAGCGACAACTCACCTAACCTTAAAATTGACCGTTAAAAATGACTTAAAATAAATAGGTGGAAAAGAAATATTTTTAGGTCAATATCGTCGCAATTGCGATGATAGTGACCTAAAATTGGACTATAAATATTTGACAATTTAAAGATGTTGCGACAATCTTGTTATAACAACGACGGTTTCGAAAAGGTATTTTTGTGCGGAAAAATGTCGCAGAATGTTGTTAGAAGTGGGGGAAAAAGTAAAGCGGGTGAAAAGGGTGATGGTAGATGTTATTGCCCTTGTAAAAATTGTTGCCTCAGACTTCCCGTAAGAATTTTAATAGCAATAGCTACAAAACATTGTAGGAAATATGGTCACATTGATGGTGGATCGAATGGATATCGTCCCATGGTAATTAGCTATATATTCATTAACTTTTTTATTTTGCCAATTTTATATATGTGTATATGTATTGTTTGAATGTTTGTTATAGTATACACTAATTTTTCATGATTGTTTCTAATTATAAAGTTAGAGTTGCCCTATAACTTTCCGCAGAATATTACACCAAGTATTAGTAGAAATGATGTTGTACAAGTTGAGGAACATCATCATGACCAAGAAAATGAGGATCTCATGGAAGAAGATGATGGGACAAATCAAGTTAATGATCCCATGGAAGAAGATGATGGGACAAATCAAATGATCCAAGATTTGTTTTCGTAGCCGGATGACGATGGGGAAAATGTTGGTATTTATGATGAACCTCTATTAGAAAAGGCAAAAAAATGACTTTATGAAGGATCAAGAGCAAATATTCTCTCTACTACATTGTTTCTAGTGAACTTAAAGGTTATGAATAATTTGTCCAACAATTGTATGACACAGATACTAAGGTATGTAAAATGTTTCATCTCATATTATAAATAATGTTGATTTTTTATATTTCTTTTTAGTGTTAATTAATGTGTAAAATAAGAATGCAATATTTACGATTAATATTCTTACATTAACTAGTTGTTTGTTATGTTGTAGATTGTTAGGTAAATTTTTGTTACCATCGTCAAATATTTTACCTCGCACATATCCAGGTTTGCATGCCATTATGAAAGACATTGGAATGGATTATCAAACTATAGATGCATGTCCTAATGACCATATTATATATTATGGACAAAATGATTTGAAAACCAAATGTCTGCAATGTCCTATCAGTAGATATTGAACTAATCAAGTAACAAAAAGGGTGCCTCGAAAGGTTCTTTTTCATATTCCCATAATTCCACGTTTGCAGCGATTGTTCAGGTGTGAAAGAATAGCACAATTTATGGATTACCATGCATGTAACAGAAGTGGAGATGTTTTTATTCGAATTCCTGTCGATGGTTCTGCATTTAGGGAAATTAAGGAAAAATGGGAAGATTTCAAAGATTAACCTTGTAATGTTAGGCTTTCATTGGCAGTTGACGGTGTTAATCCATTCAGAGAGCTTAGGTATATTTACTCAGTGTGGCCTATTTTTGTTATCAACAATAACATTCCTCCTTGGATGTCAATAAAGAGGGAGCACATAATGTTGACAATGATTGTTCCAGGTATTTGCTTACATTAATTTTTTGAATTTAACATTTTCATTTGTTTCAATTTTTGCATAATATATTTTGTTTATTTATTTAATTATATATATTACATGATATCATGCCTTTAGTAATTATGTGTAATTTCAAACAATTAGGTAAGTACCAGGTTAAAGATATGAATGTATATATCGATCCTCTTACCGATGAGCTACTAAATTTATGGGCTGGCATCACAATGTATGACATATGTAAACCAATCGGGGAGAAGAAATTTAAATTTAGTGGAATACTTTTATGGACAGTTCACGATGCCCCTAGACTAACACATTTTTGTGGTATATAGAATTCTAATATTTCTCTTTAATACTATATAATATTTTGATGTTATCATGGTGCATGTTTAATTTTTAAATAATCTCATCGTATAATTGACATTAATCCATTTGTTGCAGGTCTTCAAACAAAGGGTAAATTTGCATGTCCAGTTTGTGGCCCTAAGATGAAGTATCGTCATTCAAAATTTTTAGGAAAGATGGTGTTTGATGAGTATAGGCACCTTCTTCCTAAGAACCATAGTTATTGTACTACTGAAAAACATCTTTTCAATGGTAAAGAAGAGACTGGTTTAAAACCACGAAGAATGAAACCTCACCTATAGAGGTTGGAATATAATAGAAATTGTCAAGGTACTCAATTTCATAATGTATCGTAGATCATGTAATGTTTTGAATGTTTATTTTACTCATTGAATTTATTTTACCGTATTTGATCATTATTTTTGTGATTTTTTTTATGCTTCATGAAGGCTGCAATCATCATGAAGGTATTAATAATGGGCTTCCACGAGGAATGAAATCTTATCCCACTCAATT
>ML791695.1:522728-546071 GCA_009831015.1 Picea engelmannii | reverse complement strand
TGACAACTGGTACAATATCAATTTATAGAACACACCTGTGTCTATTCCAGTAGTACACAACTACTCAGACTTTGTGAAACACAATCACAAACTGTCCTTCATAACAAATAGCAACCTACATATAAACAATGTTATGATAAAAATTGTATCATCTGGGCCAATCTTTCACTCACGTTTGTGAGATCTGAAAGAATGTCTACCCTCAATGTAGAATATCAACACTGGGCTATCTGCCCCATTCTTCTCAACCAAGGAAGAAGGATTGTTTCTGATTTCTGAACCTGGACCATTTCCCACCCTAGGCCATTCTTCCAACACCAAACAAAGTGTAACCTGGAGAGAATGAGTCTGCCCTCGAGAAATGATTGGACCATTCCTTACCCTGGGCCATTCCTCCGACACTAAACAAAGTGTAACCTGGAGGGAATGAGTCTGCCCTAAGGAATGATTGTCCTGGACTATTCCCCACCCTGGGCCATTCCTCTAACACCAAACAAGGTGTAACCTAGAGCGAATGAGTCTTCCCTCGAGGAATAACTATCCCCGATTGCTGAGCCTGGACTACTCCCCACCCTGGGCCATTCCTCCGACACCAAACAAGATGTAGCCTGGAGAGAATGAGTCTGCCTCAAGGAGTAATTTTCCGGACCATTCCCCACCCTGGGCCATTCCTCCGACACTAAACAAGTGTAACCTGGAAAGAATGAGTCTGCCCTCAAGGAATGCATGTCCTACATCAACCTCCAAACGGACGATTCTTCGAAACTGCTCACAACTGTGAACTTCGAAAGAATGGCTGCCCGACGAGGCGGACCATTCTACTTGACCACTACTCAGAGTAACTGCCAAGAATGACTGTCCTAGACCACTCCCCATAATGGGAAGTCGTTGTCTATGATACATCAACAATCAGTCTGCCTCCCATGTTAACTACAATGGGAAGCCACTGTCCGTCAGAAATCTCAATCCACTTTTCGAACAGGAAAACATCTGTCCAATCTGGACTCTTACAAAAATAAATAACATTTCAATTCTCCCTCCTAACTGGAGATTTATTTTATCACAGAAATAAAAAAAATTGCGTACCTTCTCTATCCTGGAGAGTCTTCCCTTTCAGATAAGGGAGTTATTTCTACAATCCCCATCTTCTCTCGGAAATATGAAAACTTGATTCTGGAAAGAGGCTTTGTCAGAATATCTGTTGTCTTCTCATTAGTGGGGATATACTCGATATTTACCTCTCCTTCCTGGACTTTATCTCGGATAAAGTAGTATTTGATCTCAATGTGCTTCGACCTTTCATGAAGCACTGGATGCTCAGATAATCTTGTACAACTCTGATTATCACAATATATTGTGGTCGATTCTGGAGTCTGATCAAATAAATCGGATATTAACTTCTTTAGCCATACTGCTTCTGTGCATGCTTCACAAGTTTCCATATACTCTTCTTCTGATGTACTAAGTGTGACATACTTCTGCTTCCTACTACTCCAAGATATCATAGCGGAGCCCAAGCTGAAACACATACCTGAAGTACTCTTTCTATCTTCTGCACTACCTGCCCAATCAGAGTCTGTGAATCCATGAAGTTGGATATCACTGGATGCGGTATATTTTAAGCCATAGTTTATTGTCCCACGAATATATCTTAAAACATGCTTTGCAGCTATCCAATTCTCTTGTCTTGGTTCCACCTGGAACTGACTTAATGTATTTACAGCAAATCAAATATATGGTCGAGTATTTACCAAATACATCAATGATCCAATTAGCTGTCGATATAGAGATGGATCTACTGGATCGGAATCTGGGACTTTCATTTTCCTTATATCCGCATTCATAGGAGTGTCCATGGACTTACAGTCCATCATTCCAAACTTTTGAAGCATCTTTATTGCATATTTTCCTTGTCCAAGGAATACTTCACCACGCTTCTGCCATACTTCTAGTCCCAAGTAATAGTGCATGAGACCTAGATCTTTCATATCAAATTCAGAGGCTAAATCCTTCTTGCACTGAATGATTAGAGATTCTTCACCTATTATGAGTAGATCATCAAGATATAACAGTAGAATTGCAGGTGCATTGTCCACGACTTTGTAGTAAAGGTTTGGATCTGCATGACTCTTGGAAAAGCCAAGTCTGGTTAGATAAATGTCCATCCTGGCATACCAAGCCCTTGGATCTTGCTTGAGTCCATATAGAGATTTCTCCAGTCTACAAACATGAGTGTCTCTGGAGTGTACCTTGAATCCTTGAGGTTGTTCAATATATACTTCTTCTTCAATAGCTCCATTGAGAAAGGTTGTCTTTACATCCATCTGGTGTAGATTCCATCCCATGGAAGCGATAAGAGATATGATAGTTATGATGGAAGTATACCTTGCCACCGGAGCAAAGGTTTTGTCATAGTCTTCTCCCTCCTTCTGGGAGAACCCTCTGGCCACGAATCTTGCCTTATATTTATCCACACTTTCGTCTGCTGCATGTTTGATCTTGTATACCCATTTTGAAGTTACAATTGATTTCTCTTTAGGTCTGGGTACAATTTCCCATACTTCATTTCTCATAATGTACTGGTGTTCTTCCACCATAGCTTCTTTCCATTGTTCCTTTTTAACTACTTCTTCAAATGTAGTAGGTTCTTCATCTAGAAGCTTTGTCATGTATGCTACATAACTTGAGAATCTTTTCGGTCTTTTAGTCTTCCTGGATGTTCCTTCTGGAACCTTGATTCTTTATGCATCTTGTAAGGTGGCTTCAAGACAAGCTGGTCTTTTCTTGTTCTTTTGTATATTATATGGATCAGCGTTCTCACATATCTCCATGGGATGATCAGGTTGATCCTTTTCGTTATTTTCACCTTCTTTGTTTTCTTCATTTAGTTCTTCAATTTCTTCGTCTTCTATAGTTTCTTCAATAGATTTTCTGAAGGCCATTCTTTCATTGAATGTTACGTATCTGCTTACTTCTATCGTGTGTTGTTCTGGAATATATATCCTGTAGGCTTTGGATGAATCACTATATCCCACAAATATCCCCTTCTTTCCTGAGGGTTCTAGTTTATTTATTTTATCTTTGGGAATATGAGAATAAACTTGACATCCAAATATTCTTAAGTTTTCTACGTTAGGTTTCTTACCTGAGAATGCTTCTTCTGGTGTCATGTCCTTCAATATGCGATGAGGGCTTCTGTTCTGCACGTATATGGCCGTCATTGTTGCTTCTCCCCATAGAAACATGGATAGATCTTGATCATTCAATAGGTCTTTTATTGTTTCTTCGATAGATCTATTATTTCTTTCTGCTACACCATTTTGTTGAGGATTATGAGGAACAGTTAGCTCCCTCCTAATCCGTGCTGATTTGCAGAATGTAACGAACTCCTTCGAGGTGTATTGTCCTCCATTATCTGTTCTTAATGTCTTGATCTTCTTGTTCATAAGGTTCTCTATTTCTGCCTTGAATTCTTGGAACTTGGTGAATACTTCATCTTTTGACTTCAGTAGGTACATCCACGTCTTCCTTGAATAGTCATCTATGAATGTTAAGTAGTAGAGAGCTCCTCCTAAATATTTGACTGGCATTGGACCACAAACATCTGAGTGTATTAGATCTAGGGTTTCCTTAGATCTATTGTTGCTGCTTGGGAATGGTTTCTTAATGTTCTTCCCAAGGGCACATCCCTTGCAAACTCCTTCATGTGTAGACTTCAATTTTGGTATCCCTTCAACCATCTTTCCGAGGAAAGGTAATGCTTGATAATTGATATGAGAGTACCTTCTATTCCAAAGCTCATTAGGGTTGACTTCATTATGTACTAGGGCTTCTTCATTTTGTTCTAGTAGTCTATATAGATTCCCTTCATCTCTTCCAATAACCCTAGCATCTTCTATGCTGGAATATTTATGCCATGATAACACCTTTTCATCTATGAAGGATATTTTGTTTCCTTTGTCTTCTAAACATGATATTGATACAAGATTATTTTCTAAACCAGGTACATATAGAACATTTCTTAAGTGAACATGATTGCCTGATTCCAGTTTGATGGAGGCTTGTCCAAATCCTTCGACGGGGTAGGTGATTTACTCTCCAAGCTCCACTTTGTACGATGTATTTCTCTCATTTAGATCTGAAAGTCTTGCTTGATATCCCGTCATGTGCCTAGAAGCTCCACTGGCGATTATCCACATATCGTCTTCAATTGTCCCGATAAGTGTTGATTAATGTAAGAGACTGATTGTTTCATACATGTCTTCGGTTGACTGATAACTGGTCATGCCTTGATCCAAAAATTCAACTGTATATTTTCTCTCTTCTGAGAAAGTCAATAGGTGCGCTGAGTTAGACCACATCTAGATATCTTCTCCTTGAGCAATATGCTCCATTACAAGGTGTCGGATCTGAGAATTAGGGTTTTTGCAACTGCTACTGCTAGTAACCCTAGTTGTAGTTCTTTGGAAGTTGCTCCTGCTAGAAACCCTAGCGGAAGTTCCTCAATGAGCTCAATACCTAGCGGTTATGTTTCCTTCCAACATTTTAGGCTGATTGAAGGGTGTGTGGGACCATAACCTGTTAGAATATAGAGGATTGTGCTCGTTTAACCATTGACAATACCCTCGTCACCCAACCACAGGCCTTAAGCCACCCTCCGAGCACCTTGACCTTGACCGAGAAGATAATTATGGCTGCAATCTATAGCCAAGAGAGGCTAAATGCACCAAGCAAAATAATAGAAACTAAAATGAACAGATGATCCCACCCAGAAGCTAGAGCACCACTCTCCCAACTTTCCTAGAAAACCTGTGCACCAAACTGCTACTGTCTGCAACTGCCTGCGCAGATATTGCTCTCACTGCAACTGCTGAGATGACAAATAATGAAACTGGCGCCCTATATTTATAGTGGACTGGCCAGTCTAACTGGGGCCGACCTGTCCAGTCTAACTGGGCCGACTTCTCCTTCTGGGCATCAATAAATTCAATATAAATATATTTTTTCAACCAACAACTTGTCTAGGGTTTCCTTCAATTCTTTGCTTCCTTCCGGAGGATTCTAATCTCGTCATAGGTCATAATAGAGGTTCATACCTCCCGAAGCTACCATAATATTAACAGGTACAACCAAACAGGTACCTGTCAAATATTTCTTCATCGAGCAAGGAAATCTTAGGACAAATAAGGGTCGGAAATGCGACTGCATGTAGTAGATATGATAAGAAAATAAGGACCAGAGGTGAAAAAGTCAGAATAAAATTTTGTAGACGCATGAAATGTTTTATTGTCGAAGGAGGATCATGCTCTTATGATGATGATAACATAGGAGACATAGATGTTCCACTCAGGTATAAGCATCTTGAAGCAATGGGTACCTAAGGAAGTACCTCCTATAGATGTTGACTTCATTGTCAACAATAGGACATAGCGCATTGCACCATCCTCCCTGCATGGCTTGGGGTTATTTTCCATGGATGGAATAATTTTAAAATACAATACAATAATTGAATTGATGGACTATGTCAGACCATGTTACAATTATAACGATTGGATGTGGCTGGTTCGGTACATGCGAAGTATGCAGAGATATGCACTCACCACAAATTATATACAACTAATAAACAAGGATAAAAATAATGGAGGGACTATCTATATTGATGGAAGGCCTAAAGATTCTGACAATATTGCATGGTTTATAAACATCACATGACCCAGGACAACAAACAAAAAAATGAATTGAATATATGAGGGACGTGAAGAGAATCGGGTAGTCATGTGTGCAATAAAAAAGATAGCTCCCGGGGAAGATTTATTAGTGGATTACCATTTGAATCGAATAGAAACATCGACTAATAGTGTGCAGGTTCTTATGCAACACCTCTTTAAGAAACCTCTACTTATTGCATTATATTTTTTTATTATCTTTAACATTGTTGTAAATATTATCTTTAACATTGTTTTTTTGCTATCATTAACAAATTTTTAAATATTTGGGGTTTCTAATTATATTTTAATGTGGCGAGATGATCATGGAAAAGTGACAACCGCAAAACATGTAAATGATTATCAATTTTCACTTTCATTTTATGTTGTTTTTATTATTTTCTTATATAATTTTATTGAAATAACATTGTTTTTGTTGAAATTATATGTAGTTAGCAGGCCATGTGGATCATGATTTCGTCGATGAGGAGGGGTTTTATTCTTGCATTGATCCAATCCTCTTATTAAAAAAAAATATCATTAAAGCTAACAAGGAACTTGTTAGCTTGTTAGATCGTCTAGAACAAACTCTTAACGTCAAAGAAAGGATCAAGCTCCTTATGTCACAACTTAACACATATAAGGTATTGGTGCCTCAGAAGTCACTCCTGGATTGCAGCAGGAGTAAGCCTGAGGCCCATCATTTTATGTCACGATTTGTTTAAAAAAGGCGATCAAATGGAAGTAAACTCAGAACAATATCGTTTAACTCAGAAAACTAGATTGGAACAACAAAGACATGCGAGGTCTTTATCTAACTTAAGCCAGTAATTTTTGCATAGTGGTGAGAAGGTGGAGGGAAAGAAAGGGGAAATAAAGTCTTCTCTGGACATCCAGTCTTCCAGCAGTCCTTAGAGGGGGAAAAGTCTCATATATGAGATCCTCTTAGACCCGAGAAAATTCAGAGTAAACTTAAAATGTTGCAGAACTAATACAATCAAACATGCATCATATAGCTATAACAACACCCGACTAGATCATCCATGCCCGGGTCTTAAGATTCAGAGGAAAAAGGAAAGGAGGAGGTTGGCTGCCATTAAACAAGAAGTCTCAAAATGTCAGTCTATATCCAGAGAACCAGAGGCTTAGTTAAAGTTTTACAATTGGGAGCTTTTCTCTACCATCAATCCCTACAAAAATACAAAAACTGAGTATATATACTCAGAGCAATTCTCCACCTTGGTAGCAGGATGGTAGATAAGAAATTAAAGTCCAAATTAGTGTGTGCAGGCTCCTCTGGTCAGACGAGGACATCAGATTGGCATGGCTTATTTAGGAAAACTTGCACATCAGACAATCTTGGGCAGACTGCCTGCCAGAACCCCCATGCCTTACATTTAAGGAATGAGGAGAGGTTTCAACCACCTCCTCCCACCTTCATTTACCTCTAGCAGGGATGTTCAAAAGTTCTTTCGACACTTCGCGTTTTGGCGATTCCAGATGCAATGGAGGAGTTGACCCCTTATCCTTCAGACTCCCGGTAGCCGAAATGTCGAAACGGCTAATCCACAATCAATCGTAGGATTTGATTTAATATGGATGGTCACGATCCCTTTATGTATTTCAGGGATTCTCCCACCGGGAGTTATTGTTTCTTTCCTCTTGACCCCCTATATTTCGAAGTCCTGGTAGTCGAAATCACGACTGAGTCTGATCAGGCGTCACATGTCCCGATTGGATCGGACGACCACGATCATTTCGCGGAATATGTGTGCTTTGTCTCAGGCCTCTGCACTGCGTTAAAGTCTGGGAAACTTCATGGTCCCAGTTTACCCAATGTTCGTTGATCTACCTTGATGATAGATCCTTGCCACTGAACACTTGATCACTCCTCTACTCATGTTTTTAACCCGAAATGGATTCTTTATCTGTTGCAAATTGCGCTCATGACTGTGGCCTTAAAAAAAATGGATTGGATGGGTCTTTAAACCCTATTTCTTCACATTTCACACCAAGGGCCTGAAATCAAAGAGAAAAACCCTGCTTGCAAGAATTGGCGCTAACATTAGGCTCCATGGGGGATAGAGTCATCCCTGTGATGATCTAAGAACTCCTTCTCCAGTTCCAGTTGCCTTCTATTGGGATATGGAGTCATTTATTAAGCCGAAAATAAACAACAACAAACAAAAACAGAGGAGTCGTCTAAGGCTCAAACATAACATTTTTTCAGGAAATGCCCATTTACTGGGTCGTTAAAAATTTCTTCACCCTCCAAATTCTGAAACCTGTACACGTTATTTAAGAACAATTAAGAGATTTTGAAGGGCCCGATCCAGAGGGCATCAAACTTGTTTTGTTTTCCCCTATCCTACCTGGGTGCATCCCACTTAAGCACCAAATCTCCCAGCTCGAATTCCTTCTTCCTGACCTTCCTGTCAAAGGCCTACTTGACCTTTTGTTGATGGCTATGAGCTATGTCCATCACCTACTCCCTGATCTGTTGCACTTCCACCATTTGATGAATTCTTCTGACCATATGGTCTGGCTCTCCTTCATGATCTTGAAAGAATTTCGCTACAGGTAAAGTGAGATGAGTGGGAAAAATAACCTCCATCCCATAAACAAGTTGAACAGGTGAGGTGCCCAGGGACTTCTTCATTTTCACTCGATCGGCCCATAGAACGAATTTGAGATTTGAATCCCAGGCCCTCTTATTGTCTTCCAATAATCTCTTAATGAGCTTGATTAGGATTTTACTAGAAAATTCTGCCAGTCCATTTCCTTGAGGATAATAGGGAGTGGAGTGAATTAGTGAAATCTCGAACCACTCACAAAACTTAACCAGAGGATCAGACTTGAAAGAAGTAGAATTATCAGTGACAATTCTACTAGGACAGCCAAATCTCGCTATGATATCCTCCAAGAAGCTGATAATTACCTTGTGTGAAGCACTCCTGGTAGGGGCAGCTTCTATCCACTTGGTGAAATACTCTGTTGTAGTCAGGATCTATCTGTGTTGGCCACTTGAAGGAGGATGAATTTATCCAATGAAGTCCAACCCCCACTGTTGAAAGGGTGTTGAAGCTACTACATGCTTTAGTGGCAGTGATTTAAGTTGTTGTTTCCCTGAGAACCTTTTCCATTTGATGAAAGATCTGACTTCTCTTCAAACATCAGTAAACAAAGTGGGCCAGAAGTACCCAGCCCTGAGAATTTTTTGAGATGTGGTCTTCCAGAAATGATGCCCTCCACAAAGGCCGCTATGGAAATTAGACATAACTTTTTGGGCTTCCTATGGGTTCAAACACCTCAAAAACACCCCTAGAGGGTCTCTCTGGTACAAAACTTGGTCAATGAGGAAATATCTGACCGCCTTGAGCTTTAAATCTCTTGCCTTTATTTTTCCCATTCCATCAGGAGGCTTCAACTCTTGCAGAAAGTATAAAACGTCTATGTACCAGGTGCATTCTGCTAGTGATAAGCCACCCTGAGAGATTTTTTTGGACGACTCAGCTTGTTGATCTTCTGAGAAAGCATTGATGAAGCTAATCCCCAAGGCCTTGCAATTGGATTCAGCTAGAAACTTGGCTAAACCATGCCCTTTAACCAACTTGGTGGGATTTATCTCTAGGTCAAACTAAAGGATCTTAGCAATCCATTTACCTCCTCTCCCATCTATGTCAGGCTGTATAAGGATGTCTTTCACAGAGGTTGAAGGAACGTATACAGTCACTCTTGAGTGCAATACATAGACTCTGAAATCTTTGAAAGCTTTCACCAAGACATAGGGTTGTTTCTCCATAATCTCATACCTTATTTCTGCATCTCTTAATGCCTTACTAAAGAAGGAAATGGGTTTCTCTTGCCCTTCCTCATTTTTCTGCAATAAGACCACTGCTACTGTATCAAAAGAAGCAAAAGAAAAAACTAGGAAATCCTTGGAATAATTAGGAATGATCAACACAGGTGCCTTAGTGAATGCCTTTTTTATTTGGACAAAAGATTCCCTAGGTTCAACAATCCATTTCAATTCATTTCCGTTTCTGAGCATGGTTGTGATGTGCTTCACCAGCTCAGCAAAATTTGAGACGAACCTCCTCAGAAATTTTATCTTCCCTAAGAAAGCTTGGACTTCCTTTTTAGACCTGGGAAGTGATAGGGTCTGAATTGCCTCTACCCTGCTGGGATCAATTCTCACTCCCTCTAATGATACTATATGGCCTAACAACTTCCCCTCATTCATAGAAAACAAAGATTTCTTGGGATTTAAGGAAAGGCCAAACCTCTGACATTTCAAGAAAAATTTACTTAAGTGACAGCAGTGCACTTTATCAGACCTAGAGAAGACTGTGATGTCATCTATATAGATCACCACAAACTAATATTTCTCCTCGATGAAGGCTATGTCCATGGCTCTCTAGAATGTTTCTTCTGCATTCATTAGTCCAAAAGGCATCTTGGCATACATGAATGTGCCTCAACGAGTCGTGAAGGTTGTCTTTTCTCTATCCTTAGGCATGACTGATATCTGATTATATCCAGAAAAACCATCAACCATGGATATCCTAGATGCACCAGTTACCCTCTGCAATATGTGTTCCATGTTGGGAAAGGGATAGTTGACTTTCTTTGAGCTCCTGTTCAGGTTCCTGAAGTCAACACAAAGCATGATTTCTCCACTTTTCTTCCTCACCGGGACCAAATTTTCCACCCATTCAGAATATCTCAAGGGGAAAATGATTTGGGCATCTAACAACTTCTTCACTTCTCTCTCCATGACATGCAACAACATGGGATTTATCTGTCTTAGCTTCTGCCTAAATGGCTTAGCATCTTCCTTTAGTGGGATCTTGTGTTCAATGACAGATGTGTCATATGTCTTGAGGTCTGCATAGGTCCATGCAAACACATCAGAAAATTCTCTTAAAAAATCAGTATATTCGACCCTCTTCTCTTTGGTCAAACTTCTTGACAACCTGACAAACTTAGGCTCCTCCTGTGTGTCGATGTTTCACTCTGATGTATTGACATCTTCATTTGAAACCCTACCCTTTACTGCCACATCATTCCCATCGAACAGTCTTTCTAAAGGGACTAGTCCCTTCAGAATGTGATTGATAGGAAGTCGAATAATATGGTGATTAGCAATTTTATTTAAAAATACCTCAGGGTGAGGGTGACTTTCGAGATCAGGATCCTGATCAATGTGCAATGAAGAAAATTCATCGACAGACTGAAGAATTTTTTTTTATTTCAAGATCATCTTCGAATACCTTCTAATGTTTTATATTGTCTGATACAGATGGCCTATATCTTATATCAACATAATATTTGATCCTAGGTGGCAGAGGGATCCTGAACGGAATAGCTGAGACAGCTAAGGAATTGGCCAAAGTATTTTCCTCTCTTGGAATAAAAGAAATGTTGAAAGCTGAGAAGAAATTATCAATCAGGTCCCACACCTCGTTTTTGTAACTCCTAAGCCAAGAATGCTTAGACCGATGAGAATTTATGACTTGCTGGATAATCAAATTAGCATCTCCGAACACTGTTATCTTCTCAATTCCCATTTCTTTTGCAGCCCTTAAACCCAGAACAAGAGCTTCATATTCTACCACATTATTGGTAGTTTCAAATTCTAGCTTGTATGATAGGGATACGGTTTCCTGACAAGGCGACACAAAAACCACTCTAGCGCCAACGCCTTCGCTAGAAGAAGCTCCGTTGGAGAACATATTCCAAATAGAGGTGGTTGGAGGAGGTATCTAGTGATTAAATATGGGTTGCTTTCTGATTTGAAAAGGGGCTTCAGGAGTATCAGTGAGTTGCAATAAACTAGACCCCAAATTAGTGTCAAGTGCAAATATAGGATGATTGGTGGGGTTTTCTTCATCACTAACAATGTAGGCCAGTTGAGATTCTCTGTACAACCTCCTATTTTCCCCTCTAAAGACTAGAATGGTGGCATATGTGAGATCCATCTGTAATGTTCCTCCAAGTTTTTTAATCCAAGATCTCGACAACAGCATGACAAACTTGGGGGGAACATCAACTACTACAATGTCCATGACCACACTCTTCATTGGTAGTTGAAATAAAGATACCACCAAGTCTTTGATGACTCCAAGGCATTGCACCCTCCTTGAATCAAAAGAGTACAAGTCATGATAATCCTTTGTCACTTCCAGTCCCAATTCTTCCATGACTATTTTGGGCATAAGGTTGTGGGAAGCTCCTAAATCCATGAGGAAATTATGAAGCACCTTATCATGAATATCCGGAGATGTGTAGAAGGGAGGGGACGAATCATCTCTATCTTCTACCATGGGACCTAGGACGATTGCTAGATTTTCATCTTGAAGATTTACCGAGTCTGTGGAAGGTTGGGGGGACTCAGATTGTAGCAGTTTGGAGAGGGACCTTTTGTATTCTTCATTTTTAACTAGTTCTGAGAGGGGTACGAGAATTCTAATCTTTTGAATTTTGTGCTCAAAACTAAAGGAGTAAAAAGGATTAGAAGCTTCCCTTACCTCAGAGACAGGTTATTTGGTTGTTAGTGAAGTATTCTTATCTTTCTTTTCTTTAGTAGTGATTGTTACAGGTTTAGCAGGCCTTTCCGCCATGAGGGGTTGATCATGGCTATCAAAATTCCCTTCTTTATTCTTTGACCTGACATGGTATCTATTAGGAGTGTTTCTCACCTTTTCCCCTTTACCCAACTCATTGATTTGAAAGCTCATAATGGATTCTTCATATGCAGATTGAGTCAAATGGGGAAAAGGGGAAGCTTCTTCAATACAGTGGATTTTAGGGTCGAACTCATCTATCTCCTTTCCTTCCTCATGAGCAACTAGATTATTTTGGAGAGGGGTTTGGATCCTCTGATCATCTCTGTCTTTGCTCCTTTATTCCCTTGGAAAATCCCGTGGAACATTATTACTAGGCCTCCTGAAACCTCTGTTATCAGTATTTTGGGGATTTATGTACATGGGCTTCCCTTCTAACTCCCACCTTTCCATTCTAGACAAAAGATATTTTAGCACTTTAGTTACCTCGTCCATCTAAAGGGGGAGGGGAGAGTAATTGGATAGGGAGGCTTTAGGTCTCTTCCTGGATATGTCTCTATCAGCCTTATTCCTGAGTTGGTCAACAACCAATATGTTATATTCTACTTCCACGGTTGCATCCTTCATGTGAGCCAGAGTAGTTGCTCTCCTTTCCCTCAACAAGAGGCAAAAATCGGGATCAAAAGCGCTAGCATAAGTGATTTTAGCAGAGGATTCTGAGGGCTTTATCTCAGCGGGAATCTTATTGTACATTTTATTGAATCTCTTGGAGAAGTCAGAGACAGACTCTCCTTCCTTTCTCTTCAAAGACCCAAACTCTGTCATGTAATACATGAAGTCCTTTTTGTATCCCCACTGTCTCAAAAAGGCATTATCCAAAGCCTCAATCCCATTGATAGATCCAGGAGGCAGGGCCCTAAACCACTTTCTAGCCTCGCCTTCAAGCTATGGACGAAAATAATCATCCATACGTCTGCATGCATGATAACATGATCATCTGTAAAACTGTAAAAGGCTTCAAGGTGTTCTTCTACAGCTATGTCCCCTTCGCCTGTAAACTTGGGAAGTTACTTAAGGTAGCCATCTGTTGGAAGGGCATTGAGAGGCTGAGGTAACAAAAGGGGAGCATACCTAGCAGCTATTATAGCCTCCATTCTAGTCATGGGGGGATTTTCTCCTGCCATAGGAATATTAGGTGGAGGAGGAAACAATGGGGCATTCAGAGAGAAGGCTAAGGGGCTTGAGTCAGGAGATGCCTCTCTCTGTGAAATAACAACAACAGTAATAAGAAGAGGGGTGGTAAAGTTAGGAGTGGGGAAATATTTTGTGTTCTTGGGTCTATGCCAAGTTGGAGCTTCAGGGGAGAGGGGAGTGACAAGGATTTCTCCCTCCAATCCTAGACCAAGAGGGTAAAACTCAACAGGAACACTTTCGAAATTCAGGATACAGGGAAACTTTAGAAAAAGGTCTGCTAGGAAGCTGAGAAGAAGAAAATGGATTTTCGACAGAAGGAGATGGAAAATTACCTAGTTTAGCAGTGGAAGTTTCTCCTTCGGAGGCCTTTCCTTTTCTAATAATCACCTTCAGATCCGCTTTAGGCGTAGCTAGAGGCAGTTGTGGATGGGACCGCGTGTGTCTACCTCTAGAAGACACAACTAAAACAACAGGTTTTCCCCAATGGAGTCGTCACAATGGATTCGTCGGGTGCACAATAGCAATCTTGTAGGGCTTTGATGCCTGATGCACCTTCAAAATTAGAGGCTCAATGTCGTTCAATCCCAGGGAAAATTTTCAACTTCGTCCCCGACAATGGCGCCAGAAATATTGGTGACTCGGAAGTCACTCTTGGATTGCAGCAGGAGTAAGCCTGAGGCCCATCAGTTTATGTCACGATTTGTTTAAAAAAGGTGATCGAATGGAAGTAAACTCAGAACAATATCATTTAACTCAGAAAAATGGGTTGGAACAACAAAGACATGTGAGGTCTTGATCTAACTTAAGCCAGTAAGTTTTTCATAGTGGTGAGCAGGTAGAGGGAAAGAAAGGGGAAATAAAGTCTGCTCTGGACATCCGGTCTTCCAGCAGTCCTTAGAGGGGGAAAAGTCTCAGATATGAGATCCTCTCAGACCCAAGAAACTTCAGAGTAAACTTAAAATGTTGCAGAACTAATACAATCAAACATGCATCATATAGCTATAACAACACCCAACTAGATCATCCATGCTCGGGCC
Source organism: Picea engelmannii (assembly GCA_009831015.1). NCBI lineage: Eukaryota > Viridiplantae > Streptophyta > Pinopsida > Pinales > Pinaceae > Picea > Picea engelmannii. The sequence goes on along the minus strand of ML791695.1, from coordinate 531,569 downwards.
TTAAGATTCAGAGGAAAAAGGAAAGGAGGAGGTTGGCTGCCATTAAACAAGAAGTCTCAAAATGTCAGTCTATATCCAGAGAACCATAGGCTTAGTTAAAGTTTTACAATTGGGAGCTTTGCTCTACCATCGATCCCTACAAAAATACAAAAACTGAGCATATATACTCAGAGAAATTCGCCACCTTGGTAGCAAGAGGGTAGTTGAGACATTAAAGTCCAAATTAGCATTTCCAGGATCCTCTGGTCAGACGAGGACATCATATGATAGATCCTTTCCACTCAAGATCTGATGTTCATGGTCCTGACATCAAGGCAGATCCACGAACTCCAGGCAACTTGATGATTGCAACAGGAGTAAGCCTAAGGCCCATCATTTTATGTCACGATTTGTTTAAAAAAGGTGATCGAATGGAAGTAAACTCGGAACAATATCATTTAACTCAGAAAACTGGGTTGGAACAGCAAATACATGTGAGGTCTTGATCTAACTTAAGCCAGTAATTTTTTCATAGTGGTGAGCAAGTAGAGGGAAAGAAAGGGGAAATAAAGTCTGCTCTGGGCATCCAGTCTTCCAGCAGTCCTTAGAGGGGGGAAAGTCTCAGATATGAGATCCTCTCAGAACCAAGAAACTTCAGAGTAAACTTAAAATGTTGCAGAACTAATACAATCAAACATGCATCATATAGCTATAAAAACACCCAACTGGATCATCCATGTCCGGGCCTTAAGATTTAGAGGAAAAAGGAAAGGAGGAGGTTGGATGCCATTAAACAAGAAGTCTCAAAATGTCAGTCTATATCCAGAGAACCAAAGGCTTAGTTAAAGTTTTACAATTGGGAGCTTTGCTCTACCATCGATCCCTACAAAAATACAAAAATTGAGTATATATACTCAGAGCAATTCGCCACCTTGGTAGCAGGAGGGTAGTTGAGACATTAAAGTCCAAATCAGCATGTCTAGGCTCCTCTGGTCAGATGAGGACATCAGATGATAGATCCTTTCCACTCAAGATCTGATGTTCATGGTCCTGACATCAAGGCAGATGCACAAACTCCAGGAAACTTGATGATAGATCCTTGCCACTGAAGACTTGATCACCCGTCTGCTCGCGTTTTTAACCTAAAATGGATTCTTTGTGTGCTGCACATTACGCTCATGACTACGGCCTTAAAAAAAAAAACGGATTGGATGGGTCTTTAAACCCCATTTCTTCGCATTTCACACCAAGGGCCTGAAATCGGAGAGAAACACCCCACTTGTAAGAATTGGCGCTAACATAAGGTAATAACCATAATTTAATTTTTTTTTTTTAATGCACGCATATGTTCAATTATGATACTTTGTTCTTTAACTTTTACATTATCTCACAAAAAAACATTTTCTTTTTTATAAAGGAATATTTGGAGCCTGTTCAACCCAGGGTTGGTAGTAGTGGCACTACAAAGACACTACAGAGTCCTGATGTGGGCGGTCATACAGCTGCTAGAGAACTATTTACTTCTCCATCTTCCATACCTCATTTAGATAGGAGCCACGACACGCACCGACAGGCATCCACACCTCGATTGGAGTCTAGAGATGGTGGCAGAGATGAGGATCATAGTGATGTGGTTGAGATGGTTTCATTTCCTGGAGCTAGACATGTGACAAGCACGGGGACCCTTTTGTGCACATTTTTGGTCGACGATAATGGACTTCCATTAAAACAATCAAGACTCCCAGGTAGTTTTAATTCATATTTTAATCGTTTAATGTTGTCCTCATACAGAAATCATGTATATTATTAATTTTAAATTAATGATCATATCTTTTTGTGTGTAGGAAACGACCTTTTTTATAGGCATGTAGAGAGCAAGGCCTTGTCTATTTTTGGGGAAACCTTACGCATGAGGTGGAATTTCCATAATTCCAACCTCAAAAAGGAACTTATGGATTATCTTGAAGGCCTCTTTGGTGTAGACATGTTCAATACAAAAGCGATAACATATGCAGTGGGTGAATATTTAAAATATACCTGGGATGTTTATAGATGAATATTGGAAAGAAATACTAGGTATGAGCATCCTCCCTCAATTCTAGAAAGGTAGTGGAAGGCGATCATTGATGATGCAAAAGAGAAGATTTTGAAAAAATCAGGAGAACAAATAACTGGTACACCAAAGTAAATTACATTTTTTTGAATTCAATGCCAGCTTTATTTTTCTTTAGATCTAAATAAAAGTGTGGTTATATATAACATACTTGAAAATTTTGATGATAGGTTGCCTGACACTTCGAAGGAAACCAAAGCAAGGATTGTCAAACATGGACAAACACAAGCTAGGCCAGGGCGGCTACTCAAGGTTACAGTCACGAATCGTAAGTACCCAAACATCTTAAGAATATAATTTGTATCACCTTACAATTTTAAGGTAATTGCAACCAAAAACATTAAAAATCCATACCCTTATGCAATGTAGGGTGACGACTTCGGAACTGAAACCACGGAGGAAGACCTCCAACTTGGTTACAAGTACAGTTATAAAGCCATCGTTGATCGTAGGAAAATCATGGGGCAGACCCCAAGATCCAATTTGTGGGATAAGGTAAAATAAAATCAGTCCACATTAACCTTTCGTTACTTATAAAATACGTAAATGTTTGATATCGTCCATAATTTAATGTCTTACTTTGTTTTAATCAGGGGAGCAACACTATCAACAAAACCATTAGTATTGAACAAAAGAGAGTTAATAGTGAAACGCAGCCAAAAGATCATGGTGTTCCCCAGCATCCCCATCCCAGTGAGGTGCAGCCCATTCCAGTGAGGTGCAGCCCCAAAATGTTCCTGTGACTGAGGCCCACGACAGTAAAATGTATATATATTAATCATATACTTAATAACTTTGTACTTATAAATTTTGATGTTTCAATGGTAGAGAATGTCATAGATGATCATCCTCGACCTAAAGATCAGGTGAACATGCCGGCATCCATTCCAATGGTGCCGACTAGAGGATCAGGTAAATAATTGCATTGCAGAGTTTTTTTTTAATATTAATGAACTACTTCAATGATATTTAAAAATTTTCCATATAAATTTAATATTTTTTATTTTTTTAGGTGATGGCCCCTCACAGAAGCATCCACACCATGGGTATGAGACCATACATACTTGGAGTGAAAGGAATGAAACAACATCATCTGTTGAAGAGCACCCAGTAAACGAAGACATTGACATGGATGATTTTCTTAAGAACTGGAAAGCAAAAAATAAGACTAAAAGAAATTCATGATGTTATGTAATAATTTTAGAAGAAAGTTAGATGTACATTATATAGCTGATAATATTGTTGACGAGCGAAATTGACCGTCCGTCAACTGAGAGAGTGGAATCGGTCCAGGGTTGTCTAAATAACCCAAGCCGTTTGGAATGAACCACCCTGACGGGTTTAACGGCTTCGTTGGTCGTCCTAAGGTTCTAATAAAAACAAAGAGAAAACTAATCTAAACTAACTAATCTAACTAAAACAAATTAAACAAATTAAACTAACTAAAACTAATAAAACTAATTAACTAAAAACTAACTAACAATAACTAAAATGAACTAATACTAACTAATCTAATTAAAACTAACTATTAAAAAAACTAACTAATCTACTATCTATATATACAAACTACTAATTACTACTATACTAACTCTACTAATTAGTTATCTAATTACTAATTGAATTACAACTTATTCACAAATATACATTATCTACAATTTGTAGATTTGAATAAAACCTGTGAAAATCATTTGCTTTCTGCTCTAAGACAGCCAGAGATATATTTTTGATTTTATGATTTTAAGAAATAAAACTTACTGAAATTAAAAAATCTAATATACTAAACACGCATATATATATCTAACTAAACTACTAATAAAATGACTAATTGACCTGGAAACGCTCCTAATTTGCCCTGTGTATGATGACTTCGAAGCTGGTCGGAGGAAGGAAACTCGCACCGGTTATTCCAGAAGCTTCTCATAAACGATAGGCTACGCTGCTCTTTGAATTGTTAACAGGACAAACAAGACATAAAAAAATCATAACAATTATATGATTTATAAATCTCTGCAATAAGGGAAACCTGTTATGCAAAAACTTATATTTAATAATTCAACTTATGAAGAAGAGAAATCTGTCATTCACAAACTGAACTATGCAATTGCTATGTTTTTTAAATGCTTGGAAGAAATCAGATATGGATTACAGTGATTAAATTATATCATTTGTAAATTATTAAGATAGCTAAAGTAGTCATTAACCAAATACAAATTGATATACACAACATGAAACAAAATATTGATATCGTGAGAAGCTAAAGCTGTAAAAAAACACCAAATTCTGCCTCAGTCTGTATTAAAATTCCATATCCTTGTTCTCCCACGAATGAGGATGATCATTATTACAAAAATGATAAGTATATATAAGTCTCTCCACAGGGTAAAACCTCCCTGTGGATAATATCAAATTGTTTACATAATCTGGGAAGATATTCCCACAATCAACTAAACTAGGAAACTAAAATGACATCAGAATATTTCAAATATCCCCTAACTGCTCATCAAATCCACTGCAATTTCGAATTCATCTGCAATAGAACAAAAACAATAAGTTAGAAAGATATTTTATTAACAAAACAATAAAAATCTAATCCTACAGACATAGCTACAGAATCATCTGATTCTGTAGCTAGTCTAAAATAACATACAGGATCAGAATAGAAATCAAATCAAATCTTTTAAGAGAATCAAATCCAATTTTCTTCCAATAAATATTTAAAACGAATCACTAATGATTTTATTATTAAACATTAAAAAGAATCAGAAGTGATTCAATCGAAAACAGGGGTAAGAATACTTTTTCTTTCTGTTACCATAAAATCGGGTTGAACAGTAACAAAATTGTTTCACATCCAATTCAAATCGATAATGAGTCATATCGTATGTGATACGATCTAATCCAACACAACCATCATCCACTCGTTATAGCTATAATGATATAACAAAAGATTCAAATCGTTTAATCGAATACACAGATAGAGAAACTGTTTCGATTATGTGTAAATGAGGCCATACGTAACAACATCAACCCAAAATTTGTGATTGATTCTTGCACAGTCAATAGACAAGATCAATTAATTGTGATCACAATCTTAATAGAATCGACAGAAGTGATAATTTCAAACTGGGCAAATAATCGAAACAAACCACGACTGAGTTTAATTATAGAAAGAAATCACAAATCTGGATGTAATCAATCTCGTTCTATGAATCAAATTCAAACAGAAAATTCATTTCCATTACGAATCCAACCGAATCATAGTCGAGCTAACAGTAAACCAATGCGAATTAACAGGCTGGGTTTTTAGCATAATCGTTATGAATTGAATCCATTCACGATTTGAGTGTGTTGTACAGATTCATATTGAAAATAATCCAAACTGTATTCGAGTTGGTCGAAAGCCATATGGAAAATAAAACCATAGCAGTTAACCATATCACAATTGTTTCCAATCATATTGTGTACATTATAACCGAACCAAATCGAAATGTGATTGTGTTCAAAATTGAAATACGAGAAACAACTCCTGTCTAGAATAGATACAACGACTTCAATTGACAGCAAAGCATTCATTGTAACTAAATTAAACAAATCAAATCCACACCAAGATCAATCAAATCGATGAAAATCCAATCGAAGCTAAGCTGGGAAAATGAAATTTCATTTAGTCAAAGAATAGCTATGTATAGAACACATACAATGTGACAAAGAAAATCAATGTTGTAATCAGATCTATTCAAAACCAAATTCGAATTCGTTATATAAACAAGCGATATCAAAACATACCTGTGTGAGACTGCTCAAATTATGCCAACTTAGAATTCACGAACGCTGTAGCTGATTCCACATTTTTAAACAAGATGGAACCTGTCGTCCTTTTTTTCTTATCAGTGGATTGCAACTTAGCCTTTTGACTGGTAAGCCGTGCAACCTAGTCCTCCAAAGAGTGAATTCTTGACTGTAGAATTGGCACATCAAGATAATATCTCTCTAACCATGAGCTGTATTGATCACAGGGTGGCGCTGTAGATTGAGATAGAGCAGGAGAGGGTTTGGATGAATGACCGGGGGCTTCATAAGGCAGCTTAATGCCTGGGTAGTTAGGTTCATTCTGTAGGCAGGGGGGTAGGTTTGACAGAAAATCATATGAAGGTTCGGCACACAAACCTTGCGAATAGGGGTATTCGCTAGCCAAGAAACGCTCCACTTCCGAGTCGGAGTCTTCACTTAAAACGATAGGGTTTGGATCGACAGGAGGTTTTGGCTTATTTCTTGCCATCCGCGAAATCAAACGGGCATTCTTTTTGCCTTTGGCATTTACAGTGGGTTTTGCCTTGGGATTTTTTTCCCACGGGCTTGACAGTCTCAACAGCCTTAGTGACAGAGTGGGGTAGGTTGATAGGTGATTTGGGCAAGGGTTTAGGTAGCAGGATGTTGTAGGGTACTGGGGGTATAGACTTTTCCTCGCTCACCACAGGTTTGTCAACCTGTGAAGGGTTCGAATCCTCAAAATCATTCCGAGCAAGGAAATTGCTCCAACAATCTCCGCGTAGACTCAAATGACAGACCACAATAATCTTAACCAGCCCATAACGAAAAAGGCTACTATCAGCCTGGTTCCTTTTGTACTTATTTGACATTTTAAACAAGCTTCTATGCAAATAATAGGGCATATTGAGCTGATAACCCATAAAAACCATAAGCAAACGAAGATGGTGTAAGAAAACAAACCCATACTGACCCTCGCAGGTGATAAACTGTTTGATTATCATCAATAAATCATGCCAACGCTGTTTAAGCATGGTCACGGGAAAACCTTTATCACAGGAGATAACTTTACGCGACTGGAAGAGCAGTGTCCAAGGGACCTCCTCTAGTTTGCAATTCTTGGACCATCGTTGTCCAGTGGCAGGCAAACCCGTAGCAAGACTGATAAACTGCTCGTCAATTTCCAATTGAACATCGTCGACCTTAGCTCGACAGCCATCAAAGGTCATGGCGAATTGTCTAGCAACGCAGAGGTTAAAACCCTCGAATTTTTGTATAAATGAAAGCCACCCACTGTCCTCGAGGTCACTGTGGGCACTGTCGAACATCAACAGAGCCTGGCTGCCATTAGGTTCAGCTCGGACGACAGGGGCCATGGTGCGAGCACATGGTAAGGGTTTGGGTTGAATTTACCAATGCACAGGAGCAGAGTCATTTGGTCTAACAGCTACGAACGATCAAAGGGGAAGCATTAATGTGTGCATGCGAGGGTGGTGGAGTTATTCACCGCCATGCATAATAGTTATGACAAAGTACAACCAGTGAATTAATCCTCTGTTCAATCAATCATAGCATAGTTCAAAACCATATCATTCGGCCAACCAAAGAATCAAACGGTGGGTGTTATACCAACACACCATTAACCATAATTTTTCAAACCATTGCCACTCAACGTGAAACCAACAACAAACGTTAGCCATGCGCCATTGTATAAGTGTGTAATCAAAAGTTTTAAAACATTGTGACAATCGATATTTATAAAATTGACAAGCCAAGGGCTATAAAAGAATAACAATAAGGATCACATCATATATTAAAAACAAAATAAACCATGACCCCTATGAAATTCAATGACTAGGCAAGTGCCAAAAATATAAATTTATATGCTCAATGCCTTACCAGTTTAATAAAATCAAGTTATGCAACCAATATAAGAATGTCCAAATAGGCATAGTTCGAAAATTATTTCAACCAAAGGTAAGTGTCATTCAAAATATCAATAAAAGACCATGACAGTTCAAATAACTATGGAGGGGTTTTCACACTTACAGTCGTGAAAACTAAATGGAGACGAATTTGCAAGTGTCGCAAGAAATGAAAATATCGTCTATTTGAAAAATGCGATGACAATTTGAAGTTCAGAAGACATAGGTGTAGGCAGCTTATAGGAAAATAGAAAAAATTGAATTGGCTGCTAACAAATATACACAAGGATATTTCTATGGCTTGTATATATATGTGAATGTAATCTTGTTATACACTTAATGATAATTTCAGCTTCTCTTAATGATGCAACTTCCAAAATCTTGTGACATGATATATGCAACTTTGAAAGTCTTGTGACATGTTTCATTGTGTCTCACATGACAAAGAGCATTACCATTCTTTTCATTGTGTCTTTTCATTGTGTCATGGACATGGTGTTGCTACTCAACATTGCCTCAAAGCCTACTTATTCATTCCTATATGATATGTACAATGATGTTGAACCTTCCACAAATCATTGCAGGTAGAAAAATAAGCCAAGGACAGGAACCCAAGGATTTCAATGTTAAGGTCTTGTGATTCCACAAGGTGGGATACAAAGAGGAATTGTTTCCATCCATAAACATGTTGAATACATTGATTGAGAATGCGGATGTAACAAGTTGAACATTAAAATCATAGAGCGATGACATAATCGAGCAATATGGGTGGTCATAGATGTTTAGCTCTTATTCATTCATTTAACCTTTTAATGTCTTTGAAAAAGTAGTTTTGAAGGGTGGCACCTCCACGATCCAAAACACATTTCCGAAAAGTTGTAAATCATTTTCTTCTCTTGCGTCATGAAATTTTCCTTAGATATATTATTCTCTCTAGTTCTTTTTAGTGTGGATAGAAAGAGCTTGATCTATTGTATTCTTTCTAAGAATTTCCTAAAAGAACTATATTTGTCTCTCAAGGATATAAAGAGTATATAATGGATAGTGAATGATGAA
>ML791695.1:462558-479771 GCA_009831015.1 Picea engelmannii | reverse complement strand
GGTCCTCCTCAACCCATTGCCCCAACACTTGTCCAACCACAGGTAGGGGTAAATTTTATCCAACCATTGCCTATTCAACAAGTTCAAGAATTTAAACAATTGAATACAACCAACCCCCCTCATCAACCCAATAACAACTGGAGGAAGGGAAAGAATAGAAACCAAGGACAAGGGGGGAACCCCCAAAATCCAAATCCCTTAGCAGGGGGAAACCAAAACCTAGCTAACCAAAATCCCCAAGGGAGCAATAACAATGGAAAACCATGCTAAGGAAGCAATAATAACCTTCAAACCAATTTCCCATGTGAAATATGTGGTGAGTACAACCATTACACCCATCATTGTCCCAAAATAACTGATTACAAATAAGGAAGTAAGTTATGAATCCCCCATGCCCTTATGCCCCCCAAGGGCCACCGCAGCTACCTCCTAACTACATGCCACCTCCAAAATTGGAGGTATTGCAAAATGTGATCCCTCCCCAATGGGTCATCAACACACAACGAGACACTACCCCTCGCCCACAAAACTAATAATTCATCAAATCACAACATCCTGCTCACCACAGAAGAGGAAATCCTCTTACAAACTCACAGTCGTCAATACAACATGCCTTCAGACTCTCCCCCCACCACATCTGAGTCTCCCCAATCCATACGGACAACCTTTAATTATTCCTCATCCCAACCCTGAAGCCACCACTCTAATTCCTCACACACCATTACGAAGGAACGTGCATAACTCGCATGCCTCGATTGCCCATAGCTAAAGACTTGTTGATAACCTTTCACAATCCCTCTCGTCCATGTCAATACTTGAGGTTATCCATGCATGTTCTTCCCAAAGGAAGGATTTTATTTCACAATTAGGAGCAATTGACCCGACAGACACCCGTCTAATCACTTTCAACTTAGACAAAGCAGACCCACGTCTCCCATCTCTAGTTTCCTTCCAAATTTTGGTTAGGATCATAAACATAATCATTCACTGTTGCATCATTGATGAGAGGGAATCCACTTGCATCATGTCCAAACACATATGGTAGCATCTTGGATCCCCCGAGTTAGTCCCCTCAACCATAACCCTACGATATTACGATGGATGACCTTCCCAACCAAAAGGTCTTTACCAAAATGTCCTTGTAGAATTAGGGGGAAAAACCATCCTCATTGATATTGAAGTTATGGGCGCCCAACTAGACTACAAAATCCTTTTTGGATGAAGCTAAATGTACGCCATGTAATAAGTAGCATATTTATATTTCGCACCATGCTCTTCCCTCACAATGGGAACATCGTCACTATTGACCAACTAACCCATTATGAACTAAATGAGTTAGGGAACATCGATAATGTACTTCTCCTTATCCGTTCGAGTGTTGACCTTTTACCCATGGTAGATGTTGGACCAGGAATATTTCATAACCCATCCTTAATTGGTTCATACCAAGGAAACACACTTCCTACCCCAAGTGAAAATCAAGTTTGTGTTATCACCTCAAATGGAAGAGATATTCCCAATGATCATCCCATAGAGGAATCATTGAACCCAATCCCTACTTCTATACCACAAACTCTCCATGAGGAACCCCCATTATATTATTTCCCAGAAGAACCATCCAACAACCTTCCTACGATAGGTAAACTCCCTATTTGGCAGATAGTCCCACAAGCCCTTACCCAAATACCCTTCTTTTACCCACCCCCCGAAGTAACAACATACCAAGTTGTTGCTACCCTCACCTTACCAAATATGGTGATAGCCATCCCTGTATGGTATCTCGAACCACCAACTATGGTAATTGGTTTATCTCTCCCACCTCAACCCGTGGCTCAACCAACCACTCACCCAATCGGTCACACACTTGGGGGAAATTCTACCACCAGAGGAAACCCAAATACTCGCAAAGGGAGAAACACCACAAACCAACGTGGCACCAAGAAAAAGAAACATCCCACTCTCCCTTCCCCACCACACATCCAACCCCCATGCACACTTTGCGCTATCGTTGGACACCCCACCCACCTTTTCCCTTCATTTCCTGAATTACACAATCTTCTTCAACTTACTAAACCAACACCCCTACTCCCTACCCCCACAACACCACGACCCCCAGTAGAATCCTCTTCTACAAATAAAAATGTCCTCTGTACTAACCACACATCCACCATATGCATGGAGTACAGTCATTACACACATTATTTCCCTGCCATCCCTACCTACTGGGAGACTCTAAGAGAAATAATAAAAACACCAATACTAGAAACCTCTCAAGATCCCCACACTACCACTAACAAGAAAATCATTTACTATGTCACCACCTCAGTAAATGAACATTTTTTATGCCCATGTACGTTATGTTACTATCTGTATCATTCCACATATCGATTCCCACTCATTATTGAGGGATGTGCATGCCATAGGGATTCCATCCCACCCATTACACCACAAGTACAACCCCGGACCAACCAGGCTATGCACAATTCCCCTCCTAGGCATACCCCCTCCAAGGCCAAACCTCCTTCCTTTGACCCCACTATCCATCTTTGTTCCACCAAGATGTGTAAACTTCCCACCAAACCCCCCAAACTCCCATGTAACACTCATTTACGAGATTCCACCTCCCCCCCACCATCCCATATCCAATTTGTATATGGATATTTGGTTCATGATATCTAGTGAAGGTTCTCATTCCCCCCCATAATTCCATCCACCTTAGATTCGAATGACGATAGCCAATCCTCAACCCACCCTCCATACATAGATGCCTCACCCACGAATCTCAACACCTTGATCCCATCTATCACAAAACCCTTATACTCCTTCATTTTTCAATCCAATGAAGACATTCTAGAATTTCTATGCGTACCAGATTACCCATTGTATGTCTTTCACCACCGATCCTTTTTTCTTTCTCACAATTCCTTTCAACCACACTCATATGCCCCTGTCTGTGCCATTGAATCTAAGGATTTCATTTCCCCTAGCCATGTGGACTGTTTCAAAAATACAATACCTGCACCTGACGCTTTTGAAGAAGAAAATATGGAAAATATTTCTCCCACAATTAAAATTGACATCTCCGTCAAACCCAATGTCATGGAAGAATTCACCCTCAGTGTCGCATCCTCTCCCGAAGAAATCATAGAATATAATCCCTCTTCCAGGAATTCTGGGACATTTTCACCTGGTCTTACACCGATATGCTTGGATTAGACCTGACCATTATAGAACACTCCATTGACACATGGCCTGATATTGCCCCTATGCACCAAAATCAATGACCACTTCACCCTTCCAAAGCCATGGCCATCAAAGAAAAAATTGATAAATTGTGTATGGATGGATTCATCTACCTAATATCCTACACATCATGGGTTTCAAAACCAGTTCCTATCAACAACAAAAAAATGGTACGATTAGGGTGTGCACCAATTTTCGTGACCTCAATAAAGATTGTCCCAAAGAAAACTTTCCTACACCATTCATTGAACAATTCAATGATGCTTGTACTAGCCATGAAGTTCTGTCAATCATGGATGGATTGTTTGGCTACAACCAAATTCAAATTTGTTATACAGATCAATACAAAACTGCATTTACAACCCCCTGGGGCACATTTTCATATCTCGTGATGCCCTTCAGACTAAAAAATGATGGAGTCACCTTTCAATGAGCCATGAAATATTCCTTCCATGATCTGGCTCACATTATTATTGCATACTTGGATGACCTCACTGCTTGTTCTAAACAATGCTTCCAACACATAGAAGATTTACAGATCATATTTGAATGTTGTCAATGATACAATATTCATCTCAACCCACTAAAGTACATCTTTTGTGTCACGGAAGGCCTCCTATTGGGATTCATCATTTCCCAACAAGGTATCATCGTCAACCCCCTTAAGGTCCAAGCCATCAACAAGATATCTTCTCCCAAGGACCTACGCCAATTGTAGAGCCTCCAAGGTAAAGTCAATTTCTTATGGCATTTTTTTCCTAATTATACTATTCGCACCCTCTTTCTTATGCATACTATGACATGACATCCAATTTCAATAAGACTATCATGCTCAAGTTGTGGTCGATTCTATTAAAGAAGCACCCTTAATTAGTCTCTGATACTATGACAAGGATTATATCTTGTACTTTTTTTCCTTCAAAGTTTCAGCTGCAGGAGTGCTTGTCCAAGTAGGCAATGATCAGCGTGAACACATCATCTACTATATTAGCAAAAAACTCTCATGGCCCCCTCTCAAATACAATCATGAGGAGAATCTTTCTCTCGCTAGAATCCTCGCAGTACAAAAGTTATGCCACTTCATCATGCTTCACACTACCACAATAGTGGCCAATTCCAACCCTATGCATTATCTTCTTAGTCACTTCTAGATCAATGGAAAATTTTCTTGTTGTATCATCATCCTCCAAGAATACGATCTAGATTTCACTACTCCCAAAAGAAAAAAATCCCTCATCTTAGCAGAACTCATGGTTGACTTACCATCCAACTCATCTCACCCCCCTGTCAATGAAAACTTCTCAGATGAACATTTGTTCTTCATTTCATCCGATGACCCATGGTACAGGGATATTCTTGTCTATCTCTAAATGCAAAAATTCGGCCCTCACCTCTCCCAAGATGACCGCTGTCGAATCTGTCACCAATACTCGTGCTACCTCCTCATAGGAGAAGTGATATATTGTAGAGAATCAACATCATTCTCCAATGATTCCTCACCATTGAGGAAGTAGATATAGTACTCAATGATTATCACAATGGAGCATGTGGAGGTCACCTTTCTGGCATGTCCACTACATAGAAAATAGTTCGAACTGATTTATTTTGGCCCACCCTATTCCATGAATGCATCCATGCAGTCAAGAACTAAGACAAGTTTTAGTTATACACACATAAATCCTAAAAACCACCTGCCCTTCTCCATCCAGTTATCACCGTTGACCCCTTCTGTTAGTGGGGCATTGATTTCATGACTTGCAAACCCCCATAAAGCAATGGAAAAAATTATATTGTAGTTGTTGTCGACTACTTTACCAAATGGGAATAATACACGGCCACCTTCAACAATACACCAGACACGAATGCTCATTTTTTCTTCAATCATGTCATTTCCCACTTCAAAGTTCCCCTCCAACTAGTCTCTGACCACGGAAAACATTTTGAGAATGAAGTTTTCTTTGAACTCTCCAAAAACCTAGGATTTACTCATGAGTTTGTATCCCCTACTACCTACAATCTAATGGGAAATTTGAAGAAGTCAATAAAGTCCTCAAAATGATGCTACAACGAACGATAGATAAACATAAGACCAACTGGAATCACATGCTTTTCTCGGCCTTATGGGCATATCACATAGTAGTCAAAACTGCCACTGGTTTGATGCCTTTCCATATCGTTCATGGGGTGGAATCTTTCCTCCCGATAGAATTTTAAATACCTACTCTATGCACCACAATCGAGCTCCTCCCATATACAACTCCCATCGAGCAGCGATTTCTCATTCTCGAATCTCTCAACAAGGATATTTGTTCCTCTCTATAAAACAACAAAGACTCCAAGAAATAGTCCAAGTCTGTCTTTGATCATTAAGTATCCCTTCGATCCTTTACCGAAGGAGACCTAGTACTCACTTATGATATCGCCCATGACACCCTAGGCCATGGAAAATTTGAATCTCTTTGGTGAGGTCCCTATATCATTTGTCATTTCCTCACCAAAGGTGCCTACATTCTAGCTTATCCTCAAGGATCCACACTCAAGGACCCTGTCAATGGGTTATACCTAAAGAAATTCTACCCTTCAGCATAGCCACTCTACCTTAGGTTCTTCTTGCATTTTCCTAGTGTTTTTAGTCTTTTTTAACCACCTCGCCCTACCACACCATGGGCCTAATCCTTTTTCCTTGTTTTGATAGATGAATCCTCCATTCACTTACCACTTTGGGTATGTTAATGGTTCCAGTCGTTGGAATCAGAGTATCGCTTCAGAAACTTGGGCCATTTACACCCTAGATCATGTACTACTTCACTCCAGCGGTATATGCCTCATGCCTGCCACCATCAACCAAGTCGAGTATGCCATTGTCATTTTCCTCCTCTCAGAGGTTGATCACCTCCCTATTCATCACTTAAGAATCCTCTTAGATTCCCATCTCATTGTCCTACAGTTGAACAATGTGTATCACGTCTGTGATCCATACTTATACCGCAAGTACCTACAATTCAAACTTCCATCACGCAATTTTCAGTCAATCACATTTACTCATATTCGTAGAAGCCTAAACCAATTTTTAGATCATATGTCTAATCAAGTCCTAGATTGGAATTTATCACATTAACATACATTTCAACATCATTCATCATCCATAAATCAAGGAAGAAATCATAAACATCACACATATTTACCAAAACATCAGATGCATCATCGAAAGGTCTACTCATTTATAGATCAAAATATGTCGTACATGTTTTTGATACAAAAAATATATATAACCTTCCTTAGCCCCATGGCTAGGCCCATTCCCAAAATATACCCTCAGTGTATACAAAACAGGATTTCACATAATTCTATACATCATACAAAACTGGGCCATTCCCATACATGATCCAACCTCTATGGAGCCCCTAGCCCTAAAAAATCACCAACCCAAGGGTTCGTTGGTGGATCTCCACCACCTGGTGTTAGAAAACTAAGATCATGAAGCAATAAAATAAAACAAATGAAGAAATAAAACACATAAGATACACAATAAAAAATAGATACACCGATATACGTGGCTCACCTAGTGTGGGCTACATCCACCAGAGAAATTGTCAAGTCCTTCCCTTTTATTATCCAGCAAAATGAATGGATACAACCTAAAACACACCCATTGTAACTTCATCTTATTTATCTCATGGTCTCCTCTCTCATAATACAATATTCTCAATCATATGGATCCGCGATACAAATTCCTCATAAAATAGGGTTTCCTTCTAGGGAAAAAAACTCTAACATAACTTATATCGTTAGATATGTGACCTTATAATGAATGATCCATATTGACTATGAAATTACAATATCTGAATTTCAAAAAAAACAAGAATTTAGGCCCCCAAATGGTCGGGGGGCATGAATTGTGTATCTTGCAATTTATTTGACCTACATATGAATTAGGAACATAATCAGGCTCCACAACCAACATTGTCCCACTTGGAGACTCCTCACAAAAACTCCATTGTTGTTGTACCTGTTGGACTATGATACACCTTGGACCTGGAAAATTTCTCATCTTCAGCTTCATGCTTGAAGACCAACTAAAACTAAGTAGGAACTTAGTTTCTCCCTGGTTACTACCTTTATTAACATGTTTGCAGGATTTTGTCTAGTATGTATCTTTTCCAACTTCAAATGTCCATCTTCCAAGATGGATCGTATGAAATGGTACTTGAGTTGTATGTGCCTAGTCTTGGAATAGAAGGTTGATTTCTTTGCAAGATGAATGGCACTCTCGTTGTCATAGTACAACCATATATTATCCTACTTTCTCAATTCCTCCATAAACCTCTATAACCAAATCATGTCTTTACTAGCCTCTGTAGCAGCAACATAATCTACTTTCATTGTTGAAAGTCCAACAACCTTTTGCATTTTTGAAATCCAACTTACTGTTGTTCCACCTACATTAAAAGCATACCCTGCAGTGCTCCTCCTATTATCTTTATCACCTGACATACATGAATCAACGTATCCTTGTAGAATAGTGTTTGAACCTCCAAAACATAATGCATGAGTACTAGTACCTCTCAAATACATGAGAATCCACTTTACTGGCTCCCAATGTTCTTTACATGGATTGTTCATATACCTACTCACAAATCCCACTGCATCTGTGCTGGGTTCATATTTTGACTTTTTTTTTCGATGTCCAAATCCTTTTTGCATGCGATATTACATATTATATGATCTCATTTAGCCATTTTGAAGGTTTTCTCAAAGATTTATATGAGTTTACTGTTTTTAGAGAAGGTCAACCCTTCCAGTGATCGACCTCTCAAGCTCTGTAATCACCTATAAATACCACTTCCTGTGACATGAAGAGGCCATGATGAATTCTTATTATTTTTATACAGACATTATCACCAATTTTGTTCTATACTCTGTTTTTATAATTAAGGACAGTGTTGTGTTAGCTTTTTGATTGTGATTTCCAGTTAAAGATTTTCCACGACTTCTTGGGGGGCCCACCAGTGGTCTGGGTGATTGTTTATACCAGTATATATTTACATTTACGTAGTTTCCTTTCATACTTCTTAGATTTCGAATTTCTTATTTACTCAGTATGTTTCTAAATTTCAAATTGTGTGTTGTGTGAATCTTTTAATTGCAGATTGCTTGTATAATTGTTTAATTGCAGATCCCTATATATCTTCTCTTATGTTGCAGCTCATTTTCTGAATTGTGTGGGTATCACAAAGCATGTGTGGATGTCCACGTTCATTTGTTTATATTTTGATTTCTAAAATTTTGATTGAAGGTTGTAATTTACTTGCTTAGGAGATGTTTACTTATGTTGTCATGTCTTTTTCTCTCTATTTTGTAAATATGTAAATCACTCTGCAGAGTATCTATTTAGACATAGCTCATTTATTAAATTGTAATTTCAAATACTCTTTGTAGGTATGCATAACTTGTTAACCATGTTTTTAGCATCAACGTGATAAGATAGAAGTGAATTATGAGTTATGATTTTCCATGATACCCTAGTTGTAATTTCAAGTTTTGATTTTCAATGTTATCTCAGTTATGAATTTGAATCATGATTTCTAATTATTATTAGTTAGGAGTTTGTATATTTGCTTGAATTAGTTTTGAGTTTGTAGATTTCTATATGGAGTATTTTCAATGTTATTTTAGTTATGAATTTGAACTATAATTTCTAATTAGTTTTAGTTATGGGTTTGTGGATTTGCTTGAATTAGTGTTTATTCTCTGCAAGATAGGAATAATTGTAAGTTTTGCTCTAATAAAATAGTTCACTATAAAGAATTTATTTTTAACAATAGTTTTTTTTATGAGTTCATTGCGCATGAACATAGGTTGTTTTTAAAGATAGTTTGATTCTATTGCGCATAAAGTGTTGGCACCTCGAAGCTTACGAGCCTCGGGTTGACAATTTAATGTTGAAATAGATAGCATATATTTCACTCGACATTTTTGGCGTTGTTGTCGAGGAGCTGCTAAAGGGATTCGAAATTAAGTAGGTAGGTTTCTTTTAGGGAGTATAAACTTTAAGACGAGAGGTAAGAACCTGTGCATCCATTTAATGGGTTCCTTCAAAGCCTTGTTGCTCCCTTTCCGCAACAGTGTTTATTTTTTCTACAAGTTTGCTTACTTTTCTTAGTTTGTTTACTTTTCTTGGTGTGTTTACTTTCTTTAAAATTACTTTCTTGCAAGCGTGTTTATTTTCCCACAAACGTTCTTTCTTTCCTGCACAATGTGTTTACTTTCCCGCAATTTATTTTTCCTACCAGTGTACTTATTTTACTGCAAGAGTGCTTTATTTTATGCAAGTTTTATTTCTTTCATGCAAGTGTGCTTCCCTTTCGCAAAGTTTGTTTATTTTTCCTTCCAGTGTGTTTACTTTCATACACGTGTGAGTTTGATTTTGTTCCTGCAATCGTGTTTTATTTTATGCTTTGATTTCTTTCCTGCAAGTATGATTTATTGTAAGCATGGTGTGTTTAGTTTGCACAAATATGATTTAAATATGTGTTTCATTTTTTAGGTAGTTGTGATTAAAATATTAAAAAATCCATAATAATAAAAAAACTTTTGGGTGTTTTAAGAACCCTAGACACTAATCCCTGTGTGAGGTAGGATCCATCAACCAGTAGAATGAACTCAGAAGCAACCATTAGCTTGAGGGAACTTTCTCAAATCCTAGCAGCAGTCAGGATTTCTTCTTTTCAAGAAGAACATTTTTTGGAAGCAACCAAAAGTGTATCTACGTCTCCATAATATTATAAGAATCAAGGTCCTATGAGCTACAAACTGATTTTCCTTGCCAAACTGTGAAGGAAGATGAAAACATATGGACTACATCTGGTGGAGAGAAATCACTAAGACCTGAGATTAAGGAGTTCCCAACATCCATCTTAGCAGATCCTTTATGTACTTCAGAAATCAATCATCTAGAAGAACAGGATCTGTTGATTAAGGTTGGTTGTCATTGATTTCAACCCTTGAAGAAAGTCTGATAGCGAATTTCG
Organism: Picea engelmannii; assembly: GCA_009831015.1. NCBI lineage: Eukaryota > Viridiplantae > Streptophyta > Pinopsida > Pinales > Pinaceae > Picea > Picea engelmannii. The sequence continues at coordinate 469,497 of ML791695.1, read as the reverse complement.
GTAGCACAAAGGTTTGGGTAATGGACCCAAGGTTGTTTCATGTATAATGGTATGATTTTTAATATATTTTAAGGTAACAGTATTCTATATAGATAGTACATGTCATGCCATTTCTGGTGGTATGTGGAATGTCACATAACTTCTCACGTTTTGAGAGTTATGGCCTTACAAAGTTGGAGGACCCTCATATGTTGGCTTGAAGACCCAAAAGGTCAAAGAAGTCAAAGAACTTGCAAAGAAGAAATTATTGTTTAAATTATAAAGTAAGGTGACAAAGTCAATAAGGATTATTTAAATAATAAAGTGAAGTGACAAAATCAAAGACAATTATTTAAATGATGAAGTGAGGTGACAAAGTCAAGGAGGAATATTTAAATGATAAAGTAATGGAGAACTTTCTAATTATGGAAAATGTTTAACCCTAAAAATGAGGAAAATAGGTTAAGTGACCTATAAATGGGTTAAGTGACCTAGAAATAGGTAATGTGACCTAGAAATGGGTTAAGTGACCTAGAAGATGGAGAGTATAAATAAGAGGAAAGGCTCTTTAATTTTATATCACACTTGAGAATATTGAACATATATAGGTGACTCGGGTAACTGAAGGATATCTAAGCTGAATTTCAGAGGGAAGGTGAAGAAAAGAGGGCCAGAATTCAAGGGAGGATAAATTCTTTTGATGATGCTTTCTAATGTATGTTATTTACAGGTCATCTCACCATTTTTGCAATAACTATTTTTATAGAATGATTCAGACCGCTCGATTGATAGGACATTGAGGAAACATATCCAAGTATCTGTGGAAAAAAAATTATCTTGTGGGTCGTTTTATTTTTGGAGTTACACTCTGTGGAAAATAGGGTTTGTGACTAGTCCTAAACCTAGTCTAAAATAGGTGTTTCGGATAAAAATGTCACAAATTCTTCATAACAGATCAAAATTTAGTAAGACCAAATGTGTTGGTTATATTACAGTCTGTAGTATTCTTTGTAACATTTTCATATCGATTCAACAAATATTCCATGTGGGGCACGTTCTACAAGGTCACTCTCTAGAATAAGCCACAATTCAGAGAGGTATGCCATTTTTTCTATAACTCCTTTTCTGAGAGGTTCCAAGTAGTGAAACCTGAATTAATTGCATAAAACAAACATTGAAGAACATTTTTTTATCAGTTTTAGATCTTTATTCATTACAGGTACATAGTTATGATTATTTCAAGTTAGGGTTGTTGACTAATCCAAAACTAGTCATGTGAGACTAAAGAAAAGTTTGATGAAAATGCTAGTCTCTTGTTGCTAAAGTTAAGGAAGGTTTGAAGGTATGTGATCATATACATAAGTTCTACTACAGAGTTACAAATCATATTTGGATTATGATATTGATGAGGGCTTTTGGTTGAGGTACATGTTGGGTACATGGTTGAGACAAGTAGTTGATGAGTTGGCACATACATGAGATGTATAGTTGATGATGTTGGTACATATTGATGAGTTATATTTGATGAGTAGTTATCACATGATTGGAAGAACTTTTTTATGGTACATATTGATTACATGTTGATTGGTACAGGTTGGTGCATGGTTGATGCACTTGTTTATGGTACAGGTTGATTACAGGTTGTGGTAGAGGTTGATGCGTGGTTGATGCATGGTTCATGTTTATTGGTACAAGTTTGCAGAGGTATATATCACAATGATAGTATGATAGTGGTTCCATTATTCTACTTATACTTTAGGTTAGTTGGATGTGGCAAGGAAAAGTGGTTGTAGCCACCTTTTGGTTGTCGCCAGAGAACATAGGGGGTTGTAGCCACCTTCTGGTTGTAGCCAAAGAATAGGGAATTTGGATCTTCCTTCAGGTTGTAGCCTGAGAAACAAGGGGGTTGGAGCCTCCTTCCAGTTGCAGCTAGAAAACAAAGGAATTTTGTGCTTCCAGTGAATGTAATTATTCAAGACATATAAGAAAAAACATTATGTGGTTTTCTCCCGCTTTGGGTTTCCACGTAAAACACTGGTGTACTATGTATGTGTATGATTGTTCATTTTTTCATTGCTTATTTACTCTACAGTTATTGGATGATAATGATACATTGATATAAAACTTTCACTATATGGTTAAAAAGGATTAAATTACTCTATTATTGATTCACTCCCCCTCTCAGTAATCCAACAATTGGTATCAGAGCAGGTTCCTTCAGAAATCAGTTTAAACACTGAAAGGTAGATCATGGAGAGAAACAACTTATATAAAAATGTAATACCACAGTTCAATCGACAGAAGTATGCATTTTGGAGCATAAGGATGAAAACATATATACAGGCACAAGGATTTGAAATTTGGCAATAAATTGTAGATGGATACACAGCACCAGCAGTTCCGCCAACAAATGACAAAGCAGTGAAACTCGTTCAAAATAATTCTAAAGACAAAAATGCACTTCTAAATGGTCTTAGTGAAACGATATTCACCAAAGTTGCACATTGTAAATCCACTAAAGATATTTGGGACAAACTTCAAAATATTTATGAAGGAGATTCAAAAGTCAAAGCAACAAAGATTCAAACTTACAAAGGTCAATTCGAACAACTTAAGATAAAGGAAGATGAGAATATTGCAGCTTACTTTTTACGAGTTGATGAAACATTAAATGCAATCATAGGATTGGGAGAAGAAATCAAAGAATCTGTAATTGTTCAAAAAGTACTAAGATCTCTTCCTATGAGATTTGACCCTAAGATATCAGCACTAGAAGAAAGATCAGATCTAAACTCAATAAGCATGGACGAATTACATGGAATTTTCACAGCATATGAAATGAGAACTGAACAGGAAAATTTAGATATCAAAGAAGCAGTCTTCAAAGCATCCAAAAAGTCAAAGAAAAAGGGAAGGAAAAAAGAAGAACATAGCAGCAACAGTGACATCTCAGAAGATGATGAAGAAGTGGCCAACTTTGTCAAAAGACTAAACAAGGGAACTGATAGTAGGTATAGAGATAAGCTTCCTTTAATTTTTTTAATTATGATGGTATTGGTCATTTTGCTAACAAATGTCCTAATAAGAAAAAGAGAAATGATGAAGGTTACTCAAAAGGAAAACAAACATATAAAGGAAAAATAACCACAAAGAAATTTTTCAAGAAAAGCTTATGCACCAAATAAGACATCTCATCATCGGATGAAAATGAAGTCAGTGATAGTGAGATAGAAAGAGTTCTATTCATGGCAATAGAAAACTCTGATAAATAAGACTCCGAAGAAGAAATTGAAGAGGCGGGAATTGACTACCGAAAGGAATTAATGTGTGCCATAGAAGTTATTAGAAGAGAAAAGAATAAAAACAAGAAACTACAAGCAGAACTAGACAAGAAAGAAGACACTCAAGAACTAGAACAAATGATCACAAATTTGAAGGTTCAAATAGAAGAAGATAAAAGAATTGAAGAAGCACTCAAAGAACAGCTAGAAGAAAAAGACAAGATCATTGGAAATTTGGAAGCAGAGATTGTCACATTCAGAAAGGATATTCAAAATAAAAATATGCAGAACAACCCAAAAGGTTTGGATGACATTATCAGTCGTCAAAAATTTCATCATGACAAGTCTGGACTTGGATACAATCAGACAGAAAAAAGATCAAGCTCCAAAACAACAGAGCAAGAAACATATCCAAAAAGCTATGCAGAAACAATCAAGGGGGATAGGAAGATCTACAAGGAAGATTATAGGGACACTCCTCCACCAAGAAGATTCATATTTCATAATCAACAACCGACAAATAGGCCTCAGGAAGAAGAAGAATTTATAAGAGTACCTCATTTCATAAGATCTTCAACTCCCAGGTATCAAACTATATTTTTTGGTTTATGTTATGCATGTAATAATTTTGGACATAAAGCTGTGAATTGCAGAGCTAACAACAGGAACACAAACAACTTTGAAATTCATACAAAAAGGGGTTATCAAAGAAGGCCTAGTGAAACACAAAGAAGAAGTTACAACAGGTTTGAATCTTTGAGCACTGAAGTGGAATGTTACAAATGTAAAAATTTTGGACACGTGGCCAAAGATTGCAGAATGGCAGTCCCTCCTAGAGAACCGCAATAAAATAACAACAGTCACAGACAAGAACCTCAGAAAATGACATGGATAAGAAAGTAGGATCAATATAGAAATGAAGAATGCACACTCACTGTACAAGATAAGAAGAAGAAACGTGGTTGGTATGTTGACAGTGGCTGTTCAAAACACATGACAGGTGATAGAGACAGGTTTCTTACATTACAAAAGGAAAGAGATGGATCAGTCTCCTTCGGAAATGATGATTCAGCTAAAATCATTGGAAAAGGCACAGTCAGAATTGGGAACAAGAATACCAAGGACAAAAATGTTCTACTAGCAGAAGATATGAAACATAATATTCTAAGTGTGAGTCAAATGTGTGACAAAGGTCATAAAGTTACTTTTGATTCACAAAATGCGAGATATGAAAAGAAGGTTCAGTAAAATTGATTGCTACAGCTGTGAGAACTTCAAGCAACATATATGTATTAAGTGAAATTAAAAATGAAAAGTGTTGTCTAGGAAAGGAAGATGAAAGTTGGATATGGTACAAAAGAATGGGTCGCATACATTTTGATAACCTTGGCAAAGTCAGCAGAAGAGAAGTAGTCAGAGAAATTCCCCGGATCATGAAACCAACCAACATTTTATGCAAGCATTGTCAATAAGGAAAGTAAACAAAGACCAGGTTCAAATCAAAGGAATATTCAACAACAACACCACTGGAAATTGTGCATACTGATCTAGTTGGACCAACTACAACAAAGGGTTTAAAAGGTGAGAAATGCTTTATGTTATTAGTTTATGATTATACAAGAATGACTGCAGTTTTCTTTCTCGAGAATAAGTCAGAATCTTTTGAAAACTTCAAGATATACAAGGAAATGGATGAAAATGAAATGGATTGAAAAATCAAATGCTTGAGATCTGATAATGGAGGAGAGTTCACTTCAAACAAATTTATGGACTACTACAACAGTCATGGAATAAAAGGAAATTCTACATTGCTAGGACACCTCAACAGAATGGATTTGTTGAAAGAAAGAACAGGACAGTATAGGAAATGGCTCGAACAATGATAATGGATTCCAAATTGACATATATATTTTGGACATAGGAAGTGCATACAGTAGTTCACATTCAAAACAGAGTAATTCTCATAAACAACACTGAAAAAACTCCCTACGATCTATGGAAAGAAAGACCAGCAAATGTGAATCACTTCATAGTTTTTGGAAGCAAATGCTACATCAAAATAGAAGATGGAAAAATGGGAAAGTTTGACTCTCGTGTGGAAAAAGGAGTACTTGTTGGTTACTCAAGTACAAGGAAAGCATACAAGTGTTACAATATGATATTGAACAAAGTTGTAGAAAGAATTAACGTAGCAATTAATGAAACAGGCAGACCAAAATCAAAGGAAGAAGAAAATGAATCAATGGAACAACTTTTCAAAGAAGAAGCAGAAGATGAAAAGGAAGTAGAAGAGGAATATGAAGAGAATTTGACAGAAGTAGAAGAGCAAGTTTAGCAAGTGCCTCCAAAGACACCTTTGTTGGATTACTGAGAGGGGGGGTGAATCAGTAATAGCATAATTATAATCCTTTTTCTTCAAATGTTATATCAATATAGAATTATTATCCAATAATGAGCAGTAAGAAATAAACAATCACACACATACATACTACACCAATGTTTTACGTGGAAACCCAAATTGGGAGAAAACCACAGAATTCTTTTTCTTATATGTCTTGAAGAATTAAATTCATTGGAAGCACCAACTTCCTTTGTTTTCCAACTGCAACTGGAAGGAGGCTCCAACCCCCTAGTTTCTCAGGCTACAACCTGAGGGAAACTCCAACTCCACAATTTTCTGGCTACAACCAGAAGGAGGCCACAACCCCCAATATTCTCCGGCTACAACCGTAAGGTGGCTACAACCACCTGTCCTTGCCTCGTCCTTCCACCCTGAAGTAGAAGTAGAATGATGGAACCACTGTCACACTATCACTGTGAGATATACCGTTGTAAACATGTACCAATAAATCTGAACCATGCATCAACCATGCATCAACCATGCATCAACCTATACCTCAACCTGTAATCAACCTGTACCATAAACAAGTGCATCAACCATGCACCAACCTGTAATCAACCTGTACCATAAACAAGTGCATACAAATATGATTTGTAGCTATGTAATAGAACTGGTTTATATAATCACATTCCTGCAAACCTTACTTAACTTTAACAACAAGAGACTAGCATTTTCATCAAACTTTTCTTTAGTCTCACAAGAGTAGTTTTGGATTAGTCAACAACCCTGACTTGAAGTAATCATAAATTTGAACCTGTAATGTATAAAGATATGAAACTGATAAACAATGGTATTCAGTGTGTTTTGTGCAATTCATCCAAGTGTCACTACTTGGAACCTCTCAGAAAATGAGTTATAGAAAAAATGGCATACCTTGCTGAATTTTGGCTTATTCTAGAGAGAGACCTTGTAGAGCGTTCCCCGCACAAAAAAAATGATGAATTGATTTGAAACGGTTACAAAGAATACTGCAGACTGTACCCTAACCAACACATTTTGTCTCACTGGATTTGGATTTTTTATGAAGAAGTTATGACGTTTTTACCCGAAACACCTGATTTTGACTAGTTTCAGGACTTGCCACAAACCCTATTTTCCACGGAGTGTAACTCCAAAAATACAACGACCCACAAGCTGAATTTTTTACCACAGATACTTGGATATGTTTTCTCACTTGCATAGAAATTTCACGGTCTGAATCATTATAGAAAAAAAGTTATAGCGAAAATGGTGAGATGACCTGTAAATAACATACCTTAGAAAGCACCATCAAAAGAA
>ML791695.1:451484-462508 GCA_009831015.1 Picea engelmannii | reverse complement strand
TTGGCCCACTTTCCTTATTTTAGGGTTGGGTCCACTTCTAATTTCTCCATTAAATTTATTATTGAAATAATTTATTTTGTATTCACTTTGAATTATAATACACTCATCACTTCACTTTATTATTTACCTTTTAAAAATCTCTTCAACCACTTTGACTACTTTGACCTTTTGGGGCTTCTAGATGACATATGAGGGTCATCCAACTACGTAAGGCCATAACTCTCAAACCGTGAGGATTTATGTGACGTTCTACATACCACCAGAAATTGCATGAAATGTACTATCCATATATAATAGTATTAGCTGAAAATATATCATAACTCATACCATTACCCATCAAAAAAACTTGGGTCCATTACCCAAACCTGGGGTCTCCAACTTCTCATGGCCATAACTCTCTAACTGTGAGGAATTATGTGACATTCCACATACCACCGGAAACGACATGACAAGAACTATCCATATAGGATATTTTCCTTGCCAAATTCACTTTCCTTCATCTCATTATTCCACAATTAATCATGGGTTCTCTTACTCCACAAAGCATCTTCCTGTGAGGGATTTCACCATAAGGGGACCACTTTGGAGTTCATCCATATTTACTTCTTATCAACCATGACAAAACAATAATGAGTCATATTTACATCAAACAATATCGGGCCCATTACCTAAACCTCTATGCTACGGGGATTTCTTCAAGGGTTGACATCAATGACAACCAACCTTAATCAACAACCTAGTAGACGAGTACAAAAGAATCATCCTTCATATCATATTATCGGAAACAAAGAGGAAGGATTTGATACTAGAAGAATAATTTGTTCACCAGAACAAACATGCCTATCACTCACATCTACGATTGAACCAACCTATTTTGAAGTGACCAACAAGGATGAATTTTGGAACAAGGCCATGGATGAAGAATTGAATCAAATAGAGAAAAATGACACTTGGGAATTGGTTCCAAGACCAAAGGATAAGAATGTGACCGGCACAAAGTGGGTATATAGGAAAAAATTGAACAAAGATGGACAAGTTACATGGAACAAAGCTAGATTGGTATGTAAAGAATATGCATAGGTTGAAGGAGTCGACTTTCAAGAGACATTTTCCCCAGTTCCAGAATGGAAGCAATCTGATTACTTTTAGCTTATGCATGCTCCAAAAAATATTAAAGTATATCAGATGGATGTAAAATCATCTTTTCTGACTGGGGAACTTGAAGAATAAGTCTACATTAAAAAACCAGAAGGATTTCAGTTGTCAGAGAATGAAGACTATGTGTGCAAATTAAAGAAGGCCTTGTATGGTCTAAAACAGGCTCCTAGAGCATGGTACTCTAGACTGGTTAAATATCTACAACAGGTGGGGTTTAGAAAAGTAAGTGCATATATCAACCTCTACATCAAGGTAATTCAAGGTAATATTTTATTAATTGAATTTTATGTTGATGATATTATTTTTGGTAGTGATGATGACAGGTTAAGACAGAAATTTGCAAAGGATATGCAGAATGAATTTGAAATTTCATTACTTGGAGAACTATCCTTCTTTCTAGGACTTCAGATACATCAAAGCAACCAAGGAATTTTTATTTCTCAAACCAAGTATATATGAGAAATGCTAAAGAGGTTCAGGATGGAATATTGCAAACTAGTTTTCACTCCCATGCAAACCAATTGCAAGTTAAGCAAAGATGATGATTCAAAGTCTATAGATCATAGGCAATACAGGTCAATTATTGGCAACCTACTATATGTGAAAACATCTAGACCAGATGTAATGCAGGCAATTGGACAGGTGGCACGATTTCAAGCAGCACCAAAGGAATCACATGTATTAGCAGTGAAGAGAATTTTCAGATATCTCAAAGGAACAGAAGAGTTTGGATTATGGTATCCAAAAGGAAAGGATATATCTCTTATTGCCTACATAGATGAAGATTGGGAAGGTTGTATTGATGACCGACGAAGCACCAGTGGATCAACGTTCTACTTGGGTGAGTGTTTAGTATCATGGATAAGAAAGAAACAATCATAAGTATATCTATCTACGGCTGAGGCAAAGTATATTGCAGCAGCAACATGTTGTACACAGGTTTTTTGGATGAAACAAACTTTGACAGATATACAGGTTGAGTATGATGAGCCCATTCTAATCTATTGTGATAATACAAGAACCATCAGTATCTCAAAGAACCCGGTGATGAACTCCAAGATGAAGAACATTCCAATCAAGTATCACTTTCTATGGGAACAAGTTGCAGAAAAGAACATCAGAGTTGAGTATGTGGGAAAAAAAGAACAAGTGGAAGACATCTTTACAAAACCACTTCCAAGGGAAGCCTTTGAGTATCTTTGCCAGAGACTCAGAGTTATTTCTACTCCAAAATGAATTCTTTTGAATTTTTATCTTATATGTCTTACATGTACACGAGGAAGCACCATAAAGAGGACAGTTCATTCAAGCGAAGCATCCCCGGTTGGAAAGATACCTTTGCCATTGATGATAAAGGGGGATATATTCATAAAATGAAGAGGACAGAGGCATGGTTCTAGGGGGGAGAAATGGTCACAAAAATGCAGAGGACAAAGGCATGTTTCCAAGGAGAGCATGAGTGATATGACTTCAGTATTACATGGCATAATTTCAGTATTGCATCAGAGTGTTGCCACAAATTCCAAAGGGGGAGATTGTTGATTAAGGTTGGTTTTCATTGATGTCAACCCTTTAAGAAAGTATAGTAGATAATTATAGTAACACAAAGGTTTGGGTAATGGACCCAAGTTTGTTTCATGTATAATGGTATGAGTTTTAATATATTTGAAGGTAATACTATTCTATATGGATAATACATGCAATGCCATTTCTGGTGGTATGTGGAACATCACATAACTCCTCACAGTTTGAGAGTTATGGCCTTAAGAAGTTGGAGGACCCTCAGATGTTGGCTTGAATCCCCAAAAGGTCAAATAAGTCAAAGAGCTTGCAAAGAAGAAATTATTATTTAAATGATAAATTAAAGTGACAAAGTCAAGGAGGATTATTTAAATAATAAAGTGAATTGAAAAAATCAAAGAAGATTATTTAAATGATAAAGTGAAGTGACAAAGTCAAGGAAAAATATTTAATTGATAAAGTAATGGAGAAATTTCTAATTATGGAAAGTGGTTAACCCTAAAAATGAGGAAAATAGGTTAAGTGACCTAGAAATGGGTTAAGTGGCCTAGAATATGGAGAGTATAAATAAGAGGCAAGGCTCTTTCATTTTATATCACACTTGAGCATATTGAATATCTATAAGTGACTGAGGTAACCAAAGTATATCTAAGCCGAATTTCAGAGGGAAGGTGAAGAAAAGAGGGTTAGAATTCAAGGGAGGATAAATTGTTTTGATGATGCTTTCTAAGGTATGTTATTTACAGTTCATCTCCCAATTTTTGCAATAACTTTTTTTATAGAATGATTCAAACCGTGATATTGATAGGCCATTGAGGAAACATATCCAAGTATCGATGGTAAAATATTAAGCTTGTGGGTTGTTTTATCTTTGGATTTACACTCCGTGGAAAATAGGCTTTGTGGCTAGTCCTGAAACTAATCAAAAACATCTGTTTCGGGTAAAAACGTCATAACTTATTCATAACAAATACAAATTTAGTAAGACAAAATGTGTTGGTTAGAGTACAGTCTATAGTATGCTTTGTAACATTTTCATATAGATTCAACAAATATTCCGTGCGGGGCACGCTCTACAAGGTCGCTCTCTATAATAAGTCATAATTCATCAAGGTATGTCATTTTTTCTATAACTCATTTTCTGAGAGGTTCCAAGTAGTGACACCTGGATCAATTCCATAAAAAATAGTGAAGAACATTGTATATCAATTTCAAATACTTATTCATTACAGGTACATAGTTATGATTATTTCAAGTTAGGGTTGTTGACTAATCCAAAACTAGTCATGTGAGACTAAAGAAAAGTCTGATGAAAATGTTAGTCTCTTGTTGTTAAAGTTAAGGAAGGTTTGCAGGTATGTGATCATATACACCAGGTCTATTACAGAGTTACAAATAATATTTGGATTATGATATTGATGAGGGATTTTGGTTGAGGTACATGTTGGGTACATGGTTGAGACAAGTAGTTGATGAGTTGGCACATACATGAGTTGTATAGTTGATGATGTTCGTACATATTGATGAGTCATAGTTGATGAGTAGTTGACACATGATTGGTACATACTTGGTACATGGTTGCATGCACTTGTTTATGGTACATGTTGATTACAGGTTGTTTGGTACACGTTGGTGCATGGTTGATGCACTTGTTTATGGTACAGGTTGATTACAGGTTGAGGTACAGGTTGATGCATGGTTCAGGTTTATTGGTATAGGTTTACAATGGCATATCTCACAGTGATAGTGTGGCAGTGGTTCCATCATTCTACTTCTACTTCAAGGTGTTTTAACGAGGAAAGGATAGGTGTTTGTAGCCACCTTCTGGTTGTAGTCGGAGAACATAGGGGGTTGTAGCCTCCTTCTATTTGTAGCCAAATAATATGGGAGTTGGAGTTTCCTTCAGGTTGTAGCCTGAGAAGAAAGGGGGTTGGAGCCTCCTTCCAGTTGCAGCTGGAAAACAAAGGAAGTTGGTTCTTCCAATGAATATAATTCTTCAAGAAATATAAGAAAAATCATTATGTGGTTTTCTCCCGCTTTGGGTTTCCACGTAAAACACTATTGTATTGTGTATGCGTATGATTGTTCATTTGTTCATTTCTTATTTACTCTGCATTTATAGGATGATAATGCTACATTGATATAACACTTGGATTATATGGTTAAAAATGATTAAATTTCTCTATTACTGATTCACCCCCCCCCCCCCCTCTCAGTAATCCAATAGAATTTGCATAGCATGATGAAGGAGAGCATAGAAATCATTGTTGATGAACATCAAAATCACATTGAAAATTGGTTTCAAGAGGTCATGAGGCCATAATACTATTCTCTTCTTCAGCACCTTCTAATGCCAAATCAAGTAGTTTGGTTGATTCTTCATATCCAGGTAATCATTGCGATAAATTTTTCATATGTGGATATGGGTATGTTTATTATCTTTCTTCGCGCATGGTTACATTGGAAAATTTCTTACACTAGAATAAAATTTTCCTTTCTTTTTAGGTAGAGTAGGATAGTAAATAAAAACTACATGTTGTTAGTTTAGCTTAAAGTATAATGCAACCTCATTTTACATTTTCTTTTTAATAAAATAACTATGAGATACACGTGCCTGTGACTTGATCTCGTTGATCTCATCAGTTTTTTATATTTTAGACTGTGGTTTTTGATAAACAATTTTAGAAACGTTTTGCAGGTATTCATCTAACATCAAGTGGACAACTCCAAGGAGACAGAAAGGGAAGTATTTTACTTCGGAAGAAGATGTTGCTATATTTGAACTATGTTGTATGCTTAAGCATCAATTGGATAATGACTTTTTATTATGATTAGAAATTGTCTGCTTTAAATTATCCATTTTTACAAGATTTCTATCTTCATTTCTCTCAATGAATATTTAATGGCAGTTTCTCATAACCTCCACCACTAGAGGATATAAGGAAGTGACACCTTGTCTTATCAAACCTATAGGTTTCTCGTATAATTTCCCCAAGAACCCTGAGTGGGTGAGTAAAGTATCTTTATTAAATAGTAGCAAGAAGGCTTGATTAGCGATTAGCCATTGAAACATTAATATAACTTTAAAAAAGAAGAAGAAAGTGAGTAGGGACTGAAGATACATTTCTATTCTTTTCCAATGGTACCATCCACTACACACTAAAAATTCTTGATTATACCATATATTTAGATAGGCTACGTCCACTTAAGTATCCCTTACATCAGGACAATCTATAAGGAATACATAAAGAAGAGTCATCCTCTAACTTAAATACAATCCCAATCCTAAATAAAAACTTTTCAGAGTTGTCTCCCCATCTTCTTGCAAAAAACAAATTTTATACAAAAATCTTAAAAGATGGTGGACCAGTCTCTACTGTAAAAGGTATTATAGAAATATTTGTCTCATCACATGCAATATTTCATAGAGGGCATTTTTCCATTTCCCTATGCAGACTTGAAATCCCTTTTTTTGCAAATCCCAAAGATAAAAACATATTTTTTCCACATATATGCGTTCCACCTATATTACAGCATGCATATACACAGGTTTCACCACTACAACCCGTGTACATCGAGAAATGTGCCCAAAATTTAAAAAATGGTGTTAGTTTTCCATGTCACGTCACGAGATCTATGATCCTTGACCTTCCACATATTAGAAACGTTCTGACTCGGCCCTCTAGTTCCACTTGAAGGATATAAATGGGCCAAATCTGAGCTATTGAAAAGAGGAGAAAGAATTCAACTTTGAGAGCAAAGTTACTCTGGAGAAATTATTCACTTCACATTGAGTTTGTATCCTTTTATCCTTTAAGTATGAACACATTATTCATCCCCCAAGCTCTTCCCTTATTCATTGAGAACTTCATTGTCTCTCTTATATGAGCTTGCCTTTGGTGGAGGATTGAAGTGGTGGAGGCCCAACTGGAAGGAACTTAGTTTCTTCATTATGAACCGTGCCGACACGAAAGTTTGTAACTCATTCACTTATGTTGATTACATCTTAATATAAATACTCTTTTCTCGTCCAATTCATATCTCACAAATATTTGAATTATTATTCTATAGGCGTATTTTTCATGAATGTTGATGGATTATGCTATTGAATGTGATAACATTATATATTATCTCCATATGCTTTCATTTCTTGGTTGTTGAGGACTAGTTGCAGATATATTGAGGGTCGAGTGCTCAACGGTGGAATTTGTCAAACATCTAGAGGAGGTAGGCCTCTTATCTTGTCTTGTTAGCATATTTTTTTATATAGCATACTTGAGATTAGAGTTGATTTTTGCATTCATTTCTGTATGTTGTGGTTTATCCCTAGCCATAGAGAGATTTTCCTCGTAACCAAATTGGCGACCATACTAGTGAGATGAATCTTCTTTTTCATGGTTTGGAGTGTTTTTCGACTTAGATTCCTCTCGTTCGTATTGATTTTCTTTTCGTATGATTGTTTGACAGCGTCTGTTCACTCTGGGTCTGAGTTTTTTAGCCTCCTCCTTATCCTAGTTGTGTTTTGACACATATACACGGGGTTTTGCTTGACATACGTGTACGTACGCATGTTGTACTTTTGAAAGCTGCGTACATACGCTCTTTTCCCTTGAACATTTGCGTACACCAACCTTTGTTACACAAATTTTTTTGATGAATCTAGAGCTAAAAATTCCAAATCATAATCAAATAGCAATAATTATGTAGATAAGTAAACATGCATATCAACAACACATATACCCTAGGGAATCACGGTATAGGGAGAAAAACCCTAGCAAACAATATTCATTTATTGCATTAATAATGTAAGATCTCTTACAAATATCCACCATGAATGTTCTGATCTCAAATAGATTTCCAAGATGACTCTGACCTGACAAATACTTACAAGACCTTGCTGAAATACACCTCTAATATGTTGCCTCTTTATCACTGATGTTCTCCTCTATTACTTCACCCTCAACCTCCATATGAAAACTATGTTTCAAAACTGTGTTGTAGAACTGTATTGAAGAGAGGGTTCGACCTCTTATTATATAGGCTGAAGTGGGGAAGCTTGAAATAGTAACCTGATTGCATGCATTAAACATAACTCAGCTTCATGCTTTAGTTCGAACATAGAACTAGACTTGAGATTGGTTACAACTCAGCTTTACACTTTAGTTCGAACTTAGAACTAGACTTAAGATTGGTTACAACTCAGCATTACACTTTAGTTCGAACTTAGAACTGGACTTGAGACTGACATGCTTTAGTTCTAACTTAGAACTAGACTTTAAGACTTCAGTTGCAACTCAACATTACACTTTAGTTCTAAAATAGAACTAGACTCAAGACTTTAGTTGCAACTCAACATTGCTAAAATAGAACTAGACTCAAGACTTTAGTTGCAACTCAACATTGCACTTTAGTTCTAACATAGAACTAGACTCAAGACTTTAGTTACAACTCTTGACAAGTCAATTCAAATTTCTCTTCATGGTGGATAATGTTTACACGTGCCAACGCACTAGATCAATACAATTACATCATTAGGAATATTAGGAATATTGTTTGTTTCTATCTCATAGGAATTTTATATTCATCCTAACTTTTGCTAGATACCTTAACTTTTGTTCATGGCTCACAAGGTTTGACTAGGATCACAAAGGTTGTATGTTCCCCCTGAATTTTTCACTAGTTTGTCTATGCTCACAGAAGTTGTACATTCCCCTTGACTTTTTCACTAGATTGTCTATGCTCACAAAGGTTGTACGTTCCCCCTGACTTTTGCATTAGACTCACATCACATCTCGTTCATCCTGACTTTTGGTTTGACTCGCAGAGGTTGTACATTCCCCCTGGATTTTGTCAATACCTCAGAAGACTGGTTGATTCTCCAAATCTCCCTGGCTAGCCTCAGGGTGGCCCATATGGCCTCTCATTGGAGAATGATTGTCGATGATGCCAAATTTAACACTCCCTCTCAGCGAGGGAGTCATTCTCAGCCACACCAAGCTTGCCTCTCAGTTTTACAAACTGTCTCAAGGTCAGAGGCTTGGTCAAGATATCAGCTACCTGCTCGTTCGTGGCTATGAATTGTAACTCTACAGTTTTTCTCTGGACCAAGTCTCGGATGTAGTGGTACCTCATGTCAATATGTTTTGACTTGTCATGAAATACCGGGTTCTTTGTCAATTTTATGCAACTTTGATTATCACAGTGAACCACCGTCATCTCGAGCTTGTCACCAAACAACCTAGAAACCAATTTTCTAAGCCATACTGCTTCCTTGCTAGCATCACTTGTTGCAATGTACTCAGCCTCTGTTGTACTTTGTGCAATGGATCTCGGCTTCTGACTTGACCAAGAGATCATAGTGAATCCTAAACTGAAGCAGTATCCAGAAGTACTCTTCCGATCCACTGGGATTCCCGCCCAGTCAGCATCTGCATACCCATGTAAAAATAAACCACCACTGGATGTATATCTCATACCATAAGTAATGGTCCCTCTGAGATATCTCAAGATGTGCTTTGTTTCCACCCAGTGTCTCTGTCTCAGTTCAGTCATGAACTGACTCATTGCAATCACTGCATAGCATATATCTGGCCTAGTGTGGATCATGTACATCAATGATCCAATCAGCTGCCTATACATGGTGGGCTCCACCAAATCTGAACCTGTATCAAAATCATGCAACTTCCTTAGGTTGGTAACCATTGGAGTAGATATGGATTTTCAATCCATAATACCAAACCTCTTTAGTACATCCACTGTGTATTTTCCTTGTGCCAAAAATATCTCACCCTATCTTTGTCACACTTCCAATCCTAGGAAGTAATGCATCAAGCCTAAGTCTTTCATCTCGAATTCTGAGGTTAGCTTCCTCTTACACCAGGCTATTAGCCCTTCATCTCCTGTTAGAAATATATCATCAACATACATGATTACTATAACAAGTTGGTTACCTCTTACCTTGAAGTATAGATTTGCATCAGCATCACTTTTGTGAAATCCTAGGCTTTTAAGAAAGCCATCAATCCTGTTATACCAAAATCTGGGATCCTTCTTAATACCATACAAGGCCTTCCTTAGATTGCATACATGAGTGCCTTTTTTATGCAGTATAAAACCATTTGGTTGTTCCACAAATACCTCATATTCAATATTTCCATTGAAGAATTATTTTTTTACATCCATCTGATGTAGCTTCCAACCAATTACAAAAGATAAAGAAATAATAGCTCGAATGGAGGTATACCTGGATACAGGAGAAAAAGTATCTTCGTAGTTGATTCCTTGTTTCTGAGTGAAGCCTCTAGCTACAAATATTGCATTGAAATTTTCCACACTTCCATCAACTACATGTTTGATCTTATAGATCCATTTGGAAGAAACCACTGATTTGTCTTTTGGCCTTGGCACAATGTCCCAAACATTGTTCTTTATAATAGACCCATATTCCTCAAGCATGGCATCCTTCCATACTTGTAATTTATCATCTTCTTCAAATGAAGAAGGTTCGGCATCACTAATGTTGCTCAATAATGCAACATATCCTCCAAACCTATGAGGCCTCTTCCTTTCCCTGAAAGTTCCTTTGGGAGAAGCTATCCTTTATGCTTCTCACATGATTTCTTTAAGCCACCCTGGCTTCCTTTTGGTTGGAGTTTCTTCAAGAGTTATTCCTAACACTTCAACGATTTCTAGGGGCTCATTACTTGACCCTTCATGAGGTTCCTCCCTCTGATCATCTGACTCTTCATTTTCAAAAGAGGGTGAAGCTGGTTGAATTACTTCTGAATCATGTTGAAGCTCTCTGGATTTCTTAAATGCGGATTCCTCATGGAAAGTCACATCTCTTCTTACCTCTATTTTCCTCTGACCTGGTACATAAATCCTCTGACCTGGTACATAAAAGCTGGTGCTGAGCGAGTAGGCTGAGAACTTTATCCACATGAGTCAGATGGTCTTTCCATGTCTTTCTATATATGAGGATATCATCAAAGAAAACTAGGACAAAATGACGAAGAAAAGGACGGAAGACATGGTTCATAAGGCTCTGAAAGGTGGAGGGGGCATTACACAACCCAAAGGGCATGACCAAAAACTCGTAGTGGCCCTCATGAGTGCGAAAGGTCGTCTTAGGAATGTCAGACTGTTTCATACGGATTTGGTGATAGCCCGAGCGAAGATCAAGTTTGGTGAAGAATTGGGCATCACTCAGTTCATCCAGGAGGTCATCAATGACCGGAATGGGGAATTTGTCTTTGATGGTGAGTTTATTGAGAGCACGGAAGTCCGGACACATTCGCCAAGAACCTTCTTTCTTTAGTACCATGACGACCGGGGAGGAGTAAGGA
>ML791695.1:390450-448706 GCA_009831015.1 Picea engelmannii | reverse complement strand
TCCTTCTAGAAGCGGAAGCTTCTATTAGGTCTTCTTACATCCGCCTTATTCTATTTTATTGAAAGGTCTTATTAATATTGACCTTTATTACATCCGAATACATTGATCTACCTATGTGCGGGTTAGGACCTTAACATTCTCACTGTACCCCACAAAAACCCCTTTCTTGCCTGAGGGTTCCATCTTTTTCCTCTTTTCCTTGGGGACATGAATATACACAGGACATCCAAATATCCTTAGATGCCCTACTTCAGGTTTGATCCCTGAGAATACTTCTTCAGGAGTCTTGTCCTTCAAAATATCATGTGGACACATGTTCTGAATATGCACGGAAGTGGAGGTATCTTTTTCCCATAAAGAATTTGGCAGATCCTGGTCAAACATCATTTCTTTCGCTGCCTCACAAATAGTCTTGTTTGTCCTCTCAACAACACCATTTTGTTGAGGGTTATATGGGATGGTCAATTGCCTCTTGATTCCTACTAACTTGCATAAATCCTCAAACTGAAGAGATTCAAACTCTCCTCCATTGTCTATTCTAAGGATTCTGATGTGTTTCCCTGTCTGCTTTTCAATAAATGCTTTATACTCTTTGAATTTATCAAATGTGTCACTTTTATCTTTAAGAAAATATAACCAACATTTTATTGATTAATCATCAATAAAAATGACATAATACAAACAACCACTGAGTGAGGGAGATGACATGGGACCACATACATCAAAATGAACCAGATCTAAGATGCCATGAGCTTTATTGTCACTACTAGGAAATGATTTCTTTATATTTTTACCTAGCATGCATCCCTTACAAATTTCATTTTTACTAAGACAAATAGAGGGCATGCCACATACCATGTTTTGTAGATCTCAAAGAGATTTGTAATGAAGATGTCCAAGTCTTTTGTGCCACAACTCGTTGGAGATAGTCACATCATGAGCCAATGCCTGGACTAACTTTCCTGACACGACGTACAGTCCTCCAATGTGAGTTCCAATGGGTTCTGTTGTACTTAAGTGGCTACCTTTAGCCCATAGTAGTGCCTTCTTGTCCTTGAATATCACCCAATATTCCTTGTCCTCAAGGGTTGCAACTGATAGTAGATTCTTCTTGAGCCTTGGAACATATAATACTTCATCAACATGAAGTCTAGCCCCAGATTCCAATCTGAATGAGATAGAGCCTACTCCCTCTATCTTGTAACATTTGTCATCCACAAGCTCAACATTCTCTACAAAAGATTTTGTCTTTAAATCTAAGAGGATCTCATTGTACCATGTCATGTGCTTTGTTGAACCGTTGTCTACTAACCAAGTTTTCGGCCCCATGAAAATTGAACTGGATAAGGCAAAAACTAAGTAATATTCTTTTCTATTTTCTTTCTCATTAGAAGGACTTTTCTTATTTCTTTTGGATTCATCATCCTCAGCAGTTGAGGCATGATGTTTCCCTTTCCTTGGTTATTTCTTTCTAAACCAACAATCTTTAGCAAAATGACCCATCTTATTACAACTAAAGGATTTAATCTTAGATGTATCAATATTCTTGCCTTTGAATGTACCTTTGATGTTTGGGTTCCTGTGAGAGCCTTTTTGGAAAGTGTCTTTCTTCTTTCCCTTGAATCTTGATGCTAAAGTTGAGTGCTCTTCTTTTGTTGGCTCGCTCTTGGTAGTTGTGTGAATCTCCTCTTGGAGGAAATCATGCCATAACCTCTTAAACATGGGATGAATATCTCTCCCACTTACATTGGATAAGAAGGTCTCCCATGAAGAAGGAAGACCGTAAAAAACGGCATGTACTAAATCATCATCGTCCACTATCACCCCTGTGACCAAAAGTTGATCTTTGATCTGGGCTATCCTAGAACAGAAAGATATCATTGATTCACCTTTCTCCATATTCAAATAATTAAGCTTGTGCTTAAGTGTCCTCTTCTGAATTGGAGTCAGTTTCTCATACAGATTCACCAAGGTATCCATACAGTCCTTGGCATTCATAAATGAAGTCACTGCAGACATTATACTATTTTTTACTTAGTCAAATGATTCGCTTGTCCTTTGCTTGACTCTTCTTGAAAGTCATTCTTCCTGCATTATTCGTTGGTTCCTCCACCACGGTGGTAACATACTGCTCAAGATCATGCTCTTGCAAGATATTTTTTATAAATAGCTTCCACACATTAAAGTTGGCAGCTCCTTCAAACCTATCCTCAGCCCTAACTAAAATGGAGGATGCCATGGACCTCACACTGGAAACGTAATCAAGCTCGCTTGGATCTATGTGTACCTGTTGCTTCACTTCAACACATTTAACACACCCTAAGCTATGATACCATGTTAAATTATGAGCTTGATTTCTTATGCGGATTACTTCTTTTATTTTCTTCAATACTTTGATTCCATCTTAATACACTTCAACAATTCCAAATCATAATCGAATAGAAATAATTATGTGGATAAGTAAACATGCATATCAACAACACATATACCCTGGGGAAACCCTGTACAGGGAGAAAACCCCCAGCAAACAATATTCCTTTATTGCATTAATAATGTAATATCTCTTACAAATATCCACCATGAATGTTCTGCTCTCAAAGATCTTTCCAAGATGACTCTGACGTGACAAAGACTTACAAGACCTTGCTGAAATATACCTTTGATATGATACCTCTTTATCACTGATGTGCTCCTCTATTACTTCACCCTCAACCTCCATATGAAAATTGTGTTTCAAAATTGTGTTGTAGAACGGTATTGAAGAGAGGGTTCAACCTCTTCTTATATAGGCTGAAGAGGGGAAGAGGGGAAGATCGAAATAGTAACTTGATTGCATGCATTAAACATAACTCAGCTTCATGCTTTAGTTCGAACTTAGAACTAGACTTGATATTGGTTACAACTCAGCTTTACACTTTAGTTCGAACTTAGAACTAGACTTAAGATTGGTTACAACTCAGCATTACACTTTAGTTCGAACTTAGAACTGGACTTGAGACTGACATGTTGTAGTTCGAACTTAGAACTAGACTTTAATACTTTAGTTGCAACTCAACATTACACTTTAGTTCTAAAATGGAACTAGACTCAAGACTTTAGTTGCAACTCAACATTACTAAAATAGAACTAGACTCAAGACTTTAGTTGCAACTCAACATTACACTTTAGTTCTAACATAGAACTAGACTCAAGAATTTAGTTACAACTCTTGACAAGGAAATTCAAAATTCTCTTCATGGTGGATGATGTTTACACGTGTCAACGCACTAGATCAATACAATTACATCATTTGCAATATTAGGAATATTGTTTGTTTCTAGCTCATAGGAATTTTATATTCAACCTAACTTTTGCTAGATGCCTTGACTTTTTCTCATGACTCACAAGGTTTGACTAGGCTCACAGAGGTTGTATGTCCCCCCGACTTTTGCACTAGTCTGTCTATGCTCACAGAGGTTGTACATTCCCCTTGACTTTTGCACTAGATTTTCTATGCTCACAGAGGTTGTACATTCCCCCTGACTTTTGTATTAGACTCACATAGCATCTCATTCGTCCTGACTTTTGGTTTGAATCACAGAGGTTGTATGTTCCCCCTGGCTTTTGTCAATACCTGACAAGACTGGTTGATTCTCCAAATCTCCCTGGCTAGACTCAGGGTGGCCCATATGGCCTCTCATTGGAGAATGACTGTCAATGCTGCCAAATTTAACAAATATTAGGCATTTTGATATTTTGAGTCTTTATCATTTATCTTAGTTCATATAGAGAAAGATTGCATTTTATTTAGAATTGCTGAATTAAATTGAAAATTGAATTTTTGAGAAGCATATCATTCATTGGAAATTGAAGTTAGGACTTTGCATTGTATTCATATTCATTTATTTTACTTGTTGAATCATAACAACACTAGTTTCATGACCGCACCTTTTGAGTAAGAACGACCGCTAAAATTAACGCTATAAGTTAAAATTGATTAGTAACGATTTTATTTTCTAGGGTGCACAAACTAGCTTAGGATTTAGAGACTTGGAATAGGATTTTGTGAGTAAACTTCTCCAAGGATATTAAGTCAACATATGTGTTTGACTAAGGGAGTGGAGAAATCCATTGTATAATCGGTAATATCAGGAGGCTCCGCTTACATCATAGTTAAGCACGAGGTCGCGTGAGGTCGGTTGAAGGGATATCCCCCCGATACCTTCTTAGCATCAGAGATATTTCTAGGGATCTATTAGTATCTCGGGATATTACTAGTGCCCTTACCTCCGTGAGAGGCGGTTCTTTCAAGGTTTTATCCTTTTCTACCCTGCCCATACAGTGGACCTGACTTACGATTGTTCGCATGTGCATAGGTTGTACTATGGTTGATTAGTTGCTTGACTTAGGTGCTACATAGGTTACTTGTAGGGGTTATTCTACAGGTACCCTGGGTCAGATAAGGGTCGGACAACACACAACCTTTATGAAGGATTACCTCTCTTGGGGGGATCTGACCGACTGTTTGTTAATCCCACGAGGGCCCTTATAACTGATTATGTTTCTTCCAATATTTAGTAGTGGAGTCTCAGGCCCCTCTTGGGCGAGGCATACCTACTTTAGGGAGGGAGGTCCCTTTCATCCACTTTTTCGTGTTTGTGTGCATATTGGCCATTTTATTATTTTTGGTGTTCTCTTTGATTCTTAGTAGACCTTTGAGATTTTATACCATACCTTTAGTTGTCATTATAATGGATAGTGGAGTTCCTATCACTCCCTCCTTTACCTCTACCACCCCACGATGTTCACCCATTTCATGGGGATGAATACATTTGATTTTCATAATGGTATGCATAATTATGATACTCAGTCCATGCCTTAGGTCTCTAATAATTTTCCTTTTGATATGACAAGCATGCGTTCACCCTTTCCATCCTCTCCCTGACCCACTTATATGAATCCTAGTTTCGGATCTGGGGGCACCATGGCCCCTTCGTCTACATCTTCATTTGATAGGAGTCATGCCCCTCAACCAACTCTCATTGTGGGAGTTTGGAACCTCCCCTCTTATGGATCTAGTCCTAGCCATGTTTTTCAAGAGCCAGTACTAAAATGAGTGGTTATTCTACTTATTACACCCCATCCATGTGTCCTTCATCTTCCATGGCAGTTCCTACGAACACTTTTCCCATGGCGGGTCCACATATACCCTCGGGTATTTCATACGGAGGGAATCAATTTTACAGTTCAAGCTACCCTCTTCACAGAACCCCTTCACATGGGGGAAACATATATCCTCACTTGAATAATCCTTATCATACTTTTTTCTCTTCGCAGACATATGCTTCAGTGATGATGCCCGTACAAACCTTTATGGATCAATTAGGTGGAGGATACTATTTTCCCAGACAGGGACAGGTTGTAAACTAGGACATTTCCTAGTTTGCAATATATCAAAACTATTCTTTCCCTGGACCTTGGTCTCAAATGCCACAACTCACCGATGTCACTAGTCCAGTCACTGCCAGTCATACTAGATCCCCATCACCAACCACTACTAGTCATGTTGGATATTGGTCGATGACCTCTGCAAGTCATGTTGAAGACCCGCAACCAGTCGCTGCTAGTCATGATGGGGGCATCTCTCTACTCACCATGAGTCATATTGATATCACATCTCCAACCTTTGTACATCATGTGGGAGATGAACCTCCAGCCTCTGTCAGACATGCTGAGAGCATGTCACCAGCCATTGTAAATGACGTTGGGGGCATTCATACGATTGATAAGCCTAGACGTATCAGACGTAATTAAGCCCAAATTCCTTTGCAGGACTTGCGAAGGATATCACCTTACTCGTTTGTGTCCTGCTACTGCCGGGATACCAGAAGTGTTTTTCTCACCTGGGGTCCCTTGGTTTTCTAAGGCGTATCTGGTTTCCCCTCACATTGTTTCTCCTTTGATTGACATGGAAGTCATGCCGATGCAATAACCACATGACCACACTCCCATTTTTTAGGGTGATGTGTCTCCTAGCCTTGTTTCTATGCATCCTATTCAACCCATGGTTGAAGAAGTGGTCATACTGATGCAATCTTCGGTCACTCCAACTTTCATTTTGGAGGGTGATGCATCCTTCAACCATGTCATTAGCATTTCTAGTACTGCACCTTCTGAACAACAGATAATTTTTCTCTTCCTAAGTTCTCTCCCTTCAAGTCCTGGAGAAGTTCCCTTTGATTGGGATGGTCTTGTGGGGTATCCAATGCCTCCTCCTATGTCCTTTAAAGTAAGAGACATTATCCGATATATCACGGAGAAGGTAACCTCCACTAGCACTTTATCCTCCTTGACTTGGAAAGCTTTGGGTTTTCCCAAGCTTATGTCGGCTATTCATAATATGATGACCTTTCACAAAAGTCCAGCACGGGAGCCTTGGCCTCCCCCATGACATGCCGCCTAGAAACCTCTCAACGAGTCTGATTTAATCTCTTTTCTAACTCATCTAAAAAATGAAAATATTTTTGAGTGAATTTGTCCCTTTCACACTCGTTAATTGGACTTGAAAGGTCGCGAGTCTTGATTTAAGCTCTTTTCTAACTCATTTTCAAAATTAGAAAATATTGTTGAGTGAACGTGTCTCTTTAACACTCGTAAATTGGATTTGAAAGGATGTCGATTTGGTACAAGTTTATCCCTTTTTCAAACCAAGTAGACTAAGATTATGAAAAAGGAAATTTTTTGGCGTTAATTTGTGATTGTATATCATTCCCTTGCTTGCAGTATTGAGCATCTTGTCAGTTCTCTCCTTGTGCTATAAACCATTTTCCTTAGCAGTTTTGCATCCTCAACCAACCAGAGCCTTGTTTATATCCTTCGCAACTTGACACCCTATACCTAGGAGGGAACATTCCCTTGAGTTTCCATCTCCTGCATGCACATCCTTGCATTGAGCATAGGTATGTTCCACTGCTGGAACTAGTTTTTCTTACTTGCGACACTCATTCCCTCCTCTGTATCATAGCATTCATTCGACTATGAAAAAAAAAAGATCAGCAGGAAGGGAGTATTATCTTATATTAGCAGTAGTCGTGTCACATTTTAATAGAGCACAATTTTTTTGAGTCCACTTGCCATCATAATTTTTGGTTTAGCATGGCATTAGGAAGTTGAGCTTGTTACATAGACTTTACTCCTCCAACTGGCTACTCTTCCAGTCCATATGGAGAGTTTGATTGATGCCTCCTGCATCTCATGGTTTCATCATTGAGTATATGATGTCTAAGTCTATCAACCTATGTTAGCCATTCCTCGGAACTCTTGACTTTGCATGTCGGTCATACCCTCAATTTGTCTCAGAATCACATGAATTTGCAATCATATTGCGCACCCCATTCCTACTTTCCTCATTGGTAGGTAAACTTGAACCGAACAGTCGACATTTCATCATTGGTCATTGACTAGGTGGTTTCCTTGTGTTCGACGACAAGAAATCTATTAACACATTGGGATTCATGCAGTGTCTTGGATTCCATTATCCTTATCAGTGGTTTTCTCTCCTTTGTCAGCAGTTTTCCTCGTTGGTTTCTATTCAGAGGGTATTTTTCATGTACCACTTGCACTTGGCACACACGAAAGATGCACAGGGTCGTTGGTTCATGAACATGTTCTTTGTTCGATTTCCTCCAAATCATTAAGGTCATGCTTTGTACCTCGTACTGAATGATGATATATGCCTTAATTCTCTCCTTTTAGCGGGCCTCCTTCCATCAACTTCATCTAATCTATTCTGGAGATGAGATCGAGAGTCCTATGAGTACCTAGAGGCTTGCAGTCATTAGTGGTAGGTTCTCTCGCCATCGATAGTTGGGAATACATCAATGTCTCCTGATCGATGGATTCTTCAAGTGTTCAACCCCGACTCCTTTATTCACACTTGTAAGAATGTACTCGGTGGCTTGATACCTACTTTAATCATTGGTAGGCTATCTCACATTTGTTAACGGCATACCTCAATGACCGGTAATCAAACGAAGTCTCATTGTGTTCGAAATCAAATCCTTTATTCACATGATGTAGACTTGCACATTTGGTGGATTGTGTAGAAGACTTGAAGACATTATTTCATAGTCGCATATTTCATGACTTGTTGATACCTTTTCATGGGACCAGTACCTGTGTGACTTAAGTGATCATGGGAGATCATATTGTACTCCATTGTGTACAAATATCTTCAGATTGATTTTGAGATTGGTTTCACTGGGCATTGTTCATGACTATGAAAACCTTTGGCATGTTACCACATTTGTATTTGCTTATTCATGGCCATGGGCAGTTGTTTGGTATATTTTCACATGGATCTGCAGTGTAAATCAAATTGGTAGCCATGTATGCAAAGTCAGTACAGATTGTAATGAACAACTAGTTCTTCCAGTTGGGTCCCCATTACTCCACTTCTGGGTTTTATAATGTATTTCAGACATCGCAGATACTCCTCTGACCTCACACATTAGGGGGCATCTGTTATAGGAAGATTTGCCTCACCCCATGCAATCTTGCATAGAGGGTTTTTTTCCATTTCTCTATGCAGACTTGAAATCCCTTTTTTTCAAATCCCATAGCTAACAACATAATTTTTCCACATATACGTGCCCTGCCTATATTACATCATGCTTATACTTAGGTTTCACCACTACAACTAGCATACATCAGGAAATGTGCCCAAAATTAAAAAATGGTGTCGGGTTTCCATGTCACGTCACACAATCTATGATCCTTGACCTTCCACATACTACAATCATTCTGACTTGGAAATTCAGTTTCACTTGAAGGCTATAAATGGGCCAAATCCGAGCTCTGGAAAAGAGGAGAAAGAATTCAAATTTGAGAGCAAATTTACTCTGGAGAAATTATTCACTTCACATTGAGTCTACATCCCTTTGTCCTTTAAGTCTGAACACATTGTTCAACCCCCAAGCTCTTCCCTTATTCATTGAGAACTTCATTTTCTCTCTTATATGAGATTTCCTTTGGTGGAGGATTGAAGTGGTGGAGGCCCAACTAGAAGTAACTTAGTTTCTCGGTTCCGAACCGTGCCGACATGAAAGTTTGTAACTCAGTCACTTCTGTTGATTACATCTTAATAGAAATACTCTTTTCTTGTCCAATTAATATCTCGCAAATATTTGAATTATTATTCCATGGGCGTATTTGTCATGAATGTTGATGGATTAGGCTATTGAATGTGCTAACATTATATATTATCACCATATGTTTGCGTTGCTTGGTTGTTGAGGACTAGTTGCAAGCATATTGATTTGGGTCGAGTGCTCAATAATGGACTTCATTGAATGTCTATACGAGGTAGGCCTCTTATCTTATCTTGTTAGCATATTTGTTTATATAGTATACTTGATATTAGAGTTGATTCCTGCAGTCATTTCCGTCTATTGTGGTTTACCCCTATCCATAGAGAGATTCTCCTCGTAACAAAAGGGTGTAAGAGGTTAACCCATCGGGATACTGAATAGGTTTGTTGGCAATGGGTATCGGCCTATGGTATGACCAGGTAAACCCGTCAGATTAATAAACATGCTTTCTGGCAATGGGGCATTCTACCTAGCGAGGGTGATGATCTGACAAACAATAAATAAAATTCCTACATCTTAAAACTTGTCCTGATGTATGACATTACTTGTAGACAAAGCTGAAAAGAATTATGCATAGTTAAGCAAAGGTCAATGAACTCCATAAATCTTCCATTGGTAACTAACTTTAATACCATCCTAAGACTCTCTCTCCTACCTCTTCTTAACTATAAGTAGGATGTTTTTTCCTATAGGTGGGGCCATATTTTAACTGTCTCATCAAACTAATGTGTGAAATTTATCTCTACACTTGTCAAACTGTAAATCTTAGGCTATTGGGAGAATTGACCGGTTCCCTATATCTTTGATTGTGAGGTGTCACAATACTTAGGAGTGGGGGAGGGGTTTCTTGAGATGACAAATGATAAACATTGCCCATCTATATTATAATCCATGAGAAGAGGAAGTAGAATCTCTTTAAAAATTATGTTATATTGTTTTTACGATATTCTCGGCTATTATATCAACAATTGTTTTTATTAAAATGATAAATTCTATACTACTGACATCACTGTGTGTAATAATCCTGCTGTACATTTTTTTTAATGGAATACTTCTTAACTGATTCTTTGTGTCAATTACATATCAATGGAAAAATGTTAAATGCTCACTACATGTTTGAGTTACACGCCTATTAACAGAGGAACACGTTGTTTATATTGTTACAAGAACGATGGCAATGCAATCAAGATCCGCATCATCCTATTCACACTTATCCTATCCATGATCTTGTTCACCATGACTGTCATAAATTTCCCAAGCTGAGTGCTATGGGTGAACGTCCATTATAATGGGGATAATTTCCACTTGCACAAGAGTACCATATGAAGTGCCATATGGAGTGCCATTTGGAAGACCGGATGGAGTGCCATCTGGACAACTGGATGAAGTTCCATATGGAGGATCGGATTAGGTATGGATATACTGTAAATGACCACGCTTGCATCATTCGAACTGATACACCTGTTGCAATGGTAATTTAAGATGAGTTGAATGGTATGTTGCTTAAAATTCATGTTGATAATTAAATTAAAACTTTTTAATGCATTTTTATGATCAAATGTCCAATTCCAAGACTTGAACATTGATCTAATTCTCACATAATTACATTTTCCTCAAAATTACACCACTATTCTAAATTCAAATGATGTGCAATCATATTCACACATGGCGATCATGTGTGATGAATTCGCTCACAAATTCAACTGTTTCCACCTCAATTGCATTAAAAATCAGGTGTTTTACCCCAATTTCCATTCCACTCATCCCCTGATTGTTGTGTTGTGCTCACCCTCTACCTGATTACTTTCTTCTACTTATCCTCTGCATTGTAACCATGACTAAACACTATGAACCTTCCTCCTATGTCGAGCTTTTGGTCATTCTCGAATTTGCAGAGTGTAGAGAGATTTTCCTCTGCGCAGGGTGGGGACCATTCTTGGCCAGTATGCAGGGCCACAATGATGTCATCTCACTACAATTCGCTCTTAGGTTCGATGGGAGGTTGTCTCATGTAGGCTCTCTGGCCTTCTTGGTCTATGAGGAATCAATTTCCTCAGCCACAAAATTTCCATGGGTTGGGGATCGATGATTCAAACACCATCAATTTCCACGTCCAAGCTATAACAGAGTATTCAAGGCTAAATTTCAAAACATTTCTAGAGCCAAAGGATACTCAAAATAATGGATCAAGGATGAATTGATTAACCCCCTGATCGTAATTACCAATATTATCACTTGTGAAGGTAGGTAATCTGTTTTCAAATCTTGTCCTTTTCGTCTGTTAGCCCATTTCCAATTTAATAAACCTTTGGATTTTCCTTTCTACTTCTTGAGAAGTCTTGAGAAAATTTCTTCCCAAGTTTGTTAAAACTTGGCCAACCCTCACAATAGTCTATTCCACTATGGCCTTATCAAATTTCTTGTCATAGCTAAATCGACAAAGAAGGGAAAGACATGGAATGAATTCCTCTACCAATTCTCAAACCCCCATCTCACAGTCAAGACTAGCAAGAGATCATTTGATTCAGGGGTTGTTACTCCATCTAAGCTTCATTCTCCAAAAAATCCAAACCCTCCAAATCAAACTATCTCTCTGTCTGATCAAAAGGCCAAGAAAATTGTTGATTCCCCATTTCCTTCAGCACATGTTGATCCTCAACCTAAGAAGCTACAAGATGCATTTCAACAAGACTTTCCTTCAATCCCTACTAATAGAAGAAGATACAATCGGTTCAAAGGGGAATCTTTTTGAAGAAGTACCCAAAGTACAAGTGGAAAACCCTGTGTAAAACCTCCAAGCACTTCGGATCCTATCCAATTATCTTTCGATCATGAAATCCCCCATAAAAGACTCAGAGAAGTTTCTGCAGAGGAGTTTGAGCACGATAAAGAAGTTAAATCTGAACCTATTCTCTCTCACAAAAATACTAATAATCCTTCATCCCATATCCCTACATCATCTTCCAAAGATGATATTCCTTCTACATCCATCAAGGGATCCAAGACCATTTATTTTGAACCATCTGATCATACCTCGGTTATTGAGAAATTGCAACAAGAAAATCCCCAGTTGCGTCAACAATTGGAAGAGAAAAAAACTATGGACAGGCATCTACATCATCACAATACGGTATTGCAAGGAAAAGTGAATTCTCTTCAATGATTGGTTGATCAAATGACCACCACCAATTGTATCCTTCGGGTGCAATTGAAACATCATAAAATAACCAAGACAAAATCCCCATGACAAGAGGGAGAAGCTTCTAAAGCCAATCCACCCCCTCCTTCATGAGTCTAGTTATGTCGAGTGATTCATTTTTTTTTGCAGAGGGACCTGCAAATCCTTAGGCATGGGGGTAATGTTGGGTTTGTATTTTGACTTTTTTTTTTGGTGGCCAAATCCTTTTTGCATGCGATATTACATATGTTATGCTCTGATTTAGCCATTTTTTAAGTTTTCTCAAAGATTTATATATCAATTCACCATGAATTTGCACCGGGTATGTATAATTGTCGTTTTTGCAATGATTTTATGATCAATTCAGCTTAGTTAAATGTTTATGAATATATAACGTATGGTTTGTTTGCAATAGGGAAAAATCACAATCCGATCCTCCATCTGGTACCTCATACGACACTCTGTTCAACACTTGATCCGACATGCGATCTAAAGATCCATCTAGCACGTGATCTGACACTCGGAGCACATTGACGTTGGTATTTGGTATATTGGCGGCCTTTGATGGACGAATCGGGGATGTGGGTTTTATGCCCCCTCATGCCTCCAGCTACAGAGCTCAACACACCTCATATTGGGCAGTTGCAACGAATGTTAAGTGGCACACAAGATTGTTAGAAGATGTTGTTGTTAGAACGCATTCAATGAGTTTATTGTTTTTAGAGAAGCTCGACCCTTCCAGTGGTCAACCTCTCAAGCTTTGTAATCACCTATAAATACCACTGCCTGTGACATGAGTAGGCCAAGATGAATTCTTGTTATTTTTATATAGACATTATCACCCATTTTGTTCTATACTCTGTTTTTATAATTAATGACAGTGTTGTGTTCGCTTTCTGATTGTGATTTCTGGTTGAAGAGCTTCCACAACCTCCTGGGGGTCCCACCAGTGGTATGGATGATTATTTATACCAATATATATTTTCATTTACGCAGTTCCCTTTCATACCTCTTAGATTTCGAATTGCTTATTTCCTCTGTATATTTCTGAATTTCAAATTGTGTGTTGTGTGAATCTTTTAATTATAGATCGCTTGTATAATTGTTTAATTGTAGATCCTTGTATATCTTCTCTTATTTTTCATCTCATTTTCTGAATTGTGTGGGTATCACAAAGCATGTGTGGACGTCCATGTTCATTTGTTTATATTTGTATTTCTAACATTTTGATTGCAGGTTGTAATTTACTTGCTTAGGAGTTCTTTACTTATGTTGTCATGTCTTTTTCTCTTTGTTTTGTAAAGTTGTAAATCACTCTGCAGAGTATCTATTTAGACATAGCTCATTTATTAAATTGTAATTTCAAATACTCTTTGTAGGTATGCATAACTTTTTAACCATGTTTTTAGCATCAACATGATAATATAGAAGTGGATTCTGAGTTATGATTTTCCATGATACCTTTGTTGTAAGTGCAAGTTTTGATTTTCAATGTTATATCAGTTATGAATTTGAATCATGATTTCTAATTAGTTTTAGTTAGGATTTTGTAGATTTGCTTGAATCAGTTTTGAGTTTGTAGATTTCTATACGGAGTATTTTCAATGTTATTTTAGTTATGAATTTGAATTAGAATTTCTAATTAGTGCTAGTTATGGGTTTGTGGATTTGCTTGAATTAGTGTTTATTCTCTGCAAGGTAGGAATAATTGTAATTTTTTCTTTAAGAATAGAGTTCACTATAAAGAATTTATTTTTAACGACAGTTTTCTTTATGAGTTCACTGCCCATGAACATAGGTTGTTTTTAAAGATAGTTTGGTTTTATTTGTTCACTTAAAATAATGAATTTACCATTCCTATTTGTAGATTACTCTGTAAATTTAAAGTAAGGTATTAATTCTTTGAGTTTATTGGCATTAGATTATATTAGTCTAGGCTAGGATAGATTAGATCTCTAGATACGCACATACAGTGTTGGCGCCTTGAAGCTTACGAGCTTACGAGCCCCAAGTTGACAATTTAATGTCGAAATAGATAGCATATATTTCACTCGACAATGTGCAATATTTGGTCTTGTGCAAACCATAGCATACATCAAGCTCCCAACTACTGATGAATAAGGGACCCTGGACATATATTATATCTTCTCTTGTGTCTTAGGACACATGTCCTTGGTTAATTTGAAATGGTTGTCCAAAGGTTTACTAACTGGTTTTTCATTCTACATTCTAAACCTCTTCAAACATTCTCTATGTACTCACCCTGAGACAATGTCAATTTGTGATTTTTCCTGTCTCTTTTTATTCTCATACCATGGATTTTCTTTGCAGCACCCAAACCCTTCAACGCAAATGAATTATCTAATTTATTCTTGAGAAAATTTATGTCCTACATATTAGACCCTACAACAAGCATTCCATCTATATACAATAGCAAGATAATATAGCTTCTATTTTCTAGCCTTTTAAAATAAACACAATGATCAGAATGACATCTATTATAACCCTTTTCTGTCATAAACCTGTCAAATTTTAAATACCACATCCTTGGATCTTGCTTTAGACCATACAAGATATTCTTCAACCTGCATACCAAATTTTCCTTTCCTTTGACCTCATACCCCTGTAGTTGCTGCATATAAATCTCTTCCTCCAAATCCCCATGGAGAAAAGTTATTTTTACATCTATTTGTTCAATATGCAAATCTTCTATTTCCACAAGACTTAAAATAATTTTTATTGAAGTAATTTTAATAACAAGAGAAAATATTTCATGAAAATCTATACCTTTCATCTTTGCAAACCCTTTTACAACAAGTCTGGCCTTGTACAATTTTTTTCCTCCATCTTCTTCCTTCAACCTGTAAACCCATTTATTATGCAATTATGTTTTTCATGCACGCAACTGAACCAAGTCCCAAGTCTGGTTATTTACCAAGGAATCCATTTCGTCTTTCATGCCTTTCTCCCACTTCTTTTTAGTGTCTACTTACATTGCCTCTTCATAATTTTCTAGTTCACCGGGATCAGTTGACAGTAAATGATACAATGAAGCAGAGTATCATTTAGTGGGTCTAATTAACCTGGTAGATCTTCTAACAACACTTGCAGACATTTGACGTACCTGTTGCTCATGTTGTTGTACATTTTGATTTTTTGGTATCTTTAGAATTTCATTTTCAGTGATCTCATCAAGCACTGTGTATTCTAGTTTTTCTTTTTCCTGTTTCTTTCCCTGGAACTGATCTTTGTACATGACATTCTCATTGAATATGAAATATTTACTCTAAATTATTTTTTTATTTTCATAATCCCATAAGAAATAACCAAAATCATTAGCATTGTATCCAATAAAGGTACACTTCTTGGATTTTTATTCAAGATTTGTTCTATTTTCTTTATCAATATGGACAAACGCTTCACAACCGAAAGTCTTCATAAATGAATAGTTTACCTTTTTACCTTTCCATGCCTCCTATGGAATGCCACCATACAATGAGCTTGAAGGTCCTATATTTATTGAGTAAACATTAGTATTTACAGCATCTGCCCAAAACGGTAAGGGAAACTCTTCATGTAATCTCATACTCCTTGCATGCTCCATGATTGTCTTATTCATCCTTTCTGACACACCATTTTGTTGTGGTGGTCCTGGAACTGTCTTCTCTCTACAAATCCCATGGTATGAACAATAATCATCAAAGTCCTTGTTGTAATATTCACCTCCATTGTGTGATCTGAAAAACTTCAATTTTTTCCCTATCTTATTCTCAAACAAAGCTTTCCATTTCTTAAAAGTGTCAAAAACATCATGTTTTTGGAGAATGCAATAAACCCAAGTTTTTTTAGTTGCATCATCAATAAAATTAACATAATTAAGATATCCACCAAGAGATGATACCTAAGCTAGTCCCCATACATCTATATGCACAAGCTCTAACCTTTCACTCTTCTTTTTCTTTCTAACTATGATAAATCTAATTCTCTTTTGTTTTCCATAAACACACTCTTCACATAAATCCAAATCAATGTGTTTAAGATATGGCAACAAATTTATTTTGTGAAGTATATACTTCCCCTTCTCACTCACGTTTCCAAGCCTATTGTTGGACAGAATGGTATGATATTGTCGTTGAATTCAATAGGGTGCAGAAGAATCTAGTATAAACCCAAAGCTCATAAGGAAGAATCTTGACCATTGATATAGTTCTCAGAAAAATATTGGATGGTCAAATCATGCAAAAGACAGATCCTACACAGAAGATTTGTTTGTGAAGGATCATGGAAATCTAATCATCCATTCAAATTTTGGGGGCAATCGCAACCATCAGATCAATTAGAACCATTGATCAAAGCCAAGTGGAAGGATAGAGTAAGTTTTGGGACATCAAAACTTCACCACTTTGGAGAAAATTATATATAAGGAAAAGGCACAAACTTGTGAAGTCACGAATTCATGAAATCCCTCCAGTCGTTAGATCAAGGAGGGACTTCAGATGAATTCTTGACCATCTGATCGAGTTTAGTGGAAGGAAAGTGTAAGACAAAATATCCTGAAGTATCATATTAAACGAACTCATGCATACCATTGATCTAACATCTCCTCGGTATCAATACGATCTATTGGATCAGGTGGTAAACTCTTGTGTTGACCACTGCGACGAAAAGGAGCCTAGAACAGGTAAGTTCACCCGAAGGTCGGAGCCCTAAAGTTTCAAAGTGAATGAGGTCCATTAGATCTAGGCAATGCATGGTGACCTTTGGATGAGGATAGGCAGGTCCAATGGTGGTCAACTTTGGCATTGACCACTCTGGTGAAAAGGAGCCTAGAACATGTAAATTCACCCAAAGTTTGGAGCCTCAAAGTCTCGAAGTGAATGAGGGTAGTTGGATCAAGAATTTAGGTGAAAACTAGATCGTTCAATATAGAGTAATGATGACAGGTGTCAAAATACATATGGCACATAAGTTCTGTGAAAGTCACAAATCAAGGTGACACGTGGCACACTTACTATAGTTCCACATAATCATAAGTGATGATAGCCTTCAGGGATGTTTAGCTTCTCCTACCAGAAAAATGCCCAAAGCGCCAAAGGGAAAAGTCACAAACTAATGTTGTTCGTTGATCTAATATCCTCCAGATTCATTCATGACCGTTACATCAAGCGTATTGGAAGGATAGAGTAAGAAAGAGATATTAACCGACAACAAGTGGTTATCGTTGTTTTATGACTTATTCGGTAGTTAAATATTCACAGAGATTGAACTACCTCAGAGTTCGAATATCTCAGAGTCCTGAATCTTTGAAGTTCCAAAGTAAATGACAGACGTCCATCTCAACATCCAAATTAAAATGTGATCGTTGATCTTGATAAATGATTAAGAACATGTTTGGATTAATGCCTAGCCACTGCATGTGGTCATATGTAATAGAGGTCTTGAAGTGCTTCTTTGTGAAATTTAACACACAGAGTAATAATTTTATCTCGGTCAAGAAAGAATGTTGAACCAGATAGGATCTAGACCTTGTCTTGATTTATCTTAAGTAATCCAATACTTGCTAATCAAAAAGCTTAGATATAAGCTAATCAAAAATCTTAGATATTATCAATTTAAATTGAGAATGAAATAAAGAGACATGGGATCTAGTTAAAATAAATCGATGCATGTTTGTGATTGATTTATGAAAATTTCTCTCACTAAATTGAAAATCTTTCACGATAATGTATGAATAATAATGGAGGAAAAACAAACATTATTATTGTTAATTTAAATGAAGAGGTGAAATAGTCCAAACGGAGGGACACAATTCTTCAATGATCACACCAATTGAAAGACTATATAGGCAAGAAATAATGGTGAATAATATGTGTCTCTGTAGTCCAGATCAGAAGATCAAAATAAGAAGCAGAGTCCAAGAAGGAAAACTGAAGATACTTATGAAGTGAGGGTGGAAGGGAGGAGTAAGGAAGGATTCATATCCTTTTCTAAGTAAAGTGTGAAAATGAGGGAATTGGTGCTTCCTATGGTTGGTGTCATAAAATAATGGAGTTGGTGATTCCTAGGGTTGGTTCCCTAAAAGAAGGGAGCCAGTGATTCCTAAGGTTGGTGCCCTAAAATAAAGGAGTTGGTCCTTCCTAGGGTTGGTGCCATAAAACAAGGGAGTTGGTTCTTCCTAGGGTTGGTTCCCTAAAAATAAGGTAGTTGGTGCTTCCTAGGGTTGGTGCCTTGAAGAAGGGTATTTGTGTCTCCAAGAGTTGGTGCTCTAAAAAGGATTGGTGTCCTTCACTATCTCAGATTATTCTCGATAAAAACTTGTAAATTCATGTTAATTATATTTATATTATTGATTTTATATACAAGTCCATTGTTGATCTTTGTGGTGATTAATAAAATAAAAAAGTGATTACTAATTTTTTTAAAAGAGGAAACATCGATTCACACCCCCCCCTCTCAGTATTTCCAACAACTGGTATCAAATCGAGTGCCTTCAGCATAGTTTAATAACTGGAAGGTAGATTCTGAAATGGATCAGCAAGAAGGAATGTCTTCCAACAAAGAACCATTGTTTAATGGAGGTGGTTATGCTCTCTGGAAAATAAGGATGAAAAGCTACTTGTTGGCTCTTGGTTTTGATGTCTCGCAATCTGTTGTAGATGGTTACACTGCACCAACTACTCCACCCACAGATACTGTAGAAAATAAGATTTGCAATGACAACTCAAGGGTTGTTAATGCCATTCTAGGAGGATTGACAAATTCCATATGTGTCAAGGTAATGCATTGTAATTTAGCTAAGGAAATTTGGGACAAATTGGAGGTTGTATATTAAGGAAATAGCAAAGTCAAGGAAGTCAAACTACAAACCTATAGAACTCAATTTGAAAATTTAAAAATGAAAGAAGAAGAGAACATTGATGAATACTTGCATAGGGTGGATGAGGTAGTTAATTCAATCATAGCAGCAAGAGAAGAAATTACTGATAAACCTATTTTACAAAATATCTTAAGGTCATTACCTATGAGATGTGATGCCAAGATCTCCACAATTGAAGATAGTCGAGAACTTGACAAAATCACAGTAGATTAACTTCATGGAATTTTTACATCATATG
This sequence comes from Picea engelmannii, assembly GCA_009831015.1. Taxonomy (NCBI): domain Eukaryota; kingdom Viridiplantae; phylum Streptophyta; class Pinopsida; order Pinales; family Pinaceae; genus Picea; species Picea engelmannii. The sequence goes on along the minus strand of ML791695.1, from coordinate 429,285 downwards.
AGATGCGAACAGGGAACGAAAAACCATCAAAAGGAGAAACAACCTTTAAAGCATCTAAGATAAATATGAAGCAAGAGGAAAAGGCCAATGACGAGTTATCAGATATATCTGATGAAGAAATTGCCAACTTCATGAAAAAACTCAAGAAAGGGACTAGGAAATACAAAGGAAAGATTCCTCTAATATTTTTCAACTGTGGAAAAATTGGACACTTTGCCAATAAATGCCCCTATCCTAAGCAGGAGGAAAGTGATGACGAAATAACCTTAAAAAATTAGAAGAAAATCAATACCAAAGATAAGAAGAACTTCTACAAGAAGAAAATGTTCTTTACCCAAGAAAACAGTAGTTCATATGAAGAAAGTGAAGAAGAGGAGCCATAGCTTCTATTTATGGGAATAAAAACTCAAGATGATAATCATTCAGAAGATTAAGAAGAAGTGAACCTCGAGGAATAATTCATTCATGCAATTGAAGCACTAAGAAAATATAAAATAAAATAAACAAGCTACTAAGGGAACAAATTCTAAAAAATGAAGAAACTACTAAATCAAGAGAAAAAGGAAGTTTCTAAAACCCTTAATGAGTCAGAACAATTGATTATTAAGTTAAAAAGTCATCTCCAGGAAACAAAAAGAAAAGAGGAAATATTGAATAAAGAACTCAATGAAAAACAACAAATATGTAAGGTATTGGAGGATGAAATAGTTCAACTAAAAGGGAAATTAGAAAAGGAAGATATTAAGTCTAAGTTTGAAAACAACTCAAAAATCCTAAATAAAATTCTTAGCAGTCAGAGATCATCAAATGATAAAACAATATTAGGATATGATCCCTCTACAAAACAAGAAAATGACAAAATCAGCTATGCATATGTTCTTAAAAACCCCATAAGAAGAAAAGAAAACAAGACAAGAACAACACCATTGAAAACCATCCCAAATGAACAGAAATTTGTGCTTCCTACTAAAGAATAATATAACTAGAAGAATAGAATCATCAAAAGGAATCCCTCTAATAGAAATCAATATATGTTTCTTGGTTATTGTTATTCCTACAAAAATTTTGGACATAAAGTAATACAGTCTAAATCTTATAGAAAGTACAAACCAAGAAATGTCCAAAGATATGAAAGTAATCAGGATAATGCAGAAAGAAGAAATTATAAATCCTTATCTCCCTTACAAGACTACAATATTGAATGTTACAAATGCAACAACTATGGTCATAAAGCTAGTGAATGTATATTGTCAAAATATGACAAAAATATAAATATTCCCAATTATCAAAAAGTATGGAGGAAAAAGAAAAAATAGTGCAATGTTTCCCTATATGAAAGAAACCAAGGATGTCAGTCGTATATAGACAGTGGATGTTCCAAACACATGGTTGGGGATCAAATCAAATTTCTTAAGTTAAACAAGAAAGGAAAAGGAAAAGTAACATTTGGAGAAAATGTGTCAGCCAAAATACTGGGAAAAGGCACTGTCGGTTTAGGAAATAACAAAACCAAAGCATAAGTTGTACTTCTTGTATAAAATATCAAACCTAATCTCCTAAGTGTAAGTCAAACATGTGATCAGGGTCACATACTCACCTTTGATTCTGAGAAATGTGAGATCAGAAAAAAAAAAGACACTGGTAAGTTGGTAGCAGTTGCACCAAGAACATATAGTAATGTGTACATCCTTAATATAGATGAAGGAGAAAAATGTTCTTTAAGACAGGTAGATGAAATATGGTTATGGCATATATGGTTGGGAAATTTAAGCTTTGAAATCTTGATCAAAGCCAACGAGAAGGAAGCAATAAGGTATCTACCAAAAGTTATTAAGCCTTTAGATTCTATTTGTAAACATTGTAAAATAGGGAAGCAAAGAAGAGTTAGGTTCAAAACAAAAGAGCATTCCACAACAAAACCTTTAGAACTTATTCAAACAGATCTATGTGGGCCTACCAAAACTAAAATTACTTATGCTGGACATTATTTTATGTTGATTATTGATGATTACACTATATTGACCTGGGTATATTTTCCAAAAGAAAAATCATAAGCCTTTGAGAAGTTTAGAGCATACAAATCCCTTGTAGAGAATGAAATAGATCTTAAAATTAAATGTTTGAGATCAAAAAATGCAGGACAATTCACCTCTAAAGAGTGCATTCAATTCTGTGAAAAACAAGATATCAAAACACAATTTTCAACTCCCAGGGCTCCTCAACAGAATGGAGTAGTAGAAAGGAAAAACAAAATAGTTCAAGAAGATGCAAGAACCATGCTAAATGAAGCCAAGATTCTAGATAAATTCTAGAGAGATGAAATCTACACAGTAGTTCACATACTTAATCAAGCTCAGTTGAGACCCAACCATGAAAAAACTCCTTATGAACTATGGTTCGACACGCCAACTTCTGTAAAACACTTTAGAATTTTTGGAAGTAAATGTTACATTAAGAATGTTGAAGATAATTTAGGAAAGTTTTATCCAAGATCTGATGAAGGGATATTTTTAGGGTATTCACCTAATAAGAAATCATACAGATGTTCTAATATTAGACTACTAAAGATAGTGGAAAGTGCCAATGTAAAGATAGATGATCTAAAAAGGGGCATATCCCAAGACATATCAAAAATTGATAAAAATTCTCAGCAAGATGATGATGATGTAAAATCTTATCAAGAAGATGATGATAATGAAACACGGGAAAATAAATCATATATTCATGAAGAATACAATGAAGAAATGCCCTTGCCTAAAGCTCCATAAAAAATAGTTCAAAACAATCATCCTAAAAGTCATATTATTGGAGATAAAAATGCAGGAGTGGAAACAAGAAGGAGACTCAAATTTGACTCAGAGCAAGCAATGTTATCCCTGATAGAACCTAATTCATTTAAATAATCCAGCAAACGTAAAGATTGGATACAAGAAATGAATGAAGAATTAGACCAAATAGAGAAGAACCGGACTTAGGAACTAGTTCCAAGAACTAAGGACAAGAATGTTGTGGGAACCAAGTAGATCTTCAAGAACAAACTAAATGAAAATGGGGAGATTATAAAGAAAAAAGAAAGACTAGTTTTCAAAGGATATTCCCAAGCAGAAGGTATTGATTTTGAAGAGACCTTTGCTCTAGTAGCAAGACTTGAGGCCATTAGAATGTTCCTATCATTTGCATGCTTCAGAAATTTCAAAATCTATCAGATGGATGTCAAGTCAACACTCCTTAATGGAACACTAGAAGAAGAAGTTTATGTTAACCAACCAGAAGGATTTATGTTACCATAAAAGCTTGACTATGTCTGCAAACTAAAAAAAGGCCTTGTATGGTCTTAAACAAGTCCCCAGAGCATGGTTCTCAAGGCTTGATCAGTACCTACAGAAACAATGATATAAGAAAGGGACTACAAACAACAACTTATAAATCAAAATTGAGAATCAAAACATGATTGCCGTGGTGGTATATGTAGATGACATCATATTTGGAAGTAATCTTACTATACTAAGAAGAATGTTTGCAACCGAAAAGTAAGAAGAATTTGAAATGTCCATGCTGGGAGAACCGTCCTTCTTCTTAGGTTTACAAGTAACTCAAACAGAAAAGGGAATATTCATTTCCCAAGACAAATATATCAAGGAAATGATAAATAAATTCCAAATTGAAGATAGTAAACCTATGAGTACTTCCATGGTCACTAAATGTAAACTAAGCCTAGAAGATGACTCACCAAAAGTAGACCAAACAATGTACAGGTCAATGGCTGGAAGTCTACTTTATTCAACAACAACAAGACCTGACATCATGCAAGTTGTAGAAATCGTAGGGATATTTCAATCCGCACCTAAAGAAACTCACTTAAAATCAATAAAGATAATATTTAGATATCTTAAAGGCACCTTAGAACTTGGATTATGGTATCCAAAAGATAAAGACTTCAATCTAACTACATACATTGATGCAAATTGGGCCGGTAGTATAGATGATAGGAAAAGCACCATTGGAGGAGAATTATTTTTAGGCAAGTTTCTGGTAGCATGGATAAGTAAGAAAAAAACATCCATGGCAGAGGCATAATACATTGTTGATGCATCCTACTACACACAAGTTATTTGGATGAAGCAAACATTAGAAGATTTATAAATAAAATATGATGATCCCATTATTATTAATTGTGATAACACTAGAGCCATAAGTATCTCTAAAAATACAGTAATGCATTCTAAAACCAAACACATTCCAATTAAATACTATTTCCTAAGAGATTAGGTTACCAAAAAAGTGGTTAAATAGTGTATGTGGACACCAAAGAACAAATTGCAAACATATTCACAAAACCTTTTCCGAGGAGTACTTTTTAAAATCTTCAACATAAATTAGGAGTAATTCACAAACCTCATTAAAACCCTCATTCACTTTGAGACTTAGAGGCTCCGAACTTCAGGTAAATTTACATGTTCTAGGCTCCTTTTCACCAGAGTGGTCAGTGCCACAGTTGACCACCATTGGACTTGCCTATCCTCATCCAAAGGTCACCATGCATTGCCTATATCTTCAACAAAAATTAGGAGTAATTCACAAACCTCATTAAAACCATAAAAGAAAACATATCAGAAGAAAAGGGGCACATTCTCAGGGGGAGCATTGCCACAGGGAGAGTGAACAAAGATCCCCTCTGTCATTTCTGTCAAAGGGGGAGGAAATTTATAAGCATCAGAAATAAAAATATTTCAAAAAGAAAAGATTTCCATCAATGCCAAAGGGGGAGAATGTTGGACACAGTGGTACGATATTTTCATTGATTTCAACAGGGTGTAGAAGAATCCAGTATAAACCCAAATCTTAGAAGGAATAATCATATATGTTGATATATTTCTCGGGAAAATATTGGACCATCAGATCATGCAAAATCCAGAGCCTACATAGAAGAACCCCTTATGAAGGATCATGGAAATCTAATTGTCCATTCAAATTTCGGGAGTAATCGCAACCATCATATCAATTAGAACCATTGATCAAATCCAAGTGGAAGGATAGTGTAAGTTTAGGGACATCGAAACTTTGTCACTTCGACGAACATTGGAGAGAAGGCAAAGGCACAAACTCACGAAGTCATGAAATTCCTCCAAATGTTAGATCAAGAAGGGACTTCGGATGAATTCTCGACCATATGATCGAGTTTAGTGGAAGGAAAGTGTAAGTTTCAATATCCTAGATTCTTGTATTAAACAAACTAATGCATATCGTTGATCTAAGATCTCCTCGGGAGCAATACGAGTTGTTGGATCAGGTGGTCAACTCCGACACTGACCACTCCAAAACAAATGATCCTTGAACATGTAAGTTCACCCAAAGGTTGAAGCCCCAAATTGTTGAATTGAATGAGTGCCATCATATCTGAGAAATGCATGGTGACCATTGGATGAGGATAGGCAGGTCCAATGGTGGTCAACTTTGGCATTGACCACTCCGGTGAAAAGGAGCCTAGAATAGGTAAATTTACCTGAAGGTTGGAGCCCTAAAGTCCTGAAGTGAATGAGGGTCATTGGATCAATAATTTAGGTGAAAACTAGACCGTCCGATATAGAGTAATGATCCAAAAGAGAAATACATATGAAACTTCAGGAGATCCATGTAAGCAAGGATGCATGGGCGAATAAGATGATGAAAAGTGTCAAAATATATATGGAACATAAGGTCTGTGAAAGTCACAAATCAAGGTGACACATGGCACACTTATTACAGGTCCATATCATCATAGGTGACGATAGCACGCCACGTCAGTCTGGGATTACAACCTCTGGGGATGTTCAGCTTCTCCTACCAGAAAAATTATCAAAGCGTCGAAGGGCGAAGTCACAAACTAATGTTGGTTGTTGATCTAAGATCCTTTAGATTCACTCATGACCATTAGATCAAGCATAGTGGAAGGATAGAGTAAGCATGATATATTAACCGAAAGCAAGCATTCATTGTCATGTTATGACTTATTTGATAGATAAATATTTGGATATATTGAACTACCTCAGAGTTCGAATATCCTGGAGTCATGAATCTCTGATGCTCTGGAGTAAATGACAGACGTCCATCTCAACGTCCAAATTAAAATGCGATTGTTGATCTTAATAAATGATTAATCACATGTTTGGATTAACACCTAACCACCACCTGTGGTCGTATGGAATAGAGGTCCCAAAGTGTTTCTCTGTGAAATTTAACACACACAGTAAGAATTTTATCTCGGTCAAGAAGGAACATTGAACCATATATGATCTAGACTTTGTCCCAATTTATCTTAAGTAATCAAATACTTGTAATGCATTAAAAAGCTAATAAAAAAGCTTAGATCTAATCAATTTAAATTGAGAATGAAATAAAGAGACATGGGATCGAGTTAAAATAAATCGATCCATATCTGTGATCGATTTATGAAAAGTCCTCTCACTAAGTTGAAAATATTTCACGATAATGTATGAATAATAATGGAGGAAAAACAAATAGTATTATTTTTAATTTAAATGAAGAGGTGTAATGGTACAAACAAAGGGAAACAATGCTTCAACACTCACACCATTTGAAAGACTATATAGGCAAGAAATAATGGTGAAGAAGATGTTTCCATTCTTTCTCTTTATTTGTACCTTTCCCATTCCAACAATTTTGTATGGTGCATCATCACCCAAATGAACCTATCCAAAATCACCTTGAACATAATCTTGAAAATGTTTCCTATGGGGTGTCGCATGAAATAAAGTCCCTGAATCTACTACCCAAGACTTAGAAATATTATCTATAGAAAGAATCAAAGCATCTTGTAACAAATCACTTTCTATAGTTGCTTTCTAATTTTTTTCCTATTGTCCATCTCTTTGTTTCTTTGGAGCTCTGGAGTCTTTCTTCAGATGTCCTTTCTTCCCACAATTCCAACACTCTATATTTCCTATTCTGGATTTGGATCTACCCTTCCTAGAATTCACGCGGTTCCCTGAGCCCTTTCCTCTATTCTTTCATCCTCCCCTTTTCTCCATGGTCAATGCATTACCTAATGTCTCACATGTTCTTTTCCATCACATTTCCTCTCTAAGGATAACACCAAAAACATCATCAAATTCCAGAGTGTTTGAACCAGAGACAAAGTTACTTACAGCCATGACCAAGCCATTCCATCTTTCTGGCCATGAGAACAATATTAGAAGATCCCTACCCTCATCATCAAAGTCCATTTTTACAAAACTTAACTGATTAGTAACTGCATTGAATTCATATAAATTATCGGCGACAGGCCCACATTTTGACATCTTCATATTAAATAATCGATTCATTAGAAATACCTTATTGGACGTCAAGGGTTTTTCATACAGTTTACCCAATGCATCCATCATATCCTTCGTTGTCTTTTATTTTGAAATATTGAAAGCCACCGATGTTGCCATGCTCGGTTGTATTGTTCCCAGTGCCTTTTTATCAAGAACCTGCCATTCTTCATCCTTCGTGGTTGTTGGTTTCTTTTCTCTTCCTCCCAATGGTAGGAATAAATCCTTCTTATACAAATGATATTCCATTTTCATATTCCATAGCTGGTAGTTTTGGCCATTAAATTTCTTGACCTTAAACTTTCCCTCTTTTTCCATTTCTCCCACTCGAACCTTTCGCTCTAATACCAGTTGTTAGAAAAATAGGATCAAAGAGCAATCAAATAAAAAAAATGTATAAATAAAACACATAATATACACAATACAATAGATACACAAATATACGTGATTCACCCAGTGTGGGCTACATCCACCATAGAAATTTCCAAGTCCTTCCCTTTTATTATCTAGAAAAATGAAGGGATATAACTTTCAACACACCCGCTATAACTTCCTCTTCTTTCTCTCACAATATCCTCTCTCATAATACAATATTCGCAATAATACACAGATGCAATATAATTCCCTCATAAAATAGGGTTTCCTTCTAGGGAAAAAAACCCTAACATAACTTCTAATGTCATATATGTGACCTTATAATGAACGGTCTAGATTGACTACAAAATTACAATATTGGAATTGCAAAAAATAAAAAAAATCTAGGGCCATGAATTGTGTATCCCGCAATTTATTTTACCTACATATAAATTAGGAAGACAATCAGGCTCTGTAACCAACACCTGGAGGATCCCTTGCCTCCTAGCAGGGGGCACCTCCCTCATCGGTATACGATCGATCAATGTTTCTCTCACCACCACCGTCCATCGAACAATCAACCTCCAGCTAGGATCCCCACCTATGCACTTCTCTAATATCTACTCATCACGGATATGCGGCCACATGTACTCTACAACTCTATCCAAAACCGCCTCCATATTCCTTCGCAAGTAATCTACCTCTCAGACCATTGATTCCATATCATCTGCCACCTCAACACGTGTCGGACCCACACGAGGAGACTGTGATGGCCCAAACCCCAGATCATCATATCGTCGGTGCATTTGTCCCCGGTTCTCACCCTCTCGCTCCTCCTCTGCAACCCATACAAACTCGGCCTCTCGCCTGCTAGGCCCAACATCTGCATAAACACACAAACAGGTTGTATCAATATTTTCAACATCAAAGTATTTAAAATCAAAGAACATCTAAATACAAAAAGTAAAACAAAATCACCTCGGTGATCCCACAGCTCACCAGTCTATAGACGCATATCCGGGTTATGACAGAACTCCATCCCATGATATGAGAAATCTAGTATAATCTAATGGGTATAACTCCAGACCCCCTCAAAAGTGGGGGTGAAATGATAACCCACCTCGCCACCACCCTGGTGAGGAAGCAGTTGCGCCCACGTCATCATCCAAGTATCACGCTACGACAACGTATCCAAAATCACTCTCAGGCGTAGAAGAATCACCCTCTCCAAGATAAATGAGATCGGCACTGAACCAAACACAAACTCTCCACTCCGAGCAGAGACACACATGTCCAGTTGTGCTACCATGAAGGCCTACATCACATGAGCCTAGGCATACATCCGCCCCTCCATCGCTCGCTCTACGATCGCCATGTGTGCCCCAGAGATGTGTTGGGTCCCCAACAATCCAAAAATGTGTATGATCATCATGCAAAAAACCTCCATCTCCATGGAGTCTATAGAAGTTACGTTGATAGACCCATTGCTCATCACCATAGTCCCCGAATAGTGTCGGTCAACCATCGTTTCTACCATCACCCCCAGTGGAATCCTCGGTTGCATAGGTAACTCCATAGCTCGAAAAGGGAGCCCAGTGATGAAGTAGACGTCCATGTCAACTGTAATACATAGATCATGCCCTCACACCTCAAATAATTGTCACTCTGACCGCCACATCCTAATGATATACTCTAGTATGGCATCCTGCGAGCGTATCAGTGAGAAATCAAAAAATCGAAATAATTTGGCCCGAGAAAAATTCGGCTGAATATGGGGATCATCCCCTACAACCTTCCGTAAAGTATCCCAGTCCTGTTCACACCATTGAATCAGCATAGTATCTGTGCACTTAGTTACCTGCACCAAATCCAACGAAATTGAGTTAGTTTTTCTCAGCGCAAAAAACCAAAACACTCACCAAAAATTAGAATGCATTACCCATGTGGTTGTACCCCCCATAGTCGCACACATTTGTGTGACTCTCCAATACACAGTCACGTAGTTACTGTGTGCCAAATCCAGCAACAGGCATGCAAGCCATGTGCAGTTGTACTCTAGACAGTCGCCCACATGAGCACGATTGTTACTTTAATATTCATGTGCATGCAAGCCATGTACAGTTGTACTCCAGAAATTTGTCCACATGAGCACGATTGTTACTTTAATATTTGTGTGCATGTGCACGACTATCCATTTTACAGTCGCAATGACCCCAACCCCCCCTCCTCACAGTAATAAACACAATACTCGTGCAGATATGGGTGGGGGATATTGAGACAGTCGTGCATTCTATGTGCATCTTCATCAATATTACATGTGCACATGTGTGCAGGAAATAAGGTTTCTCCTGTGCAGCCCCTCCTTCCCAGTCATAAAATTGATCATATGACCCTCTGTACAGCCCCCAACCCTACCAAAAACATACCTGACCTATGCATGGGTTTCTGACGACTTACCTGGATCTCTCCCAAGCTTAATCTGGGTCCATAGGCTCTCGTACCACTCAAAAATGTCCACAAGCTCCACTCACAGATATCCACATACACAAGTACAAATGAGGTGGCATTGTGGTCCCCACGCCCATATATACACCCCTTTTTCCCACTTCCTCATCTTTGTTCAAGAGCTCAAGAGCTCCATTTTCTACATCATTCACACCGCTAGGATCCTAACTCTGTCACCTTCACCATGGTTCCATCAGTTACTCATTTTATCACCAAGCCTTGAGGACCCCTTTTTTCACCCCGGGGCTAGGTATGCATAATTCTCGCACATTTAATTCTTAAATACTTGTCATATGTACTTCATCTTCATATATGTTTCACATCGGGTATTTGGTTTTTCACATGCAGGTATGGGTCATCATCCTCATTAACACATTTTTTTTGGACTGCCCCACAACCCCTTCATGTATATGATCACAACTAGCATACACTCACGCCCTTTGCAAATAGCTTCATATCCCAGTAATACTCCTTGAAATTTATCCTTAGAATCCCCACACATGGCTCTGCAATACCATCACCTCCATTTCATTTAGTTACTTTCAATTAGTAGCATTCTCTCCACCATGAGTTGTCCCATGTATATTTACCCCTTAGCATATTGGCACTCATGTTGTTCTATCCATTAGGCTTGGGAGTCTTGGTAATGTTACACCCCAGAGTAAGACCCTCATACTTATTCCTCATCATTATGCTAACCACCCCATTATGGACTCCCACATCCTAGTTTTGGTTACCTTAAATGAACCTCTACATTATCATTAACCCTCCATATCATCCAACATCAATTTCCCATATGCAATTTCACTCTACATCAATCTACCTAGTATAGAAACCCACCCATGGAGCCCCCACCCTTCATCAGTTACATTCCCTACTTTCAACCCACACGGCCAAGCCATACCTCACTGGGGCACTTGTTTTTGTGCGTGTATTTTCAACCCAATTATTCTTTATATATTTGTATAAATCACATTCCAAGTTTCAGTAGGTAGCATAGATTTTTTCCATCACAATCGGTGGCATCCTTTTCTTTGGCACACAACAACCCATGTCTCCCTTGGTTGGGTCATGTCATTTTCATCACCATCTCTGCAAAGTTATCTCTACCATAGAAAAATACTGACTAGCACTAACACTCTTGTCCTCAATATCTATATTTTGACCTATCATCCACTCCTTTGCAGTTGTACACATTTAGCACAGTTTACCTAATATTTGGGCATCCCCCTAACACTAGATCGTGTTTTACAGTTGTTGCCATCATCCTGTTTTCCCCATCCAAGGGAAGTTCTAACATATCATCTAGTTTGAGCTCCATCCATGTCACGAGTTCATCCATATTTCATCCATACAATCCATGATAACATTTTGATCAAATCGACCTCAAGAATCCCTTTGCTTCTTGCAGTCACGCACCCTTCCTTATCGACGTTAGCACAAGTTTCCAGAAAGGTGGAAGTATCTTGGATCCCATTCCCCTATCAATGAGAAGTCACAGATGGAACAGACAGAGTCATTATTTCTTTTTGATTTCATTGATCCCCATAACATTCAACTCCGACAAAGTTTCATGTTGCGGTGGGTATTACTATGCAACCGTTGCAGTTTTTCAGTCATCGTCAAAGACCTCTAAAAATTTTAGGCCATAAATGCCTTCACATTATCGACAACTTACACCAATTTCAATTTATCCACAATTGTCGGGTTCCTTTTGTCACTTGGGTGAGAAAAAAGAGGACCCTTGATTTCTTAGTTCGACTAGCTAAACAACACATAACAATGGTTAGCAGATTATTAAACCTACAAACAATGAAACATATATCAAAGAAAAAGAAAATGATAAAACAGAAGCATGAATTAAACAACTATCAATAAGAGATGCAAGTCATTGAACACAAAGAGTTGGTATCCAATAGACACTAGTCTTCTTAATTTGAGAACACCAAGAGGAGAAATGTGGGATTTTTTAATCCCATATTCCTCCTAAGGGAGTGCTCTTGAATCCCTCAATGTAGAGCTTGTACTCTCCTATTCTAACTTGAAAATGGTGAATAATTGTATGGAAAAGGCTTCCCAAGAGGTGGAAAGTTTTTTCCTTGCCATACTTCCTCAAATTGTTCTTGAGAGAGGAAATGGTTTCTCCAAGAAGATTTGAACAACATAACACTACAATGAACTTCCTCTCCTCTTGCATACAATGATCCTCTCTTTATATGAGGATTGATAGATATTTTATAACTAGTTTCAAATGTGAATGGGGAGGTGTTTGAAGGTACCTCCCATACTTTCAGTGATCCCAAGGAGAAATTTTAGGGCGATTTTTGGGTATGGTCGAGATGTACTTCATCCCAGAAGTGGTTGAGGCCCAAAAAAAATCATCAATGCATTGTTGTGCACTATGCACTGTGCATGGACCGTTCACTGTGCACAGACCATGCATTGTGCGCAGACCATACATTGTGCTTGTTGTACATTGTGTTATCCCGCGCGGATGTATGTGCATTGTCTTTTTTGAATATGCATGGAAATTCAGGATATTTTTTGCATAGTTTTGTGACTATCTCACCAATTTTGATTTTGATCCTCCTATAATTATTGGTTGTATGTTATATTTGTTTTGATTGTTTCTTCATAGGTTGTTTGTATTTGTATGAGGAATTTTTTGGTGATAATAACGAGTTTTCCTTGAGATCCCCATAGTGAGATTCTCGATTACCTGTGCTAGAGAGGCCCTAATAAACAAATGGTGTGGACTAATGGACTAAGTAAAGTGAAGGGGGGACATTCATCAGGTCAACCTTGATAAAAGAATGGTACAGTATGATGGAATGAGATCATTGAAGGGGGTACATTCCTTGGGTTAGGTAGGTTGGTGGAAGAGATTTGGTGGAAATCGAGACAACTGTAGGAGAATGCTAATGGGATATGTATCTATGTTTTTGGTGAAAAGAACCTATGTATTTATGGTTTGGGGGGCCATAATGCCTATGTATTTATGTACCTTGTTTGTTAATATATAAAATTGCCTTCAAATTATCTTAGTTATTGATAAAATGACCTTCAAATTCTCCTAGTTTTCATGGGAATTCATCCATTTATTATACACATATACTTATGGGTGGTTCCTAAAATTTTCCCTATCCATAAGTAGTAACAATGGTTCCAATCACCACCGTCAATAGCACAAATAACACTATAAGAGTGAACCCGCTAAGCATAGAAACCTAAATCTAAGGAAGAGTTTCCATAACTTTCCCCAACATTATTTCTACTCTACAATATGAAAACTACAAGAAAAATAAAACCTTTATTGGCTTCTATATCCCACAAATCCCCTCCCAATCAACCAAAAAAAATTATTTTATAACTCACTTTAATCCTTACATATTTTCCCTTTTTCTCTTCTTCTACTACTATATTATCTACCATTTTCTCTTCTTCTTCCTAATTTTCAAACTCAACTACATCCTCAACCTTATCTCTAGATAAACTAAAGTTTCTTAGTATGTATAATAGTGATGGATTTCTTCTGAGGTTCTTGTTAGTTTTGTTGTTGTGGTGCATTCCAAAAGTAACAAAAATGGCTCCAATCACCGCATTCAACAACAAGAATGACACAATTGGGGTGAGCTATCTAAGGATATCAACCCACATATGAGGCATAGCTTCCATAACTATCCCAAAAGAAATCCCTTCCTTTACCAAGAGAAAAGAAAGAAGGATTTTTCCTTTACTAAAGAGTAAATAAAGAAGACATTTTCCTTTATTGAAGAGTACAGAAATAAATCATTTCATTTACCTAATAAATCATAGGAAGAAGCAATAGAAGAAGAAACTTTGATTCAAAAATGGGAAAAAAACACATTCATAGAAATATGGGAGAAATCTTAGAGACAATACATATCAATTGGGAAGGAAGTGGGATATCCAATGGAGGGTCATTGTTTGATTGTTTCCTTTCCTGGTTGGCTAGTTTCTTAGCTCTCTCTAAGGGTTTTCCCTTCCTAGTTAGGTACGTAGGTACATCAAGGAGATCCCTTCCTTCTAGTTGGGTCTATATTTTTGCCTTAAACCTATCTCAATGTGGGAAAGATGGATAGAATGGGAACACTCTATCTAGTATTAAGATTATTTCCTCATTGAATTAACATATTATTCTTCAATGAGAGAAATAAGAGAGATTGATTAATAATTAATTAAAAAAAGTTGTTTTCAATAAATAAATGGCTTAGTGCTATAATAATAATGGGGAAAGTGTTTTCATGGCTTTGAGTGGCTTGCTCTTACTTTACATGTCATATCCTTGGCACTCATCTTTGCATGCATCACCATTCTCATTCTAAATTTAGGAAAAGGATTAGATACAAATTGCAAGAAAAATAAAACCTTTCTTGTCTTGGATTCCAAATTCACAACTTCCCTCCTAGTTAACTAAAAATTAAAAATAAAAATAATTGTATAGATTTATTTAATCTTTACATTAAATACATTCATTCATTAATTATAATAACAACTGTGAGTCATTAAATCTCCAAAAACATTGAATAATTATATGGAAATCATACTGCATAATAAGGATGGAGACAATTAGGAAGGGGAATAGAAGGATGGGTGCAAGAAATAAGGGGCGAGAAAAATAAAAGAGGTGGTACTAGGGAGAAGAAGTATGGTGGAGAAAATCAATATGAGTCATTAAATCTCCAAAAACATTGAATAATTATATGGAAATCATACTACATAATAAGGATGGAGACAATTAGGAAGGGGAATAGAAGGATGGGTGCAAGAAATAAGGGGGGAGAAAAATAAAAGAGGTGGTACTAGGGAGAAGAAGTATGGTGGAGAAAATCAAAAGGGAGGAAGGGATGATGATAATAAATATGGTGATGACTACAAAGGTGATGGTGAAGACAAGAAGGGTGATTGAAAAAAAAAAAAATCTATAATACTAGATATGTCATTGAGTATGTCTTGTTCATGTATTATCAAGGCCACCAAAATCAAATAAGGTAATATGTGCATTGTGGATTTTCTTGCATGGGTGAGAAAAACTTGTTTGTTAAGATAGGTTGTAAGATAAAAAAAACAAACAATTTTTAGTTGTGGGACAAGCACAAGAGTATTACTATGCAAAAATAAAACAATAAAGCATGCATGCAACTAAATTATAAATTTAACCACAAGAATGCCATTTAAATACAAGAAATTGTATGGAAACAACAATACTCATATATCAGTCCAATGGAAAATCATAAAATGAGTAAAATCACTTGGGAAGAATGGTTGGATGAAAATGGGCTCCAACACTCTCCTTGGGATGGGTCCTTTTGCTTCTTGAAATCCCTCTCTAATAATGGTGAATGAAGAAGTATTTTTTCTTTGAGGATATAATAGAAACAAGAATGAGGGTAATGAATGGTAGAGATGAGAGAGTAAGGTATATTGTATCCAATATTATTTCTCCAACATCACCTTACAATTCTTCTTGTCTTCAAATGCTACCCCATGTATTTCATTTATAGGGAAATTATGAACATCATGAAGAACTAGCTTCAATGTGAAAGCTCTTCATTCAAAATGGGTTCCCAATGCTTGAAAGAGACTTTGGGAGGCCAAATTAGTCTTCATTAATAGGATGACAGTTTGAATTTATCATGTACATCAACCTAGAGCTACCTGAGTCAGGCCTACAACCTTAAATGCATCGAAGATCTTGCATTCACTAGTGTAGACAAAGTTGTATGGGCTTCAAAGGATATCATTTGCAAGTTGCATGAGTGTGAATGATGGCATGTCACATAAGTTTACAAAAACCCACTTTGAAAGGTTTTTTCCTTGCTCTTTGAGGTGATGTAAAGTAGCCATGAGGTAGTGTTATTATTTTTCATTATTTCCAATTGATGATTCTTCTAAATGATCACTTGAACGTCTCTCGTCATCAAAATTGAGGTGATAATATTTATCCCTTGATGTGTGAGGTTAGGATCTTCCATATTTTTAAATACATCATTGTTGCATGTCCCACATACTTGTGATTGTAAGGAATACTATAGAGAGAGAGAGAGAGAGAGAGAGATCTTTGACCAAGAATAAAGGACTAATTGCAAAAAAGTGATGAAACCCTCCTAAAAAACAACCAAGCATACCTTTGTGGGTGATCTCTTATACAAATGAGGAAGCCATTCCCATGCATATGAAATTATAAAAGAACATTACAATAGAACACACATTTTGTTTTTTATTATGTCTAAACATTGTGATCCACATATATGGTAATAACAATGGTAATGACTAGATCATAGTGTTGTAACTAAAAAATCGTTTTTGTGGAAACATTTGTTTCCCATGGGTGCACAAGTAAGTGCAAAGGAATTCTCACTAGGAGGTCCCTGGAGCCTGTAGGGATCCATCTAAACAGAGTTCCCACTCAAGGGAATTGAAATCCATACAAGACCATGTTCATTAATTGGAACTTGAATATTGCAACTATTCCAATGTAAAACTCACCTCAATGTGATAATGATAAAATGTTGAACATTAGGGGGCCTACTAAATTAGAAAGAAATAATGACCAACCTATTTGAGTTCAAGGATTGCAATTTTGAACTCCAATATTAAATTAGCATCACTTATATATGCATGCACGCCAACCTTTAATAGTTCTAGAGACACACAACTCAATCTCTTAGCTACATAGAAAATATCAAAGATAAAAAGGTAGTGTTATATGGAGTTCAAGTAAGCATGCATCAGCTCAAAAAGTGGCAAGAAGAGGAGTAATGCATGCTATAATACCTTGCCAATATGAATGAAAGAGAAATTCAATGTGATTTTGTGGCCCTATCAAACTGTCAATCTACAAGTACATCACTCGAAAAGAATATTGTTGCTTCTTTGAATAACTTCATAGGCTTGCACCTTGCTGCGGAAAAAGTGACAAAGATGTTGCATCCCTCCACTCGGAGACATAGGTTCACATCAACCCATGGAATATATTATTAGAGGCAAGGTAATTGCAACTGGAATAACTCCTAGGATCTCTAAGGAGGCCCTAAAAAAACATATTCCAAACCCTTCCAAGGAAATCAAATTTGATTAATTTTTTCTTTAGTACACTTAAGAGAGGAGTGGGCCCATGCATATGGAATTAGTGTCATATGATGTTCATTTTGAACAATTGATATTTAGGTGCATCATAGGAATATCTTCTTAGCATGAGGTGTGGTCAACCTACTTAGAAGTCAAATCACATGGTTGACTATGACCATAGTAAAAGAAATATTTTTGTTTATAATATTATTTTAAAAGGAAAGGAATAAAGAAAGGAAGTTGAAAAGTTCATAACTGCCAAGAAATCACAAGAAAAATATGAATAGAAAAGTTATAAATGAGAATCAACTTGTTGTGTAAATTTATTTTGCTTGTTGATACTTTGTAATATCTTTTATAATATTTTAATGAGAAAAATCCCTCAGAGCCAATTTCGAAGGAGGAGCATTGGTGTATAGCACTGTGTATGATGAGAACTCTTTCTATTGTTTATGTTATTATTGGGATCATTGTAACATTGTATCTTTCTATTGAAGACTTTTCTGCACGAGATTATAATTCTTTCTTTAGTTTTTTTAAATGTTTGATTTGGGATGGTGAATGTAAGGTTGTGGATGGTAATGCAAAAACAATTTTTTTCCTTTTTCATTCTTTTTCATATGCATATATTTCTACATTTCTTGATTAGCTTCCCATTCCTGAAATACTCACATAAATATATAAGTAATCTTGTATTCATTTTTTAACATATGCTCCTAGATAGGATATGTAAAAAAGGGTTGCACTATACATATATATTAACAACATTCTAAATTTTCCACTCCATACTTCTTTTCACATTCGATAGTAATGGATTTTGTGCCAAAATCTAAATGGTTTCCATATTCCAAATAGTGTGAAGTATAATTGGGATTGTGCATCATCGAAAACTTGTACTGTTGAGAAGGGAACTTTTACCACAACAACATGAGGATATATATTTTTCCAAAGTAAATCAGTGCATTCAGTGTTTTTCACAAGTGGACTACCCACAATGTCTAATCATAGGTTCCGCAAAGAGAGACCTTGTAGAAGAAATCCCCTCATAAGAAGACCCTGTAGATGTAAACTCCACAAAGTAACTATGGAATTGTGATTTAAAGAAAGAGAAAATCATCATGTCATCGATAATATAAGGTTTATCAACTATCCAATGTATTACCATGAGACATTATGGATGAAGCAGGCTAACAATGGGATCAAGGATGAACTGAAACTAGTTGTGATAGGGGATTTCTAGGATGATCATATGGTTTCAAATATTGTCTATTATAAGAGTATACTAACATGGTTTCATGAGGTTTCACATAAATTAAGGGGGTGGTTGGAGAACTTGGTGAGATGAAAATTGAATTTAATCCAAGATCCTAACTGATCAAGAAAAGGTCATATAGAATTAACCCACACTATAAAGAGTACATGAAGTAGGAGATCAACAAATTGATTAATTCCTAGTTTATCTTTCCAACAGAGAAATCCAATTGGATTGATATAATCATGATAAGGGAAATAAAATAGGTAGAATTTATGTTTTTGTAGACTTCCATGGACTCATTGATACCTAGGTACATGACCCATTTTCGACACAATTTAGTGATGAGATATGGGAAATAGTTGCAAGGAATAAGACATACACTTTAACAGATAGATTTTCAATCTATCATTAGATACAGATAACCGACGAAGATAATAAAAATATGACATTTTCTATAGAATGGGGGTTGTACACCTACAACACAATTCCCTTCATACTAAATAATGTGCCCACTATATTTTCCAGACTGGTGGTTTCTACATTCCAAGAATACATTAATAAGTTATTGGAGGTGTGCTTTGATGATTGGATCTTGTAAATTTTATTAAAGGATTAATGGAGCAAGAAATTTTGGGACCAATTTGGGAATCATGTAGGAGAAAACCACGTGACATGTTAGTTAAGGAGTAGTGTGCATAGAATAAAGGAAGGCATTTAGTGCATTTTCAAGGCTTAGCGTGCCAAAAAGGAGGAATAAAGTTAGAGGATGTTAGGCATTTTGGTCCAATTTGTAATGAGCTAAGCCCTAGTGTCAATGTATAAATATGTAAGAGTCGGTGTGTTGTAGTATCTCTTTAATTGATGTCTTTGGGTCTTTTGGTGTCATTTTTTAGGTAAGGGGGTACTACATGAGATATGAAGATCATAGAAGGGAATGAGTAGGCACATAGGGGAATGGAAAAGGAAAGTAGTATGAGTCTGAGGGAATACTATAATTTCATAGTGTGCCTAATTTGCACTGTAATGAATTCTGAATAATAATATGAGAATTCGTTCATTGTGGATGTAGCCCAGTTTGGGGTGAACCACGTTAAATATGGTGTTCGTGTGTTCTGATGTGTTTATTGTTTTGATTATTGAGCACATTTGATGAATGGTAAAATGAATGGGTGATTAATATGAATATGTTATCTAATGATTCCACGTACATGGTATAAAGAATGAATGTTAAGTAGGATGGTTAGAATGAATGCCTCACATTCCTCCATGATTTTGAAAACTTGGTTCCTGTCGTCCCCATAGATACCTCAAGTGAGACTTCACCTGCTTGCGGGTGATTTCAAAAGGTCCAATATCTTAAGGTTTCTATTGGTGGTTTGATGTTGAACCTCAGGTCTACCCAGTGCATGCCAACAAATTGTTTCATTTCCGGGACTTGAACCCGAGTCTCTTGGGTGAGAGTTGAGTATCCAAACCAACTAGATTTAGATCACCACATTTCATTTTCCAGCAGGAAATTGTCAACTACGGAACATAATTATAATAATACAGAACATAAAGGATTGGAAATCGTGTATGCACTGCAGAAGTTTAGACATTATCTACTTGGTTCACATTTTAAAATGTACATGGATCATTTTGCATTGAGATATTTGGTCAATAAGAAATTGTTGGGGGGGGATTTATGAATATGGATATTACTATTTCATTAGTATGAATTTGAAGTGATTGTGAAACCATGGAAATTGAACTCGGGACTAGATCATTTTTCGTGCATACTATATTCAGGGGAAGATGTAGGAAATTTCGATGGCAGTCTGCCATATGCACACATATTTGCAGTATAGATGGTTGATGACTATTTTTCATATATAGTCCAGTTCTTGAGTACAGGAGTAAACCCACTTGATTTTACAGTTGCGCAGAAGAGGCGCTAGTTAGTAGTGAAGGCAACAAACTATCAACCAATAGCAAGAAATTTGTATAAGTTAGGCATAGATGGTATTTTGAGATGATGTGCATTAGAGCATGAAAGAAATATGATATTGTCAGAGGCACGTGAAGGATTTTCAAGAGGTCATTATGCAGGGAAAGAAAAAACCAAGAATATTTTGTTCACAAGAATGTGGTGGCCCACCCTTCACAAGGACGCTAAGGAATTCTATCAGACTTGTGATGTTTGTCAGAGTATTGGGAACCATCTAGGAGATATGATATTCCTTTAGTATCGCATTTTACATTAAAGGGTTTTGAAAAAAGCACAGATGATTTTTTTGGACCGATCAACCCACTCGCGAAAAGGTCAGGAGAGAGATATATAATTATTGTGACATATTACCTCACCAAATGGGCCAAAGCATAAACTGTCAGAGACTGTAGTGCGAATACTATTGCATGATTTATTTTTTAGAATGTGGTGACAAGGTTTGGATGTCCGAGAATCCTTATAAGTGATCAGGGAACTCATTTTTTGAATAATACAATTGTCTCATTGAAAGGGAAACTTTAGGTTCATCACCATAAAAGTACACCTTACCATCCTTAGGAAAATGGAACAGTGGAAACAATCAACAATATCCAAAAGCATGCATTGAAAAAGGTATGCAATGTAAGTCGAGATGACTAGAACTTGAGGATTCCAGTAGTGCTATGGGTGTATAGGACTACAAGTAAGAAGTTGACAGGATAGACACCATTTATATTAGTGTATGGCTAGGAAGCAGTTATGCCTATGGAATTAATTGTGTCAAGTTTGTGCATTGTCACATTGATAGAGATTATTTATTTAGGCGTAGTAGAAAGAAGACTGTCAGAGCTAATAGAACTGGAGGAAGATTGTTTTGTCACGGGATTCCATCAGCAAGTTTAGAAAGTGTGCGAGAAATCATGGCATGACAGGCACATTAAACAGAAGAAGTTCCAAACAGGAGACTTGGTTTTTCTCTATGACAGCAAGTTTTCGTAGCACCCTAGAAAGTTCCAAATGCACTGGTTAGGACCATATGTGATAATATTTGTGACAGTGGAAAGTGTTGTTTAGTTAGATAAAATGAATGGGGAAGTTGTGGAAGGATTGTTTAACAGTAGTCAGATGAAAATGTATAGTGATAGTTGTGATTCCCCGCACTAGTCTGAGCATGCATAATGTGTACTATAGTACTTGTCTAATAGTATTTGCATTATAGAAAGAAAACTAAAAGAAGAAAATCAATAAAAGATTTTGAGACAAGAGACATAAGGTTGAAGTTACACATAAGGTATTGTTAAAATAGTTAAAATAGTAAGGAGATAAACCAAAAAAATGTTGTAGAGATGTAGAAAGAGGAAGGAATTGTTCGTGGGAAGGAGGATTGAATTGTGACAAAGATCTGTGCAGAGGGCAGGAAAATCATTAAATAACATACATGACAGGACAAGCATTAAAGAGGAAACATGAAGGCGAGGTAGTGGAGACGTGTAGTCATTAATGAAAAACGACAAGAGTATTTTGACAGGAAAGAAAATATAGTGTATGATCCAGCAGAGGATATGAAGTTAATGAAGAGTTAAGGAAATAATTGAATGTGAATGAAAGTGGATTAGAATGCAAATTTGGGTGCTGAGAAGAATGGAAACAACTGGCGACAGGCTATAAAAGCATATGATGGGTCGATAGGAAAAGGTTATTGTTGTTCGAGAATTAAAAGAGACATAAAGAGTTGAGAAATTTTGACAGAGCCAAGAAAGTATGTTGCATATGTGAGTTAATTGCAGAGATCAATGGTTCCACCGAAGATAGGAGAATCCTCATCATGGAAGAAGAAAAACTGCACCAGGAAGACATCGGTACCTATATAAAAGGAAACCCAGGGAGCGTTAGTGTCAGGGCCAAGCCTGATTAAATTTCCAAAGGATTATTTTCCACCCAGGAAGTCAACAGCAAAGAAGGTTAAGCTACCAAAGGAGCCAAAGTATGAAATTGTCGAACCAGATATCCCAACGAGGGTAATCATTGAAGGAGATATGTTAGGTGTAGTAGGAAATATGAAGTTTGCAGACCATGACTTTGTATACATAAAGAAGTTTCCATAGTTAGCACAATATAAGTACATGCGCACAAAAATCAGCCTGAATTTATAGGAAGTTATAGTAGAGCCACAGGAGTGGGCAGTGAGGCTCGAGAAAACATGAATTTTGAATCTATTAGAGATTCACATTTTGGTAGGAGCACAGAGATCAACATCTACGTCAATTTGTTATTGAGATGCATCCATCGAGTATTTTTATGGTTGGATAAGCCAATGTCAATAGACACTCAACTCATTGTGTGTATCATTGAGTTATCATCAACAAGGGAAGACCCATTGCCATTATTCACGGACAAATATAAGGAGAAATACTTGGAGCAGAAGATGAAGGATAAGTATGGAACACATAGAGGAGCATGCGGTTTGGACGTTGCAAGTATTAATGATGATATTGTCAGGTTCAAGAAGAAGGTTTTGACCTATACATTATTGGGGAAATGTCACAAAGATCAAGTACCAATAGGTGTAATAGTAGCAGATGATAAGTGCATCGCAAGAGTTCAAATGAATTAGGTGATGTTCTTAGTAAACCAATCTTTGTTGGATTGCAGGGAGGCACAATATAAAGGAACATAATTCCATTATGCATGGCTATTGGTATTGATTACATTAGTGTCTTGGAGGGAGCCGAAATCCACTCAATTTATGGGAGTTGTGAAGAAACCATGTTTCGAATAAATACATGTCAACATGTAGCATATTGAGCACAAGGAAAGAAAGTTGGATAATAACATCACTTTCTATGTTTACAAGGAGATAATTCGGTAGAGTATTTAGTATACACCGCGCATACTACCACAGGTAGTGGAAGCATACAAGGAGATTGCGTATTTTAAAGTTGGAAGAAACCATATGTATATCCATGCCAAGAGGGACCCATATCAACAGTGGTTGACAACCAGATATAGGTTGATAGGATATGAGGTTGGAAAAATGATAGAATAATGGGAGGAAGAATGGAAAACCCCAATACCGAAAATGGAGCATCCGGAATAATGACTACCAGAGAATGATCCGGGAGAAGAAGAATAAAAAGGATAAGGAAATGGCACAGGAGACACACAAAAAATAATATCACACCTTGGAGAGAAGAGGAAAGAACATGATAAATGGAAATTAGTACACCAACGCAAGAAGAGGAAAGCATTCAAGGAAGTGGCCACCTAGGCCCTGACAAAATATGACCTAGAGAAAATAGTTGATCAAGTAAAGGAAGTGACAGACGAAGTGTTTTAGCATGCAGTGAAAAAACAAGAGGAGATACACACATATGTGCAAGAGAAGATAGCTTCATTGCGTCATCTTTTGGAAGCATCCAAGATAGCACCAGAACAAAGGACAGAGGAAGAATAGATGGAGAGTAC
Source organism: Picea engelmannii (assembly GCA_009831015.1). Taxonomy (NCBI): domain Eukaryota; kingdom Viridiplantae; phylum Streptophyta; class Pinopsida; order Pinales; family Pinaceae; genus Picea; species Picea engelmannii. The sequence goes on along the minus strand of ML791695.1, from coordinate 405,335 downwards.
AACGAATGTTACAAAAGAAATATTGGCGACTGGAGAGTACAACGAATATTATAGACCAAAGAGTACAACAAATATTACAGAAGATTACATAAGCATTCAACGAGATTTCAAAGCAAGTGCTGACAAGGGTATGTAATGTAAGTCGAGATGACTGGGAATTGAGGATTCCAGTAGTGTTATGGGAGTATAGGACTACAAGTAAGAATTTGACAGGACAGACACCATTCATATTGTTGTATGGCCATAAATCATTTATGCCTATGGAATTCATTTTTTTTTGGTTGCACATTTCCGCGTTCATAGAGCTTATTGATTCGAGCGCAGTAGAAAGAATATTGTTAGATATTGTAGAACTCAAGGAAGTCAATTTTTCCATAGGATTCCATCAGCAAGTTAAGAAAGTGCACAAGAAAGCCTAGCATGATAGACACATTAAATAGAAGAAGTTCCAGACATGAGACCTTGTTTTGCTCCATGACAACAAGTTTTTGTATCACCCTGGAAAGTTCCAAATGCACTGGTTAGGCCCATATGTGATAAGATTTGTGATAGAGGAAGGTGTTGTTTAGTTAGAGAAACTGAAAGGGGAATTTGTGGAAGGATTGGTTAACGATATTAAAATAAAATTTTATAGGGAAATTTGTGCTTCGATGCACTAGTCTGAGTGTGTAGAATGTGTACTATAGTACTTGTATAATAGTATTTGTATTATAGAAAGAAAAAATATAAGAAGAAAATAAATAAAAGAGTTTGAGGCAGGATACAAAATGTTGAAGTTATGCATAATGTATTGTTCAAGCAGTTAAACTAGCAAGGAGAAAAACTAGAAAATGTCGTAGAGATGTAGAAAGAGGAAGGAATTATGTGCATGAAGGAGAATTGAATTGTGACAAATATCTATGCAGAGGGTGGGAAAAACATTAAAGAACATACATGACGGAACAATCATTAAAGAGAAAACATGACAACGAGGTAGTGAAGATGCATAGTCATAAATGAAAAATGGAAAGAGGATTTTGACAGGATGAAATATCTAGTGTATGATCCACCGGAGGATACAAAGTTAATGAAGAGTTAGGGAAAGAATTGAATGATAATGCAAGTGTATTAGACTACAAATTTGGGCACAAATAAGAATGGAAACAACTAGCGACAAGATATAAAATCATATGAGGGGTTGATGGGAAAAGGTTATTATTGTTCAATCATTCAGATGGACAGAAAGAGCTAAGCGAGTTTGACAGATCCGAGCAAGTAAGTTGTAGACATGAGTTAATTGTATAGATAAATGGTGCCACTGAAGACAAGATAAGCCTCATCACAGCAAAAGAAACAATGCACCAGGAATACATCGATGTCTATATTCAAGGAAACTTCGGGAGTGTCAGCATCAGGTCCAATACCAATTAAATTTCTAAAGGATTATGTGCCTCCTAGGAAGCCAACAACAAAGCAAGTTAAGCTACCAAAGGAGCCAAAGTATGAAATTGTCGAAATAGATATCCCACCAAGGGTAATCATTGAAGGAGATATGTTAGGTGCAATAGAAAATATGAAGTTTTCAGACCACAACTTGGCAGATGTAAAGAATTTTTCTAGAGTTAGCACTAGATAAGTACATGTTCACAAAACTTGGCCTAGATTCATAGGAACTTATAGTAGAGCCACAAGAGTGGGAAGAAAGGATGGAGAAAACAAGAATTTTGAATCTATTAGATATTTTTCATTTTGGTAGGAGCACAAAGATCAACATTTGCATCAAGTTGTTATTGAGTTGTGTCGATGGAGGATTTTTATGGTTGGATAGGCTTGTTCCTATAGACGATCAATGCATTTCACAAATAACTGGTTTACCATAAACAGGGGAAGATCCACTTCCATTATTCATGGACAAATCAAGGAGAAATCCTTGGTGGGGAAGATGAGGGATAAGTGTGACACACATAGAGGAGCATGTAGTTTAGATGTTGCAAGTATTAATGATGGTACTCTCAGTTTCACAATGTGTGTGTTGTCCTATAAGTTGTTGAGGAAATGTCGCAAAGATCAAGTACCAGCAAGTGTAATAGTAGCAGCTGAGAAGTGCATCGCAAGAGAACAAATGAACTGGGTGACATTCATGGTAAACCAATTCTTGATGGATTGTAAGGAGACACAATATAAAGGAACATAATTTCATTATGAATGGAAATTGATATTGATTTCATTAGTGGCTTGGAGGGATCCAGAAGACACTCAATTTCTAGGAGTTGTGAAGAAACCATGTTTGGCAACAAGATATGTGAACTTGTGGCATATTCTGCACAAGGAAAGACAGTTGGATACACGGAGATAATTCGGTAGAGCATTCAAGATACATTGTGTATACTACCATAGGTAGTGGAATCATACAAGGTGATTGTTCATTTTAAATCAGGAGGACACCATATGTCTATCCAAGCCAAGAGGGACTTGGATCAACAATGGTTGATGAACAAATACAGGTTGACAGTAGATGTGTTTGGATATATGATAGAAGACATGGAGGAAGAATGGAAAAACCTAGTACCAAAAAAGAGCATTCAGAAACACAACCACCAGAGAACAATCCAGAAGAAGAACATGAAGGACAAGGAAATGGTGCAAGAGACACAAAGAAAACAACACCACACCATGTAGAGAAGAGGAAATAACATGATACGAAAAAATCAGTACACCAACGCAAGAAGAGGAAAGCATTCAAGGAAGTGGCCACCCATTCCTTGATAGAATATGACCTAGAAAGAATAGGAGATGAAGTAAAGGAAGTGTTGGATGAAGAGTTTCATCACACGATGAAAAACAAGAGGATATACACATGTATTTGCAGGAGAAAATACCTTCATTGCGTCAACTTTTGGAAGCAACCAAGATAGCACCAGAAAAAAGGACGAACGAAGAACAGATGGAGAGTATAGAGAAAATTACAAAAGTAAGATTGGAGGCCTCTCACCCATCAAAAGTATCAATTGATCACCAAATGATAAAGATGTCACCAGGGGCTATAGATTTCCCCTCGATAAAGATGCAAGATCAAGCACAATAATTAAGTCATATTGACTTAGTCTTGTCAGTTGTTGATGAATATATTAAAGGGTTTGTATAGAAGTGTTACGAGGCAGATAAATTTACGTGCAATGTTGACGACGATGGAGTTGACCAAAGTGACAAATGATAAGGTAGCATTGCAGATAGAATACAACAAAGATATGATGGAGTGGGATGAGGTTGAACAAAAAGAAGAAAGGCTACAACAGGAAATCTAGAAGGTTTATAGCGACATGACATAGGTCCTAATGGAAGTAGAAGCTCCATTAAAATAGCAAGTGTCGAATATTAGCGAAGCCATTTAGGGATTCTGCATGAAGATAGTAGACTTAGAATCACGTACTACGCCAAGCACTTTGCCTAAGGAAATGGAGTAAAGGGAGAATACAACGACAAAAACAATTGAAAGTATCAAGAATTTAGAGGAGGAGTGTGCCAAGTTGTATGAAGAAAGAACACAAGTATGAACTCACCTAACAAAAGATGCAAAGTTGCAAGGAATGGAGCATAAGTTACAGGTTGCGTAGTAGAATGTGCAAAAGTTTAAACATGTGATGAGCAATCTGCCACCAACAAAAAACATGGTTGCAATCACATAGAATAAGAATTTTAACTTAGACATAAACCAAATGAGATAATAACAGCAGGCTCATGCATAGTAGATTGAGATGTTGCAGGAAGAAGCGTTATGAGTAACATAGAAACTTGCAATTGGGCAAGGCATAGTGAAGAAGGTAGTACAACAAAGTGCAAAGAAGTTGAAGACCCACATTACTACAGAGACATCAGAGGGAATTTTGCAACAAGAAAAAAATATAAAGGAAAAGGTCATGACTATAAGAGAAATGTTCCAGACGTTCATTGTGACATGGAAGAAGTCCTGAAGTGGCTTGGGAAGAGCCACAAGTGAGTTTTGGTGGCCTATTGGAGAAGGAAATTTTGGGACCAATTTGGGAATCACGTAGGAGAAAACCAAATGACAAGTAGGATGAGGAGCAGTGCGCATAGAAGAAATGAAGGAAGTTAGCACATTTTTTAAGGGCCAGCGCATGTGAAAGGCAGAAGACAATTAGAGGCCATTAGGCATTTTGGTCCAATTTGTAATGGGCTGATCACTAATGTCAATGTATAAATATGTAAGAGTCGTAGTGTTGTAGTACCTCCTGAAGTGATGTTTTTGGGTATTTTGGTGTCAATTGTGAGTTAAGTGGGTAGTATGCAAGATATGAAGAGCATAGAAGGGAATGATTAGGCACATAGGGGAACGCCTAGGGAAAGTAGTATAAGTATGAGGGAATATTTTAATTGCATAGTGTGCCTACTCTATATTGTAATGAATTCTGAAAAATAATATGAGAAGCTAGGTGTTGTGGACATATCCCAGTTTGGGGTGAACCACATTAAATATGGTGTTCATGTGTTTTGATGTGTTTATTGTTCTGATTATTGCGTTCATTTAATGAATGGTATAATGAATTGGTGATTAATATGAATATGTTATCTAACGATTCCACGCACATGGTATAAAGAATGAATGTTAAGTAGGATGGTTAGAATGAATGCCTCACATTATTCCATGACTGCAGAAACATGGTTGTTGCAGTCCCTATAGATACCTTGGGTGAGACTTCACCTTCTTGTGAATGATGCCGAAAGGGTCGGTATATTAAGGGTTTTGTTGGTGTTTTCATGTTGAACCTCGAGTCTTCCCACTGTGCACCAACAAGGATCATGCTGAAAAACTCATCTTAATGCTAGATAGGGGTTGGAAGATGTAGTTTTCATTGATCACTAAGAAATGCATCCTATATACCCTTTTGGAATTGTATTGGGTCATATTGTCTGAAAATAAGGGTTGTTGGTTGATCCTACAAATATCTCAATATTTGTAAATTCGCTTGCACCTAGGAATGTATGGATGTTGTGGCATATAGAGGGAAACACAAGGTACTGCCGCAAATTTAATAGGGGGTATTTTATGTTAATAGTTAATATGGAAGAGCTACAATGGAAAGGAGTCCCATTTGTATACACAAAATCCTAAGATGTAAGGTTTGAAATGTTAAAACATAGGATCATAATAGGTCCAATTTGGGTAGGTATTTTCATGTATTGTGTTGGAACCCAAAGTTTTGGGTCCAGTTTTATGCGTGCACACAAATGAAGTTGTCTGCACTCCTTCCATAGTTTTTCGTGCACCTAAGGAAATCTATGGAGAATGCCATAATGTGCGCATTAGATCGGGTTTTGTCAGTAGCACGCCAAGTATAAAGAATACCAAGTGTCCATCGATCTGAGTTTTTTCAGTTGCGCTGGAATCCAAGAAGATGTCCACCAGAATCAAGAAAGGAATCATAAATAAATATCCTTGAATGATTATTGACATCAGCATTTGAAGACGTGAGGTGGTTAGAAGATGAGTTGGCCAGGAAGTTAATATTTCCCCCAATGCAAAGAGTCTACGGGGAGAGCTGGAAAGCACTAGAATTGTGCGATGTAGTTGGGTCAAACAAGCGAGTGGAGAAGAGAACAAAGAGATAACACTCCCCAGCAACATATATGAAAGAGATATCTAAGCTCAGAATGAGATCTAGTTGGTTTATTAGTCGAGTGATTGGCCATATGATTAGTCAGATAGTTTTGAGTTAGTTTAGCTATCAGTATTGAGCTCACTCTGAGCCTGTTGTAACCTTGTAATTTTTTTGAACATATTCCTATGTCTTTGATAAGTCTGAGTCCTAATGCAAGGCACATGGCACATTCTATTGTATTTCCACTATTTTATATAGTAATGATATGAACTTTCGTGGTTGTCATAGGTAGTTCTTAAATGCATTGTATATCTCTGATGTAATGGAATACTAACAATAATAAAGCTATGGTGGTTTTGATCTAATCTTTGTTTTTTATGAATGAGTTGAATATGTGTGTATATTTTTAATTCTCAGTCGTAAATAGATTATCATACCTAAGTTACATGCATTCCAATTGCAATAATGTTTCATATGTTCAATCTATCATCCTTGTCACAAGAGCTTATGGTCTTTGTGATCCTCTCTGCATCTTGGGTGGGACCTTCCTTGGCCTTGGTTGAGGATTGATATGGCAGTGCTTTGGGGTTTTATCGGATAGCTCTAGATGAACCTTGGGTCTAAAAATCCCCATCATTAAGGACAGTATGCACACAAGTGTGGCCCAAAGGAGAACCCAAAAAATAGTTATGTTTCCAGGACCCGAAATCTTGTTGAGATTGATGGAGGAAAAGAAAATTCAGTTGGCATCCTTCTAAGGAGGAAATTAAAGCCTAGATAGAAGAAAAATAAGACAATTTTTCCCTATGAGATACGAAAGTATTGTGAGTGAATGGGAAAGAATGGAAAGAAAGATATATTTATTTAGACATGCATGAGCTTTTCTTCATGGAATTTCCATGTTTGTTGCATGAATGGTTAAAGAGATGAGTTGAATTCAACTCAGTTGCGTTACCTTTGGATCCAATAATTTGGGATCAATCCAAACTTGATAGCTTGAAGGTTCTAGATATCAAGTGGACTCTGACTGTTGTTTTTTGGTTTTCTCAAGTGAAGGAAGGCTACATTGTTAAATTTGTTATATAATATAGTGATTCTTTCAGCGAGGTTGAAATAAAGTTAGAAGAAGATCCAAGGAAATAGATACTAGAATAAATTCCACGTTGGATCAAGATGTTGTTTGTGGAGAGAAGAATGATGTGCATGGATCCTGATAGAATGGACGAGTAAACCTCCTAGTGCAAGGGGGGTTTGGAAAAGGTGGGGTAAAAAGATCTAGAATATGGATCCATTGAGGAAGATCCAAGAATTTTTTGAGATGAGGTGAGGACTACAATGGATCCAGAAGCGTAGACGAGAAAAAGAGTCAAGAGAAACACAATAAAATATGAGCTGAGATAGAAATTTTAGCATAGTAGAGAGGAGTTATACATGGGTGTGCAACAAGGTGTTGGGCCCAGAATGAAGAGGAAAATCGCACTAGGAAGTGGTGTGGGAGAGGATGTTGTGCCAGAGTGGAGAAAAGGAAAGCACATTCCTGCTAAGATTCTTGGCATCGAAGATACTAGTAGTGACAGTAGTGGTAGTGAGGGCCTAGGTGAGGAATATCATAGCCTTTTGATGTTGTGGTATGCCACAACCTTAAGAGAGAAGAGAGCACACATGTTTGGTGTGTGAACACAAATTTTTGGTGCTCCAATAGAATTGGAGGAGGAAGCGTCGCACAATTACACACTAACAAGAAGAGAAGTTGTCATGGGGTATAGTGAGGCACCAATCAGAAGAGAATTTGGCACTCAACGTAGTGGTAGTGCGCTGAGTAGAAGAGAGGATGGCACATGTTGAGTAGAAGAGAGGATGGCACATCTAGAAGTCATGTGTTGAGTGGAGAGAATGATTCTACACAAGGTGGTAGTACGCATATCGAACCGGGATATGATTTGTGTAGTGGAAATGCATGTATCATCCCTAAAGTAGGAGTGCACATGTGTGGTGTGAAGTTATGTTAGGAAAAGAGGGTGCAAATTGTTGGTGCGCTAGAAGAAAAGGAAGATGGAGGCTCCCCTAGTGTTGGGGGAGATGAGTTGATATTGTTGGATGGTCTTGCGTGGCTGCAAGTAGATAGCTCTTTGGGTCACCTCGATAATTTTAAGAAGAATATGGTCTTATCCCCCCTTTGTACTACACCCTTCCACATTTGTATTCAATAAGAAAACACACTAGTTATTGAAGAGGTTGGAGTTGAAGAAAGAGAAGAGGAAGAAATAAGTGATGAGACATGTGAAGAATAAGGCGAAGTCAAAAATACTTTACCCCAATCGATAGTGGTGTGGAAAGATCTAGCCAATATAATTCATAGAATAGGAACTATCCCTAGTACGAAGATGGAAAATCAAGATAGTACACTAAGGTTGATCGCATTCCATGGAATGAGTAAGGATGATGCAAAGCAACATTGCTTCACCTAAAGATGATTTTTAGGGATAGAGACTTGACGTGGTACATGAAATAAAAGGCTACCATGTCAGTGGGACAGATGAGGTCCCTGGTTGAGATCAAGCAATATCTACTTCAGGAGTTTCAAAATTTGAATTCAAAATTCCATTGCATTATGGAAATCAAGGAGATCAAGAAGAAATAAGAAGAAACCATATGGGATTATGAAAAGTGGTTCAAAACATTTTTGGATAGGATGAATCTCTAGATCCAGGATGTGCAACACAGAGAGTTTTTTATTGCGGGGTTTCTCCCCCATATCCGAGACCTTCTCACCTAGAAAAAGGTGTCAACTTAGGTCGTCATAGTCGAGATCGCAATGTGATTGGAAGTTACACTTGTAGGCGCAGAGACATCGATTGGGTTGGAACAAGATCATTTGAAACTGTCTAGCCTAACAATATAGCTGCAAGATATTTCCAACACTAAAGTCATGCGTGAGAACAGATGGTGTACTACATGTCGTTCAAAGGGGCATCGTCGAGATGAGTACCTAGTCCTTCAAAGTTATGTGGAGATAGGTGCATCGAGTCCATTTCCATATGGACAATCAGAATGGTGTGAAATTTGTAGAGAGTGGGGCCATGTTCCACCCCACTATCCCACATTATACAAGTATCAAACAATGAATCACACTTCATTCTATGAATTATGTAAATTTGTAGGCCATAATGTCACTAGTTGTCGCTCCCTCTTGTATGCAAGATAACATCCAGGATGCATTCCAAGTAAAAGAGGATAAAAAGGATGGCGAGTGCATTGGTGCCATGGAGGAATATATCAAGGAGGACCCTGAGGTGGATATGGGATTGGTTGCGGCCGCAAAAATGGTGGAGGAGGTGGTAGACACCCACACGCTTCAATTGTAATGAGATTGGTCATGTCACATGATTTTTCACTAAGCCATGCATGCTCTGTGCATATTTTTATAATCTTGAGCATGTAACTGAGGAATATCCCTACTTGTTGAAGAAGTAGGAGGCAAATAAAACCAATTGTAACATGATGCATGTCGATTCGCGCAAAAACAAGAATAAGAATGAGGAAGCAGACGTCCAGGTTTTAACCTGTGAAGGGGAAAACACAGTGGGGGAATTCGAGCATGGTGAAGGCTTAGGTCAATACCCAAAAGGAAAGATCAGGAAGGCACCATTTCCCCCTCCTAAGTTTGATGCTACTCAGCAGAATCCATTTATGTGTGAGGTGAAAAGAGCACTTGAATAAGAAAGAGTGCGCGAGGAGATACAACACATGACGCAGGCCTCTTGAAGAGGCATGGATCTGAGAGGAATTGTAGAGGGGGATACAAAGGTTGTTGGAATAAAAATGAATTTGTGAGGAGGTGCAGTGGGGAACATATAGGTTGCTGGAAGAAGATTATGTGCACGAATAATTACAATGTTGGACACTGAGATATTTTGAGGAGGCTTGTGTGCATGAGTAAGAAAGCAGACAGACTAGGTTGCAATGCGTTGAGCAAAAGGATTATGAAGAATAGTGTCAGGAGTACTTGCAATGCATAGCATGCACACAAGCCTTGTGTGAATTAGATCATATGTTAGAAGTTAAAGATAAAGTTAATACCTTCTTACACTATTGTTTGTGCTTTCTTAAATATCCAAAATTTGCAAGTAAGTTGACCCATATGTTAACTTCCTACATGAAATAACAAGGAGAGGAGACCAGCATATCATCTTCGCTACCGGAAAGGGATTTCTGCAAGGTCAGCAAGAAAAAGTGCTTTGGTCAAGAGTTCAAGATGATAGTAGAGCTTGATGGGTACGACATGGTTGGAGTCATGTTGGATCTAGGATCCAATGTGAACATTTTACCCAAGAAGTATTGGGAAGTGATGGGTAAGCCTAAGTTTGTTTGGTCGCCCATCCAGCTCTAGTTATCCAATCAATAAAATGACTATCCCATAGGTCAGCTGGAGAAAGTAGAAGTGAACATAGAAAGAGTGAAAACAAAGGCCAACTTTGAAGTCGTCGATATCATGGATGAGTTTGATCCCTATCCTGCATTGATGGGAATTGACTGGGCCTTTGACAATAATGTGATGTTAAACCTTAAGAAGAGGTCGATGTCCTTTGAATTTGACACATTGCGCATGGTCACACCACTAGACCCATATGAGGGTGACCGCTACAATGAGCCCATATATGAGTATGTAGGGAGGACTACATCACACCCACCGTAGATGAAGAATTGATCTTGATAAGTGTCAAATATTATGACACAAATTCTTAGGATTCTCTGGATAGATGGTGGAATAATATTTATGAGGTATCAACAAGGAGTTGTGTGAATATTTTAACCTTGTACAATATCTAATTCAAATAGATATTCAGTAAAGGAACAGAAAATATACAATGGAAAATACAAACATTACACAAAGATTTTTCCCCTGGAAACGCAAACCGGGAAAACCAGCATATTCTATATTATTCATCATGTTACAATGTTTATAATACAAAATACATATAGGATCTAGCGGCATCCAAAACCCTAACCCAATGACCTGGATTAGTCCAAAACCCTAATTCCTTAACCAGAAATAGAAATCCATCGACAAAGAAACCATGTGCCGAAAAACCACCTAAATATAATGCGGTCCCGATGCATAAAACAAATTTTCGGAGGCTCTTCCCCTGAACCCCTGCGTGCCCAATGCATATTCTCAAACGCTACTACTCATGTAAAGAATATAAAACATACCCAACATTCTCCCACTTGTTGTTTTCTTTGCATACAAGGGGTTACAGGGTTACATAGTCAACAATCCAGGGCAGCAATGCCCATGGATCCTCTACACCAAGAGAACTTCTCAATGCTCACAGATTTTTTTAATGAGTCTACAACATTCTTCAAAGTGTCCACCTTCATCAGGGATACTTTCTTTTCTTCAATCATGTCTCTCACAAAGTGATATTGAACATCAATGTGCTTTGTCTTTGAATTATAAGCAGGGTTCTTCGCCAGAAAAATTGCACTCTGATTGTCACACTCTATCCTTACAACTTGTTGTACCAACCCAATACCTGAACACAATATTTGTAACCATACTACTTCCTTACGTTCATGAGTGGCTGCCATGTATTCAGCTTCTGTAGTTGAAAGTGCCACTACAGCCTGTCTTTTTCTCATCCAACTTATTGCTCCTCCAAACAGGTTAAACACATACCCTCTTGTAGATCTCCTACGATCCAAATCTCCAGCCCAGTCTGCATCCACAAAGCCATGTATACCCACCACTCTATCCAATCCCGGTATTCATTCATAGCACAATCCATATCTAGCAGTGCCACGCAAATACCTGAAAACCCTTTTTATTGTTGTCCAATGCTCCTTCACTAGTTTTGACATATAACTGCTCAAAACTCCCACTGCATGTGAAATGTCTGGTCTAGTACAGACCATTGCATACATCAAACTGCCAACTGCAATCACATATGGAACATGAGACATGTCCTCATCTTCTTCATGTGTCTTGGGACAATGATCTGCAGATAACTTTACACCAACATAAATAGGAACCTTGACCGGTTTACATTCCTGCATATTAAACCTCTGCAATATTGTATCAACATACCCTAGCAGTTCTAGGATCATCATCAGTAACAGACAAAGAAAAATTTGAACTGAAATCATATGGACTATACCATTCTGGTAGCCTTCTTTCTCGATCTAATATCCTCAATACTAGAGTATGAGTATCTTCTTCTTCTCATTCTTGTTCTTCTATAGATTTTGATTCATCATCCTTTAAATCAAACTCTATCTTCTCTGGTTCTTCCTTCCTTGGTAGGGATTCTTGTTTAACAACATCCTTCATTTCTCTAAATGCCACATCTCAGGTATACACTACCTTATTAGTTTCTGGGTTGCAAAGATTTTTAACCTTTGATACCATCTTTATATCCAATAAAGATACAGTTTTCATCATTCTTATCGATCTTACTCATGTTTTCCTTTGGAACATGAACATATGCATCGCAGCCAAAAACCTTGAGATGTGTGAGCGAAGGTTCCTTACCAGTCCATACCTCTTGTGGAGTCTTGTCATCCAACGCTGATGAGGGTGATCTGTTGACCAAGTAACGTGCAGTACCCATTGCCTCTGCCCAGAATTCTTGCCCTAACCCGACACCACTGAGCATGCACCTTGATTTTTCCATCAGTGTCATGTTTACCCTTTCTACAACTCCATTCTGCTAAGGTGTATATAGAGTAGTCTTCTGCCTTGTTATACCGCACTTCTTCCAGAATTCTTCAAATTCATTTCCGCAGAACTCTCCACCATTATCTGTCCTCAACACCTTAATTATTTTCTCTGTTTGATTCTCAACAAGAGCCTTAAACTATTTAAACATGTCAAAGACTTCATATTTCTTCCTAAGGAAATATATCCAAGTGTTCATCGAGAAGTCATCTATAAATGAGACATAGTACACAGATTTTCCCAATGATGGGACCAAAACAGGTCAAAACACATCACTGTGAACTAGTTGTAAAATTCCTTCTACCCTCATTGCACCAGAGGGGAATCTTACCCGATTATGCTTCCCATATAGACAATGTTCACAGAAATCAAAATCCAAAGAGCAGTTAGACATACCTTCAACTATACCTTTACTGTGCAGTAGTCGAAGACCCTTCTCTCTGATATGCCCCAATATTTGATGCCACGGCATAACCTTATCTCCAGATATTGTAGGATTTCTTTCTTCTTCAACTCCAATATCAGGAAAAATGGAACTATTACACCCATCACTAATAGTGCTTCCTTGTAGATTATAGAGAGTTCCAAACCGAACTCCCCTCAGCAACACCATTTCTCCTCAAACCATCCTGCAGGTTTCCTTTTCAAATATTGTTTTTACCCCTGCATCATCCATTTTTCTTACAGAAATCAAATGTCTGGCCAAACCTGGGATGTGAAGAACACCATGCAATGTTCTAATCCTTCCATCTATGAGCCTCAACTTGACCCTTCCTCTTCCTATGATTCTGGTTTTCAAATCGTTACCTAAGAAAACATTACCTCCATCATACCTTTCATATTCACAAAACCACTCCTTGTGGGGAGTCATATGAAAGGATGCACCAGAGTCAACCAACCATGACTCATGATCTGCATGTGTGCTTGAAGAGGCCAAGTACACATCCCCTCCTTCTTCCTTGGAAGTCTTTTCTTTTGTAGAAGAAGATTCTTAAGATCCCTTCTTTTTCTCAACTTTGGATCTACACTGCTTCTTATAGTGCCCTTCTTTTCCACATCTCCAACATACCCTTACAAAATTTCCGGGAGATTTAGATCTACCCTTAGACTTAGATCTCCCACTTGATAAATTATATCTATTTCTTTCCTGGGAACGTCCTCTTGCAAATAATGCATATGTGTTATGTCCTTCCATATTCTTTTGTCTCATATCCTCCAACAACAAGGATGAGACCACTTCTTCAAACTTCAAGGAAGTTGTATTACTACCTATGGCCACAACCAGACTATCCCACGAGTCTGGTAAAGAACACAACAAAATGATACATTTATCTTCATCTGAAATTTTAATCTCAATAGATACTAACTGACATACCACAGTATTGAAGGCGTTCAAATGCTCTGCCACCGAATCTCCATCTCTCATCCTCAGGTTATACAGTTTCTTTCTCAGGAATAGTTTATTTACCAGGGACTTAGACTGATACAACTTTCCCAACTTTTCCCATAAATCCTTGGTTGTAGCTTCCTCTGACACATTCAGTAATACTGAATCGTAGAGACACAGTCAGATTGTGCTCTTTGCATTCTTATCCAACTTTTTTCAGTCATCTGCAGAAGTTCCTATAGGTGCAGTACTTGGATCTACCATGATCCACTGATCTCTATCCACCAACAGATCTTCCATCTTGAGCTTCCACATCTCAAAAAATTTCTCGTTAAACTTCTCGATCTCCATCTTCGAATTGCTTGCCATTTCTTTTCACCTGAAAAATCACTACCATAGATCTCCCACTGTAACAAGGCTTATCATAGTCCCGAGCCAAACCCTTGACCACAAAGGCGTCCCCCTGAAGCCAATAAGGCTCTTATACCAAATGAATATTTTAACCTTGTACAATATCTACTGCAAACAGATATTCAGTAAAGGAACAGAAAAAATACAATGGAAAATACAAACATTACACAGAGATTTTTCCCCTGGAAACCCAAACCAGGAAAAATAGCATATTCTATATTAGTCCAAAACCCTAATTCCTTAACCAGAAATAGAAAACCATCGGCAAAGAAACTGTTGAAAATACTAAAACAACTGAGAGGGGGGGGTGAATCAGTTGTATATAAGCTTAAACAATTTTATACTTATTAAACCATTATTAATCTTTCTTCATGTGGTCATCAACAATATACAGCATATGAACACTAAAAGTAAAAACCATCAGTCACACATGAAGTACACACAGAGACAGATTTTCACGAGGAAACCCATAAAGGGAGAAAACCTCTTCTTCTTCGAAATGATAGGCAGTCTTTTGAAGTTTTGTACATCATTTACAATTGAGCACCAACTCAATGTGAGGCTGCTACCTCTGTCTTACAAGCTGCAACTTGTTTGAGAGATCCAACTCTCTGGTTTCTCTAGCACCAACTAGAAGGAAGCACCAACTCCCTGATTATTCCAGCACCAACTGGATGGAAGCACCAACTTCCTGAATATTCCAGCACCAACTGGATGGAAGCTCCAACTTCCAGTTACACAGGCTCCAACCTGCATAACAGAGAACACCTGT